>JAVLUX010000041.1:19965175-20060175 GCA_032164185.1 Moxostoma hubbsi
AGTACAGACACGCACGTATATTCCACTTCTGATTTTACACAAATGATCCTGATCGAAAGTTTGCATTCTTAATATGATGGATGTGATGGAGGTGTTCTCTGTCCTTTTGTGCATATCACGGGCCCGTTTCGCTGCCGGCCCACCGGACACTTCGGTTCTCCCATGGCCGGTCTTCCCCTGATCGGACCCAAAGTGCATCGGCCCACCGGGAAAATGCCCGGTATGCCAGATTACCAGTCCAGCCCTGCCCTCAAGCCATCCTAGGTGTATATGACTTACCTCTTTCAGACAAACACAATCAGAGTTATATTAAAAAATATCCTGTCTCTTCCGATCTTTATAATGGGAGTGAATGGTACCTTAGATTTTGAAGCCCAAAAAAGCGCATACATCCATCATAGAAGTAATCCAAATGGCTCCAGGGGGTTAATAAAGGTCTTCTGAAGCGAAGTGATGTGTTTTAGTAAGACAAATATCCATATTTGTAACTTTATAAACTATAATCACCGGCGTTCGTTAATGGCCGTCTGCGCATTCGGAAGGGAGTCGAGCGCATGGATGCGCTTTTTTGGGCTTCAAAATCTAAGGTACCATTCACTCCCATTATAAACATTGGAAGAGCCAGGACATTTTTTTTTTATATAACTCAGATTGTGTTTGGCTGAAAGAAGAAAGTCATATACACCTAGGATGGCTTGAGGGTGAGTAAATTATGGGTGAACTAACCCTTAAAGAAAAATCCCCCATCTACTGTACATTCGTTGGTTTTCCAGCATCTTTTGCACATGTGAGTACTTCCCACTTTTGCTATATGTAGTGCTGGGTGGATTACATGTAAATTGTAATCTGGTACTGATTAAAAATTACATGACAAAAAAATGCAATCAAAAACCTAATCTCACAGATTACATTTTGGGGGTAATCTGTCCGATTACATTTAGATTACTTTCAACCTAATTCTATTATTTTACCAAATTCTATTCTATTGAACCGGGAGTTCTGGTCACCCTATTTACTAACAAGCAACAAAATACAATGGGCACGGAACGACCTTTTGAAGCTCGCAGCATGGCCGTGCACTGCTATCCCGTTATGTAAGGCTTCCTCTGTGTGCAAAGTATTTACATCCAGCGATTGAACGGTGATTTACAAGTGAGAAATTCAGCAACAAGTGATTCGAGAGCACAAACTATCACTAAAGACGATGTAACAGTTGCTCCGTTACTCAGCTGAGGTTTTAGTGCTATCCGCGGGGCGACGACACTACACACAGTACTGATTTGTTTTGTAAATTATTATATTTTCCCCCTAGTCCAAGGGTGGGCATCTATTTTGGTACAGGGGGCCACATCAGCCTTTAAGTAGTGCATGGGGGGCTCCTTTTGAGATATGATGTTCTGCACTGATTTTGTTCTTTTATCTTTTAAGCCCAGAAATAGTTACACTTTTCTGAAGTGTATCTGTGACTAATGGAACAATTCTGCAATTCCCTAAAGGATTGTATTGCTCTACAAAGGTAGATACTTTTCTATGCTAAAGCTAAAGTATGCAAAAGGATACTAAAGCTAAACAATACTAAAGTTAAAGGATGCTAAAGTTAAAGGATTCTAAAGCTAAAGGATGCTTAAGTGAAAGGATGCTAAACCTAAAGGTTGTTAAAGCTAAGCAAAAGTTAAAGGATGATAAAGCTAAAGGATGCTAAAGCTAAAGGATGCTAAAGCTAAAGGATGTTAAAGCTAAAAGATGCTAAAGTTAAAGGATGCTAAATCTAAAGGAAGCTAAAGGTGGTAAAGCTAAAAGAAGCTAAAGTTAAAGGATGCTAAAGCTAAAGGATGCTAAGCTAAAGTTAAAGGATGCTAAAGCTAAAGGAATGCTAAAGCTAAAGGATGCTAAAGTTAAAGGATGCTAAAGCTAAAGGAATGTTACAGCTAAAGGATGTTAAAACTAAAAGATGTTAAAGGATGCTAAAGCTAAAGGAAGCTAAAGCTAAAATATGCTAAAGTTAAAGGATGTTAAACTAAAGGATGCTAAAGCTAAAGGAATGCTAAAGTTAAAGGATGCTAAAGCTAACGAAGTAATCTGACCAAGAAAAAAAGGACTCTATGCTGCCACCTAGTAGAGATAGTAGATATCTGTTCAGATAGTCATACAACAACATCACTACTCATTCTGTTTCACTTAGTATTTAAAGTCCACTTCTATTCAAATGAATGAGAATGCCAAACGGTCAACGGATTTAGAAAGAATGTCCCGCCTTACTGGTAAAAGAGCCAATCACCTTTTAGATACAGACATCTCCTGTCAATCAATTCGAAAGTGCGTATGCGCATTAGATATACAAGCAGGGATTTTTTTTAAAGGTAAAGGTAAAGACGCACAATTTATGATTCCAGTGTTGTCAGATTTTACTGCTGATTTGAAATATGTTCTTTGATCATAATCTTCACTGACCATTTATGAGATTTTGGTCTTTTCCCATTAAAGTAGATAGGAGCTTCAGTTGCATAACTGTAAATAGCCTCCCAGGATATATATATATATATATATATATATATATATATATATATGAGAATTCCAAAGATGGCCGCCAGTGGACTTTTCTGAAGCAGAATACAGCCAGCATTGACAGTGAACTTGTTCCTTTTCTCATCGCAGGTCAGGACTGGCCAATCACAGTCGTGTGTGATTACAGGATGAGATTTAAAAATTAAAATTGATAGAAATTAGTCTAGTGGATTTTTATTTTAGTCAAATCCAAATCCATACATTTAATAAATTTAAGTGTTGCGATACTTTTAAGTACATATTTCTCATAACCAGTCCTGAGGTTTCGATGAGGATTCGGTTTTTGAGCCATCAAGCGCCCCCTGGAGGATGACAGTTTAAATGCGCATGCGCACACTCGTCACCAATGCTGCTCGGACGCGGCGTGGCGACAGCGGAGGAATCCATAGCAACGGCGGATAAACATGAGTTTCTACAGCAGGTAAGACACACCAGTGGAAACACAATTCCCAGAAATGACCCAAAAGTGTCGTCCGGTTCGGGACAGACATGTGCGTGTGTGTGTATATACGTGTTTTTCGTAACTTTTGTGTTTGTTTCTGTGGATCCTGTTGCGTCTCGTGCTGCTGTAACAACAAAGCTAAAACGCAACAAAACATGAAGATTCGGAAAATAAAAGCAGATCCACATCAGAGCCGCTGAAATACAAGCACAAGAGAAATATGTTGGAAAATACATTCTGCATCTTAACTGAGAATTTCTAATGTAATACTAATTATCTCCTAAACAGTGACGACTTTTACGCTTCTGACGTAGTCACGAGCGCAATATGGGATTTATTTGATCGTCATTGATGGTTTAATAGACATAAATTGATGATGTAAAAATTCAACTGCATTTTAATATTGGTTGTAATGTGTTTTTAAATGTAATTTATGCATTATAACTGCCATTTAAAATATTTCTTTAACTGTCTTTAAAATATTGTCACATTGCAAAAACGAAAATAAAGGAAATACAATCTTAATTGTCCTAAAAGTAGGCTTTTTTTTTTTTTTTTTAACGTAACGAAAATATTAGATGACACAAACCTTAATAAATGCATTTATATCATGCAGTTTGGTGATTATAATAAAACTAAATTTGAACAATGTCAGTGAATATTTCTGTATAAAAATTATATTCTGAAATTTGTTCCCAATAAATCTTGCACATAAATATTACAGATGATTTCGTGTTTTATTTCAGATTTTAAAAAGACATTTCTGGTTAATTTCTCATTACCTGAACGTACTTATCTTTATTGAAACATGTAACACATTTTTATTCAACTGAATTGTGTAATTATTTTTGTTTGTTAAATGAATAAAACTTACTAATTGAAATTAAAATTGAAAAGTGTAAATCTTAAAAATATTATCAGAGTGTATCAACCATTAGACACATTGTTACTAAAAACCTTTTGGATTAATCTGAGAAATATAGTATATTCACTTTGTAGCACGAGGCACATACAGACTACATATTTGTTTAAATAAATTGCAGCCGTTTGCGGTTTAATAATAACTTCGAGTCACGTAACGACCCGGATTTCCCGGATTGGGAAGCTGCCATCATAACGTCAGAGCTCCTCGATCATAACAACACAAACACTTCAAAATAAAAGCTCAGATTAAATAAAATCTCCATTTAATTAAGGGGAAAAATACAACAGAAATAAATCACAACTGTATAGTTATGTAATATTTACTCTAATACCACTAATAAAAATATGAATAATAAAACGATAGTAATTTTGTTATATTTCAAGGATTAGTTCACCCAAAAATGTAAATTCAGTCATTGTTTACTCACCCCGGTGTTGTTGTAACTCTGTATGACTTTCTTTCTTGTTCTGAACACAAAGGGAGAAACTGTGAATAAATGTTGTGCTCTGTGATGTCATAATGGCAGTTTATGGTGACCACCTCTTCAAGCTTCAAAAGAACTCAAAAGTATCATTCAGAAGTCTAATTAATTATTCATGAGCTCATGGTTGTTATGAAAGTATACGATAAGATTTGGTGACAAACCGAAATCTAATGAATTATTTCATTTTACCTTTCGAAAAATGGTGATGGACTGAGATGTCCATCAACGGCATCCTTCAGGACATCCATTTTTGCCATAGGGTTGAAAGCACTACTTTAAATGTATTTATTTCCTCAGTTAGATGTTTCTTTCTCTCTCAAAGAGTCTGTTGTAACTCAGACCATTGATGCTTGTAACCATGGTTACGCAGATGTACGTCAGACAGTTTGTGTGTCATCCTACCTCAGTCACACACTCTGAGCATGAAACATTTCTACAGGTGTGCCTCGAGCGGCTCACACCTGCATGTGTCTGTGAGGTGAGAACACCTTCATCACTGCTGTACTGACCGCTACTCTCTTCTCTTGTGCTTCTCGTCCATGTCCATCTGTTAACACCATGAAAACGAAGACTGTCTAGTTCGTCCGGCTTCGCTTCCGCCACCATGACCAGGTAACACACACACATACAATCTAAAGTTTCCTAGAAAAGTATTCTGACCTCGAATAGACAATCTAGACTAACTGTATATCTCAAATACACAAACTTTTACTGAATAATTCATGTGCTTTTACCAAAATAAGAGTTGGACTTTGTGCGTTTAACCATCTGGCACACTTGCCCCATAGACTTTCATTATAAATGCATTACTGTAGAAACCGAACAGGCAGTATCAGGTGCAGCCTGAAATCTTTGTCCAATCACTACAGTGTGTGTGTGTGTGTGTGTGTGTGTGTGTGTGTGTGTGTGCGTGTGTGTGCATGTGTGCGCGTGTGTGCGTGTGTGTGTGTGTGCGCACGTGTGAATGTGTTTGTGTGTGTATTTGTGTGTGCGCATGTGTGTATTTGTGTGTGCGCATGTGTGTATTTATGTGTGTGCGCGTGTGTGTGTGTGCGCACGTGTGAATGTGTTTGTGTGTGTATTTGTGTGTGCGCATGTGTGTATTTGTGTGTGCGCATGTGTGTATTTGTGTGTGCGCATGTGTGTATTTGTGTGTGCGCGTGTGTGTGTGTGCGCGTGTGTGTGTGCGCACGTGTGAATGTGTTTGTGTGTGTATTTGTGTGTGCGCATGTGTGTATTTGTGTGTGCGCATGTGTGTATTTGTGTGTGCGCGTGTGTGTGTGCGCGTGTGTGTGTGTGTGTGTGTGTGTGTGTGTGTGTGTGTTTGTGTGGTTTTTCACTTTCTTATTTAGCTATATATGTGTTGGTGTGTGGTTATTTTTAGATGTGTACATGTGTATGTTTGTGTTGATATGTGAGGATGTTGGTCAGAGATTGATTTTCTATTATTTTCTCTTTCGTTTGTGTTTGTCTCGGATGCTGAGAAACTACTGACCAGAAACACACACACAAACAAATACACACACGCATCAAATACAGGTTAATACCTGATTTTGTAATGTTTTAGCAAGAAAAATTTAATAAAAACATTAAAAAGGCCCAAATGGTCTGAGCCGAAGCCTAGCAGGCTCACGATGTCCCATTCCCACTCTTCTCCCCTATCATTTCCTGTCACCTCTCCACTGTCCTCTCACTAATATAGCCAGAAGAAAAGGGTAACAGGGCTACAAGTAACATTTTTAAACATTTAGCCAAAATTAAGCTGTCACTCAATTTGGGTGTGATCATTTTTGACCACATGTTGGTTTGTAGTTATTGTTAATAAATTTCACAGGAAGTCAAGAACAATATTTTGTTTGCTAATCTATCCTACTTATAATAATTAGCTAATTTCAAGAACAGTGATAATGATTGAGAAGTCATCTCAAGACCAAACATGCAGTGCTATTGTATTTGTGTTATGTGTGTGTGTGTGTGTGTGTGTGTGTATTTGTTGTGTTTCAGCACACTGGAGGACGACAGTCTGAAGCTCCGACAACAGAAACTGGAGAAACAAGTGAGACACATCAACACACAACAAAACACATCAACACACAATAACACACAACGTCTCAGTTGCTGTTATAGCCTCTGTTCCCTGATGGAGGGAACGAGACATTGTGTCGATGAAGTGACACTAAGGGTAGATCTTGAGAGCCCGAGACACCTCATCTTTGAGAAAAGGCCAACGAGAATTAGGTGAATTGGCGAGTTGAATATGCATGCCACTCCCCCGACATACGGGTATAAAAGGGAGGCTGGAATGCGGATTCCCGAGTCTCGGCTCCTCCGTGCAAAACCTGAATGAATCCACATTCCAGCCTCCCTTTTATACCCGAGCTTCAGACGGCGGTGTAGGTCAGCCTGTGGCAAGAGGGACACAATGTCTCGTTCCCTCCATCAGGGAACAGAGGTTACAGTAGTGACCGAGACGTTCCCCTTCTGTCACTCACTCGACGTTGTGTCGATGTAGTGACACTAGGGGTCCCTTATACAAAACGCCACAATGGCTGAACTGTGTTAGGTGAACTGCCGATGCAGGTGTAGGCAAGCTACTGTGAGCGTAGGAACAGATGCACTCGGACTGCACGTGGCCTCCTCAGATGCCCCAAAACGTCATGTAATTCCCAACAACCATGAGGGGGGGGGGGGGGGGGAGACCTCATGGAGGCCACACCCTGCCCTGAAGGGGAGGGTAAAAAATGTGGGCCTTAGGCCTCACACGGAAGAGGCGCGGCGGTAGGTCCTGCCCTTCGTAGGGGAGGAGCCCTACAAACGCAGTGACCGGGGCAGAGAGGGCTCTGCCAAGGGAGACGCAGGTCTACCAAAAAGGGAGACTGTACCATGGAAGATACATCACAGGAGGTTACCGGGATAACCCGAGACATGTGGATCACGTACCCCACCAGTACAGGGCACGTTAGCACACGTACTGGGTCCGACTACAAATTCCTCCCCTGAATTAGTGAGTCACAGGGCTAGAAGGAAGGACATCCAGGGTTCACAGATCGTGAACATGCATGGGAGAGAAGAGTGCACGACTTCACCTTGTGTAGGGGAAAGGCGCTGTACACAAGCGGTACACCCGGCCAGCTGCCCCGTGTACCTCACCTGTTCGTACCTGAATCTTACCGGATCAACCTGGAGATTGTATTGGGTGTTGCCCAATCCGCTGCTCTACAGATGTCTGCTAGAGAGATGCCATTGGCCAGTGCCCACAAAGATGCAACACTCCTTATGGAGTGTGCTCAAACCCGCAAGGGGGCGGGCATGGACTGGGTCTGGTAGGCCAAGGCAATGGCGTCCACGATCCAGTCGGCAAGCTTCTGTTTGGAGACAGCGTTCCCTTTGCGCTGTCCGCCAAAGCAGACAAAGATCATCCAAGTAGATGCACAAAGCATGCACTGGACACAGCAACTATAAGGCTGGATCTGCCTCCTGGGGGCAGCGCTTGCAGGCTCACCAACTGATCCCTAAAAGGGGTTGTGGGTACCTTGGGCACATAGCCTGGTCAGGGTCTCAGATCTTCCTGACCGAACTCTAGGCATTCTTCGCTGACAGAGAATGCTTGCAGCTCCCCGACCCTCTTGATGGAAGTGAGCGTGGTCAGGAGGGTGGTTTTCAAAGACGGCGTTTAACCCGACTCTAGGAGCTCGAACGGGGCACTAAAAGGACCTTAAACAGCGTTGTGGTATGCTGCTATAGCAGCCAGATAGACCTTGAGTGTAGAGGGGGACAGCCGCCCATCCAACTTCTGATGTGCTGAGTGTGTTAATGGTGTCATTGTGTCCATAGAGGGTGCTGCTGGAGCAGAAACAGCGACGGAAGCGTCATGAGCCGCTCATGGTTCAGCCCAACTCTGAGGGACGCCCGCGGTGCTCACGACCCCGTCGCAGTGAACACCAAGCGCAGCTCGTTGAGCCCCACGTCAACACGGCCAGTGACATCATCATAGATGGTGAGGTTAACACTCATGTGACCTTTGATTTATTTATTCTTGTTTTGGTATTGTGTGTTTAATGTCTTTCTCATTTCTCTCATAAACAGTGAAACTTTCACACAGATGTCGTATCTGTCTCTCAATGTGTTGATCTCTTGGGGAAGATTTTTTTTATGTCTTTCATTCATCAGTCTGGACATGTTTGGACACACTTCACTGAATTTATGGTCCTCATGATCTTATAAACCTTGGCTTATGTTTAAAGGCTTCACTGGACCGGCGGCATTATTGGGGTCTAAAGCTGCTGATCTGGGCAGTAAGATTCAAGTTCTGTCTGTCAATCAAGCACAACAGCCCTCCCCCCCGACCGCTCAAGAACCAGAGACCACTGACGCTGATACAGACACACTGCTGGAACCCAAAACAGACATGCACACACTGCTGAAGAGATGTGGTGAGACACACACACACACACACACACACACACACACACACATGTTATTCTCCTGGTGACATTTTACAAAATGTCAAGGAAAAGCACAAACACTCTCTTTAGTGTAAATGACAGTCTATGTCTCAGAGCTGCAGTTGTTCTTTCTCCTCGTGAGCTCTTTAAACTCTCTGTTCCTCTCAGGACTGTCGGGCAGCATGAACTATGATGAAGCCAGTGAGGATGATGATGATGATGAAGGGGAAGACAAAAGCCGCTCTCTCTCTACAAACACAGAGAGCACATGGCCGGCGTCTGCCTCCAGTGATAAATCTACCACGGTAAGAGCTGCACCATAAACCACCATACAGCACACATTACACAACATAAAGTGTGTGTGTGTAGAGGCCTGCTCAATCTTTTCGGCTGACGACTCCATCTATTAATTATTGTCATCAAATAGATTTGTAGTCATTGTTTTAGGCTACTGTTGTGGGTAATGCAGCCTTTCTAAAATCTTGCCAATAGTAAACACAGTAATTTAATGCCAGTTAATGTAATTAAGGTTACAGCAATAACGGCAAATAACAAATAACAATAGGTTTGCAAAAGAAACATCACCACTGGAATAAGTTATTAGGATCAAGGATTCTGAAATGACACGCCACATTTTTACCATCCAAACAATTCACCGTTGATAAAATCAAATCTAGTCCTACATTTTTATTAACAGCTGTGCTAGTATTATTTTTAATGAAAATGCTCAATTATATTAATAAAATAATAATAATAATAATAATAATAATAATAATTATAATTATAATAATAATAATTATATTAATAATAAAAAATAATCATAATAAATTGTAAGATACGTTATGTTAATAATAATGAATAAAATAGATGATAAACAATTCATATTTTAATAAATAATGTTAAGTAATTTATTAAATAAATAGTATTTATTTAATAGATGAATGTAGTAATAATAATAAATAAATGTTAATGAATTATTACAATAAATTAGTAATTATACTAATATCTTTTTAACAGTAATTATGCACAATAATATTTAAAATAATAAATAAATTAATGACACTTTATATTATAATAATACAGTCAATAATACATATGTAATAATGAATAATTAATATATCTTATAATAATAATTAGTAGTTAATTAATAAATAAGTAATACTTAACTAAATAATATTTGATCATTTATTAAACTAATAAATATAAAAATAATTATTATTTCTAAGTAATATTATGATTAAACCATATATTCCTATATCACACTATTTTACAGATTAAGTCTATTAAGTTTACACACACATTATAGCCAAATACATTTAAACTCAGTTTTTCACAATTCCTGACATTTAATGGTAGAAAACATTCCCTGTCTTGGGTCAGTTGGGATCGCTACTTTATTTTAAGAATGTGAAAGGTCAGAATAATCGTCGAGAGAATGATTTATTTCAGCTTTATTGCTTTCATCACATTCCCAGTGGGTCAGAAGTTTACATACACTTTGTTAGTATGTGCTAGTATTGCCTTTAAACTGTTTAATTGGGACAAATGTTTTGGGGATCCTTCCACAAGCTTCTCGGATTGAGGTCAGAGCTTTGTGATGGACACTCTGTCTTTAAGCCATTTTGCCCCAACTTTGGAGGTGTGCTTGGGGTCATTGTCCATTTGGAAGACCCATTTGTGAACGAGCTTTAACTTCCTGTCTGATGTCTTGAGATGTTGCTTCAATATATCCACATCATTTTCCTTCCTCATGATGTCATCTATTTAGTGAAGTGCACCAGTCCCTCCTGCAGCGAACACCCCCACAACATGATGCTGCACCCCCCATGCTTCACAGTTGGGATGCTGTTCTTCACCCTTTTTCCTCCAAACATAATGATGGTCATTATGGACAAACAGTTCAATGTTTGTTTCATCAGATCAGAGGACATTTCCCCAAAAGTAAGATCTTTGTCCCCATGTGCACCTGCAAACTGTAGTCTGGCTTGTTTATGGTGGTTTTGGAGCAGTGGCTTCTTCCTTGCTGAGCAGCCTTTCAGGTTATGTCCATATAGGACTTGTTTTGCTGTGGATCTAGATACTCGTCTACCTGTTTCCTCCAGCATCTTCACAAGGTCCTTTGCTGTTGTTCTGGGATTGATTTGCACTTTTTGCATAAACTACGTTCATCTCTAGGAGACAGAATGCGTCTCCTTCCTGAGCGGTGTGATGACTGTGTGGTCACATGATGGCGTCTCCTTCCTGAGCGGTATGATGGCTGTGTGGTCACATGATGGCGTCTCCTTCCTGAGCGGTATGATGGCTGTGTGGTCACATGATGGCGTCTCCTTCCTGAGCGGTGTGATGACTGTGTGGTCACATGATGGCGTCTCCTTCCTGAGCGGTGTGATGACTGTGTGGTCACATGATGGCGTCTCCTTCCTGAGCGGTGTGATGACTGTGTGGTCACATGATGGCGTCTCCTTCCTGAGCGGTATGATGACTGTGTGGTCACATGATGGCGTCTCCTTCCTGAGCGGTATGATGACTGTGTGGTCACATGATGGCGTCTCCTTCCTGAGCGGTATGATGGCTGTGTGGTCACATGATGGCGTCTCCTTCCTGAGCGGTGTGATGACTGTGTGGTCACATGATGGCGTCTCCTTCCTGAGCGGTATGATGGCTGTGTGGTCACATGATGGCGTCTCCTTCCTGAGCGGTATGATGACTGTGTGGTCACATGATGGCGTCTCCTTCCTGAGCGGTGTGATGACTGTGTGGTCACATGATGGCGTCTCCTTCCTGAGCGGTATGATGGCTGTGTGGTCACATGATGGCGTCTCCTTCCTGAGCGGTATGATGGCTGTGTGGTCACATGATGGCGTCTCCTTCCTGAGTGGTGTGATGGCTGTGTGGTCACATGATGGCGTCTCCTTCCTGAGCGGTATGATGGCTGTGTGGTCACATGATGGCGTCTCCTTCCTGAGCGGTGTGATGACTGTGTGGTCACATGGTGTTTATACTGGCGTAATATTGTTTGTACAGATGAACGTGGTACCGTCAGGCGTTTGGAAATTGCTCCCAAGGATGAACCGGGCTTGTGGAGGTCCACAATTTATTTTCTGAGGTTTTGCCTGAATTCTTTTGATTTTCCCATGATGTCAAGCAAAGAGACACTGAGTTTGAATGTAGGCCTTAAAATACATCAACAGGTACACCTTCAATTCGGCACACCTCCTATCAGAAGCTAATTGTCTAAAGGATAATTTTCCAAGCTGCTTAAAGGCACAGATAACTTTGTGTATATAAACTTCTGACCCACTGAAATTGATATAGTCAATTAAAAGTGAAACAATCGGTCTGTAAACAATTGCTGGATAATTACTTGTGTCTTGCACAAAGTAGACGTCCTAAACAACTTGCCAAAACTATAGTTCTGGTATGCAAAATTTGTTCAGACAATGGTGAAAATTTATGTTGAATAATTTTAGTGCAATTATTAATAGATTTTTGTTCCTGTGTTTGTCCTGTCAGGAGGTTGTTCCGCTGAGTTCTCCATCGGCTGAAGGCTCCGTCATCGAGGTGGATAATTTGGAGGAGTTTGTGCTGCGTCCGGCTCCACGCGGGGTCATGGTAAAATGCTGCATCAACCGGGATAAGAAGGGCATGGACCGCGGCCTCTACCCCACATACTTCATGCACCTCCAGAGAGAAAACGACAAGGTCTGAAGAGCTGAAGCTCCGTCACATACACACAAACTGTTCTGCTTTCGTTTAGTCGCTCAAACTCTCGCTCTCTTCAGGTGTTTTTACTGGCTGGACGGAAGAGGAAAAAGAGCAAAACATCAAACTATCTGATCACAGTAGACGCCACAGATATGTCCCGAGAGAGCGAGAGCTTCATTGGTAAACTGAGGTCAGACTTTTCTTTCTCCGTGCACCTCACTTCATCTTGGGTGATCTGATCGCAAGTGCCCAGTCATGATATGAGTTGGGCTGGGTTACAAAAAAACTAAAACAATTCTAATTAATCGCAATCTTCATTTCACCCTTTTGGGCCCACAAGAAAAAAAATTATCAAAATATTCATAACTATAGTCTTGAGCAACACATAATAGGCATGTAGATATTATGACCAAAACTGAACAAGTGCTTTGAAATTTGCAGACAAATCAGAAGTGTTACGTTTTGATAATTTATTAATACTTTTGCACTATTGCAATCAGTAAAAATATCAAACTGATCAAATATTCATGTGTCATATGTTGTTGGAAAGCTCTTAAAGAATAAAATACAACCAGCCTATTTGTTTTACTCACAGATAAAAATATAGCGAGTAACAGCTAAATATATGTCTTTGACTGTTATGTTGGTGTTGCTTATATGCCACGTTTCTGCTTATAACTTCACAAATAATAAACAGAACATAAAACATCACATATCATTATTTAGAGTCAGTGATTATCTTTCAAACGAGTCCACACACAAGATAATCAGATGTATTGATCATTAGATAATCCACATGAAGCACAATGTTACATATGACCACCAGGAGATGGCGCCAAATACATGACACAGACTCAATGATGACTCAAATGACACAGAATGAAACTCATTCTGTGAAATCTCATGACTAAAATCATGTCTGCATGCTATGCAAACCTTTAGTCATTGTTGTGTTTGCATGTGGAATTAGTTCTTATGTACAATTATTATCTTTTATTTGTTTGGAGATGTTTTTGGACACTTTGATCAATTATATTTGTAATGTTATAACTTTTGATTGCTTTGTCAACAAAATTGTTTTGATTGAGAACAAAACAAAAGCAGTTTTTCAGAGCCATCTTATTTACACTCAGACAGATACATCATGACAAAATAAGAAAAGTTAATTTTTGGCTCAAGTTTTTTTTTTTTTTTTTTTGATTTTCCAGCAGTTTCTAAGGCTGAGAGTCTCAGAATATATCATACTATATATCAAGTCATTTAAAAACTTTTCTTTACAATGATACCAAACACTCGACCCTCCTTGTAGTTTTTCAAGTTATAAGCCTTTAATTTTGGGTATGCCACTGAAACACCTTCAGAGCTTAAAGGGTTAAAATCACCAAATTGATAAATGCAATGGATTCTATGCCAGGAGGATTTTGTGTTATTAAATTAGTACTGAGAATTGTCAAATTGCTTTCATATGTAAACAGAATAGACATATGCAAAATACACATAAATTAACCAAAATCTAATTGAATCAAGAGCTTGTGAATCATGAAATCTGTGTTGATACCCAGCCTTAAATATGAGTTCTCCCGTTAGGAGTAAATTTACATCATCGTATATTATAAAGAAATGTTATTTTAGCTGGAAATGTAATAAAAGAATTGGGATATCTTGAACAAGTATGCCTATATTAAACATTTACGTCCTAATATTGTGCCTAATAGCACCTCTTAATAATAGTTCTTACTCATCTTGACTTGTTTGGGACATGTCCCGTTCTGTATTTTCACATAACTCATGTAAATAATGAAATATTGATAAACCACGTTTATACTGTGTATCAACTGCAGAATTTATGTTTTGTCAAAAGCGCTACTAGTTTACCGCTATACCGCCGGGCAAGGTTATAATAGTTTCATTTTCAATTCGTTGGTTAGTTTTACCTTAATTTTCGTTTTTCAATAGTTTCTAATATACGTTTAGTTTTAGTTTTACAGTACATTATGATTTTTATTTTTCTCCACTTTCCTCCCAATTATGAACGCCCAATTCCCAAAGCGCTCCAAGTCCTCGTGGTGACTCGCCTCAATCTGGGTGGTGGAGGACGAATCTCAGTTGCCTCCTTGCATCATGTGACTTGTTGAGTGTGTTACCATGGAGACGTAGCGCGTGTGGAGGCTTCACGCTATTCTCCGCAGCATCCACACACAACTCACCACACACCCCACGGAGAGTGACAACCACATTATAGTGACCACGAGGAGGTTACCCCATGTGACACTACCCTCCCTAGCAACCGGACCAATTTGGTTGCTAAGGAGACCTGACTGGAGTACATTAAGTTTTTAATTTTGGTATTTATTTTAAGGGATTAATTGAAGAATGAGGAAGTGAGTTCAGTGCAGTGAGGTCAAACGGACGTCTAGAGGCATTCTCATGCATCGATGCGACTTTAAAATTATACCGCAACAAAACCCACAAATAATTGGGTTATTTAAATATTATTTTAGTTAATTCTAGAGCCATAAAAGGTATTTTAGTTATATATATATATATATATATATATATATATATATATATATATATATATATATATATATATATATATATATATATATATATATATATATATATATATATATATATATAAAATTTTGTTTTCATTTACATTTACGATAAAAACGTTATAAGCGTCCCGGTCCTAATGTTGGGTGATTTTCTGCAGGTCTAATCTGATGGGCACGAAGTTTACCATCTATGATAACGGCACAAACCCGGGTAAAGCTCCCGGAGCTCTGCTGGAAGAATCCAACACGCGTCAGGAGCTCGCCGCTATCTGCTACGTGAGTCTGTTTATCTTTCTCTCTGTTTCCCGGTGTTTGAACACTGCTCACTGTGTGTGTGCGCGCGTGTGTGTGTGCGCGCTCTGTTTACAGGAGACTAATGTTCTGGGTCTTAAAGGGCCGCGGAAGATGACCGTGATTATTCCTGGCATGAATATGAATTTCGGACGTGTTCCGGTTCGTCCCGCTTGCGTGAGTCTCACACACTGGCAGTCAAATCATCATTATGTGTTTAGACTGGATGATAAATGAATGCTAAATGTTTTTAGGAGCAGGAGTCTCTGTTGAGTAAATGGCAGAATCATTCGCTGGAGAATCTGATCGAGCTGCATAATAAAGCGCCGGTGTGGAATGACGACACACAGTCTCACGTGCTGAACTTTCACGGCCGAGTCACACAAGCCTCCGTCAAGAACTTTCAGATCGTCCACGACAACGACCGTAAGTTACCGGAGATCCTGTTCTGTGCGCACCTGTGGAGCTCATGATGCAATGTTTGCAGCAGTTAAAATGAGCAACGTTTATGCAACATTGTTCTCAACCCATTGGCAAATAGTGTTTACTAGTTATAACTGAGGCTTGATTTGCCTGATTAGGGGCCGGGTGTGCAGAATCACGACCCTCCGTCCCGTCCTGCCACCGTGCACAACTCCGACCTGTTTCTCTCTGTTTGTGTCTCTAGCTGACTACATCGTGATGCAGTTCGGCCGTGTGGCGGAGGACATCTTTACTCTGGACTATAACTACCCCATGTGTGCCCTGCAGGCCTTCGCTATCGGCCTGTCCAGCTTCGACAGCAAACTCGCCTGCGAGTGACCCCGTCTCAGCCCAACACACACACACACACACACACACACCTCTTCTGCTCCATACACAAGAGCACAATCTCCTCCAGTTGATTCAGTCCCTGCAGAAAGTGTGTGTACAGATACTAAAGTGAGACACGTGAAATATTTTTCTGTTCCTGCTTTTGCAAACAAGAACAATTATATTTTCTTTGAGTTATTGTGCTGGTGATCTTCCGAAAGAGAAGATTGATGCTTTCATGGACCAGTAGAGGAGACACTAAGGGACTTTCTGCAATGAAGAAAATATATGTCTCATGTTTTATAATATCTCTGTGGTGTTGTGTAAGTGTCTGGTGGATTGCGATTTGTGTAAGTTGTTTTGGTGAATCTCCAGGTCATATCTCAACCTAAAATCAAAATAAAAAATGTAAAATTATACTTTACATATGTTTACATGTTTAAAACCATTCATTTGTTGATTTGTGAAATTATTTATAGCTTTATGACAGTTAAGCACAACCCCCCCCACTATTCAGCATTATTTGAATTGCGCAAAAAAAACTATTCAGCATTATTTGACTTGCGCAAAAAAAAACTATTCAGCATTATTTGACTTGCGCAAAAAAAAAACTATTCAGCATTATTTGAACTGCGCAAAAAAAACTATTCAGCATTATTTGACTTGCGCAAAAAAAAACTATTCAGCATTATTTGAATTGCGCAAAAAAAAACTATTCAGCATTATTTGACTTGCGCAAAAAAAAAACTATTCAGCATTATTTGAATTGCGCAAAAAAAAACTATTCAGCATTATTTGAATTGCGCAAAAAAAAACTATTCAGCATTATTTGAATTGCGCAAAAAAAAACTATTCAGCATTATTTGACTTGCGCAAAAAAAAAACTATTCAGCATTATTTGACTTGCGCAAAAAAAAACTATCAGCATTATTTGACTTGCGCAAAAAAAACAACTATTCAGCATTATTTGACTTGCGCAAAAAAAACAACTATTCAGCATTATTTGACTTGCGCAAAAAAAAAACAACTATTCAGCATTATTTGACTTGCGCAAAAAAAAAAACAACTATTCAGCATTATTTGAATTGCGCAAAAAAACAACAACTATTCAGCATTATTTGAATTGCGAAAAAAAAAAAACCAACTATTCAGCATTATTTGAATTGCGAAAAAAAAAAAAACAAAAAAAAACTATTCAGCATTATTTGAATTGCAAAAAAAAAACTATTCAGCATTATTTGAATTGCGCAAAAAAAAACTATTCAGCATTATTTGACTTGCGCAAAAAAAAAAACAACTATTCAGCATTATTTGACTTGCGCAAAAAAAAAAAAACTATTCAGCATTATTTGACTTGCGCAAAAAAAAAACAACTATTCAGCATTATTTGAATTGCGCAAAAAAAAAAAAACAACAACTATTCAGCATTATTTGAATTGCGCAAAAAAAAAAAACAACAACTATTCAGCATTATTTGAATTGCGCAAAAAACTATTCAGCATTATTTGAATTGCACAAAAAACTATTCAGCATTATTTGAATTGCAAAAAAAAAAACTATTCAGCATTATTTGAATTGCAAAAAACTATTCAGCATTATTTGAATTCAGCATTATTTGAATTGCAAAAAACTATTCAGCATTATTTGAATTGCAAAAAACTATTCAGCATTATTTGAATTGCACAAAAAACTATTCAGCATTATTTGAATTGCACAAAAAACTATTCAGCATTATTTGAATTGCACAAAAAACTATTCAGCATTATTTGAATTGCAAAAAAAAAACTATTCAGCATTATTTGAATTGCAAAAAAAAAACTATTCAGCATTATTTGAATTGCAAAAAACTATTCAGCATTATTTGAATTCAGCATTATTTGAATTGCAAAAAACTATTCAGCATTATTTGAATTGCACAAAAAACTATTCAGCATTATTTGAATTGCACAAAAAACTATTCGGCATTATTTGAATTGCACAAAAAACTATTCAGCATTATTTGAATTGCACAAAAAACTATTCAGCATTATTTGAATTGCACTAAAACTATTCAGCATAATTTGAATTGCAAAAAACTATTCAGCATTATTTGAATTGCGCAAAAAACTATTCAGCATTATTTGAATTGCGCAAAAAACTATTCAGCATTATTTGAATTGCGCAAAAAACTATTCAGCATTATTTGAATTGCGCAAAAAACTATTCAGCATTATTTGAATTGCACAAAAAAACTATTCAGCATTATTTGAATTGTACAAAAAACTATTCAGCATTATTTGAATTGCACAAAAAAAAAACTATTCAGCATTATTTGAATTGCACAAAAAAAACTATTCAGCATTATTTGAATTGCACAAAAAAAAAACTATTCAGCATTATTTGAATTGCACAAAAAAAACTATTCAGCATTATTTGAATTGCACAAAAAAAAAACTATTCAGCATTATTTGAATTGCACAAAAAAAAACTATTCAGCATTATTTGAATTGCACAAAAAAAAAACTATTCAGCATTATTTGAATTGCACAAAAAAAAACTATTCAGCATTATTTGAATTGCACAAAAAAAAACTATTCAGCATTATTTGAATTGCACAAAAAAAAACTATTCAGCATTATTTGAATTGCACAAAACTATTCAGCATTATTTGAATTGCACAAAAAACTATTCAGCATTATTTGAATTGCACAAAAAACTATTCAGCATTATTTGAATTGCTCAAAAAACTATTCAGCATTATTTGAATTGCTCAAAAAACTATTCAGCATTATTTGAATTGCACAAAACTATTCAGCATTATTTGAATTGCACAAAAAACTATTCAGCATTATTTGAATTGCGCAAAAAACTATTCAGCATTATTTGAATTGCGCAAAAAACTATTCAGCATTATTTGAATTGCGCAAAAAACTATTCAGCATTATTTGAATTGCACAAAAAAACTATTCAGCATTATTTGAATTGTACAAAAAACTATTCAGCATTATTTGAATTGCACAAAAAAAAAACTATTCAGCATTATTTGAATTGCACAAAAAAAACTATTCAGCATTATTTGAATTGCACAAAAAAAAAACTATTCAGCATTATTTGAATTGCACAAAAAAAACTATTCAGCATTATTTGAATTGCACAAAAAAAAAACTATTCAGCATTATTTGAATTGCACAAAAAAAAACTATTCAGCATTATTTGAATTGCACAAAAAAAAAACTATTCAGCATTATTTGAATTGCACAAAAAAAAACTATTCAGCATTATTTGAATTGCACAAAAAAAAACTATTCAGCATTATTTGAATTGCACAAAACTATTCAGCATTATTTGAATTGCACAAAAAACTATTCAGCATTATTTGAATTGCACAAAAAACTATTCAGCATTATTTGAATTGCTCAAAAAACTATTCAGCATTATTTGAATTGCACAAAAACAATTCAGCATTATTTGAATTGCACAAAAACAATTCAGCATCATTTGAATTGCACAAAAACAATTCAGCATTATTTGAATTGCACAAAAACAATTCAGCATCATTTGAATTGCACAAAAACAATTCAGCATCATTTGAATTGCACAAAAACAATTCAGCATCATTTGAATTGCAAAAAAACTATTCAGCATTATTTGAATTGCACAAAAAAAAACTATTCAGCATTATTTGAATTGCACAAAACTATTCAGCATTATTTGAATTGCACAAAAAACTATTCAGCATTATTTGAATTGCACAAAAAACTATTCAGCATTATTTGAATTGCTCAAAAAACTATTCAGCATTATTTGAATTGCTCAAAAAACTATTCAGCATTATTTGAATTGCACAAAAACAATTCAGCATCATTTGAATTGCACAAAAACAATTCAGCATCATTTGAATTGCACAAAAACAATTCAGCATTATTTTAATTGCACAAAAACAATTCAGCATCATTTTAATTGCACAAAAACAATTCAGCATCATTTTAATTGCACAAAAACAATTCAGCATTATTTTAATTGCACAAAAAAACTATTCAGCATTATTTGAATTGCACAAAAAACAATTCAGCATCATTTTAATTGCACAAAAACAATTCAGCATCATTTTAATTGCACAAAAAACTATTCAGCATTATTTTAATTGCACAAAAACAATTCAGCATTATTTTAATTGCACAAAAACAATTCAGCATTATTTTAATTGCACAAAAAACTATTCAGCATTATTTTAATTGCACAAAAACAATTCAGCATTATTTTAATTGCACAAAAACAATTCAGCATTATTTTTTGATGCACAATATAATTTCTGTTCTTTTGAGTGAAATGTGACCTGAACATGTTTTAAAGAGATTCACTTGTTTACCTTTTTAATTTGGATAATTTTGATGTATTTTTATATTTGTGCCAGAATTGGCATTTTTCCTAAAATAGTGGACCACAAATTTTCTTTTCGGATGTCTTTGCTTACCAAAAATTTCCAAGAAATATATTTATGTAATAATTTTTTTTTTGTTGATGTTTTCCAAATAAATGAGGAGAAAATCCTGTCCTTTAATGAACCTTGTAACACTGACACACACTTCAGAAAATCCTTCTGGTCGCGTGAATAGTGTGTGAATGCCGTGTCACGAAAGAGTGTTTATATCATGAGAAACTAGACAAAGGGAAATTCAAGCACATTTGATCCTAATAAACTGTTGTTTAAAATATTTATCATTAAAGATTCTCCTTCACGTATTTATGTTGCCTTTATGAAGACACTGTTATTGTACACAATTAAACGCGCTGTGAGCAATTTTAGCCGTTCTACTTTCACAAGACTGGGCTGTTGGATTGGCCACGCCCCCTCTTTTAAAAACCCTGCCCTCCAAATATACCAAATGAGCTTTATTGAACCCGACATTGTGCAGAAATCGTCAAAAACACAAATGCTGCTAAATAGCGCCCTCTACTGACAACTGTTATGAGCAACATGGCATAAAAATGACATTAAGCCTCAATAATTTATTACAGCTACAACACTATGAGAACAAGCGACATGATTGACAGGTTGAAAGTATCAGAGACAGATTGTCCTCCCCACAAAGATGTAGAGCTCCCAGATCCCACAAAAACCAGGAATTCTCCAACACAGAACCAGGATGGCTAAAAGGTTTAATGTTGGCATTAACTGGCAGGATAAAGATTCAATGGCGTGTTCGCATCTCCAGTACAGAAGTATGGGAAGACCTTCTCAGGAAATCCTCCAGTGAAAGTGCACAAACTTCTGTTTCTGAAGGGGTCACTGAATCTCAGCTCCCCTTTGTCGAAATCAAGTTGCACCCTGATGACCCACGGCCTCTCGTTGACATCAATATCTATGCCAGGTGTGGGACCTTTCCTGTATGAGCCATTCACGTAACGTAAACACCAAAAACGACTTTTGGGATCCATTTTGTACAGTTTTTTCCGGTTTACCGTTTCCCCCACCACACCGAGCGTCCAGTGGTTGTTGTTTCTCACCTCAACGTCCCAGTAGTGTATACCTGAGATGAAGCCCTGCGTGGCCAAAACGCCCACGTACAGCCTGTGTGGATGATCGGACACGCTCATCTTTATATCCACATGCTCCACACTGAGGCAGTTCTCCGACACCAGCAGCTTATTAGAGGCCGTGTCTGGGTCCAACGTCACTGGAGCTTTGAAATGACGAGTGTAAGAGCTTTGTTTTAATACCATTAAACCACTTACAATGTCATAGTGTTTGTGACATAAAGGAAAATACTGTCATGTGTAATCAACCTCATGTAACTAACTAAAAGTAGCAACACTACGTCCTCAACAACATTTTCCAGTAGCTCAGCTATTTTCAAAATTAAGTGTCACAAAATGCTTAATTTGTCACTTACAGTAAATGATTCACTTATCAGTTTTGGGAACTCTGATTCATTTGAGTGAATCGGTTCTTTCGGACAGTTCAAGTAAATTAAGTAGTTCACATAAATGATTCATTTTAGTGATTCGGTCCTTTCGGACAGTTCAAATAAATTACTAGTTCACATAAATTGTTCATTTTAGTGATTCGGTCCTTTTGGACAGTTCAAGTATATGAACTAGATCACATAAATGATTCATTTTAGTGAATCGGTTCTTTCGGACAGTTCAAGTAAATTAACTAGTTCACATAAATTGTTCATTTTAGTGATTCGGTCCTTTTGGACAGTTCAAGTATATGAACTAGATCACATAAATGATTCATTTTAGTGAATCGGTTCTTTCGGACAGTTCAAGTAAATTAACTAGTTCACATAAATGATTCATTTTAGTGATTCGGTCCTTTCGGACAGTTCAAGTATATGAACTAGTTCACATAAATGATTCATTTTAGTGATTCGGTCCTTTCGGACAGTTCAAGTATATGAACTAGTTCACATAAATGATTCGTTTTAGTGAATCGGTTCTTTCTGACAGGTCAAGTAAATTAACTAGTTCACATAAATGATTCGTTTTAGTGAATCGGTTCTTTCGGACAGTTCAATTAAATGAACTAGTTCACATAAATGATTCGTTTTAGTGAATCGGTTCTTTCGGACAGTTCAATTAAATGAACTAGTTCACATAGATTATTCATTTTAGTGAATCGGTTCTTTCTGACAGGTCAAGTAAATTAACTAGTTCACATAAATGATTCGTTTTAGTGAATCGGTTCTTTCGGACAGTTCAATTAAATGAACTAGTTCACATAAATTATTCATTTTAGTGAATCGGTCCTTTCAGACAGTTCAAGTAAATTAACTAGTTCACATAAACGATTCACTGATTCACTACAATAACATGAGGGTGAGAAAATAATGACAGCATTTACTTTTTAGCTGAACTAGTCCTTTAAGCTGAGTGCTGAAGGTTTTGTTTAAACTTTGACTATGGTGTATCAGAGGTCAGGACTCACCCTGTTCCACAAGGTTCTGCATTCTGGCCCAGGTGGTGAAGATCATTGTCTGAAAGGTTTGAGGTTTGTCCTTCATCATGGTTTGAGGGTGCATGTTTGATATTACTGGGCACTGGAGTCTGTGTACATAAACGATGACATCTGGTGTTAACAAAGTAAAACAGGATCAAAACTGATTTTAAAACGGGCATATTGGAGGAATTAAACAGCATTTACCTCTTTAAGGTTTCATTGTAATTCTGAAAGAGAAATACAGCCATTAGTGCTCAGTTGATTCACACCTGGGCAAGCATCATGAACATTGATTATCACACATATTTGCAGCAGCCTCATTGACTTTGTGTTCATTCTGCACCTGGAGAAACGTGATGTCCTCTGCCTCCATGTCCTGCCACACAGCTGCGACCTTCTCAGACAGATCTAATATCAGTGTGGAGAGCTCCTCCATTCTGGCCTTAACTTGAGGATCCAGTTCTTTCCGCAAGGATCTGATCTGCTTCTCCTCCTCGTCTCTCAGGTACTGATGGAGTTTCTCAAATTCCTTCTTGATCAGGTTTTCTGCAGTGCTGCTGTGCTCCTGAAATAGACATCAATGTTTTTCTCGGGGACTAAAAAACTGTTTTACGGTTCATTCTGAGCATAAACTGCATTTTTTTGTTGTTGTTTTTTTAAGGGTTGCAGCCTATGCAAAAAAAAAAAATACAAATCTAGAGCAAACAGTGTTCCTAAAAACGTGTGTCCTCATATGTGGACAGCAGGACTAAGTTGTGAAATGTACAAAACTACGCTATAGAAAGTCTGATTTTATTTCATCAAATGGTTTATTATGTTTGCAGGTGTGTTAGTTATTCCTGTTTTGAGACATTTTGCATACATTTGCATAATTAATTCAGATTCAAAGTAATGACCAGCATCATCCAATCACAGTCAATCATGTTCAAATAAAATGATCCATTATAAATGGTGAATCTATGTACTGATGATCAATCAGTGATCCAAACATCATCTGCAGCCTGAAACTGAACTTTTGATCCGATTTTAGGAGTGAACGCACTTAACTGCATAGAGAGATATAGGATGCTCCCTTGCTCCCTATTTAGTGCAAGACTTAACCTCCAGTGTGCCGTCTGTCGGCACTGGTCTCAGAACAGTTATAGGAGAGATATAGGATGCTCCCTTGCTCCCTATTTAGTGCAAGACTTAACCTCCAGTGTGCTGTCTGTCTGCACTGGTCTCAGAACAGTTATAGGAGAGTTATAGGATGCTCCCTTGCTCCCTATTTAGTGCATGACTTAACCTCCAGTGTGCTGTCTGTCTGCACTGGTCTCAGAACAGTTATAGGAGAGTTATAGGATGCTCCCTTGCTCCCTTTTTAGTGCATGACTTAACCTCCAGTGTGCCGTCTGTCGGCACTGGTCTCAGAACAGTTATAGGAGAGTTATAGGATGCTCCCTTGCTCCCTATTTAGTGCATGACTTAACCTCCAGTGTGCCGTCTGTCTGCACTGGTCTCAGAACAGTTATAGGAGAGCTATAGGATGCTCCCTTGCTCCCTATTTAGTGCATGACTTAACCTCCAGTGTGCTGTCTGTCTGCACTGGTCTCAGAACAGTTATAGGAGAGCTATAGGATGCTCCCTTGCTCCCTATTTAGTGTATGACTTAACGTCCAGTGTGCTGTCTGTCTGCACTGGTCTCAGAACAGTTATAGGAGAGATATAGGATGCTCCCTTGCTCCCTATTTAGTGCATGACTTAACCTCCAGTGTGCCGTCTGTCGGCACTGGTCTCAGAACAGTTATAGGAGAGTTATAGGATGCTCCCTTGCTCCCTATTTAGTGCATTACTTAACCTCCAGTGTGCTGTCTGTCTGCACTGGTCTCAGAACAGTTATAGGAGAGATATAGGATGCTCCCTTGCTCCCTATTTAGTGCATGACTTAACCTCCAGTGTGCCGTCTGTCGGCACTGGTCTCAGAACAGTTATAGGAGAGCTATAGGATGCTCCCTTGCTCCCTATTTAGTGCATGACTTAACCTCCAGTGTGCTGTCTGTCTGCACTGGTCTCAGAACAGTTATAGGAGAGATATAGGACGCTCCCTTGCTCCCTATTTAGTGCATGACTTAACCTCCAGTGTGCCGTCTGTCGGCACTGGTCTCAGAACAGTTATAGGAGAGCTATAGGATGCTCCCTTGCTCCCTATTTAGTGCATGACTTAACCTCCAGTGTGCCGTCTGTCGGCACTGGTCTCAGAACAGTTATAGGAGAGTTATAGGATGCTCCCTTGCTCCCTATTTAGTGCATGACTTAACCTCCAGTGTGCCGTCTGTCGGCACTGGTCTCAGAACAGTTATAGGAGAGTTATAGGATGCTCCCTTGCTCCCTATTTAGTGCATTACTTAACCTCCAGTGTGCTGTCTGTCTGCACTGGTCTCAGAACAGTTATAGGAGAGATATAGGATGCTCCCTTGCTCCCTATTTAGTGCATGACTTAACCTCCAGTGTGCCGTCTGTCGGCACTGGTCTCAGAACAGTTATAGGAGAGCTATAGGATGCTCCCTTGCTCCCTATTTAGTGCATGACTTAACCTCCAGTGTGCTGTCTGTCTGCACTGGTCTCAGAACAGTTATAGGAGAGATATAGGACGCTCCCTTGCTCCCTATTTAGTGCATGACTTAACCTCCAGTGTGCCGTCTGTCGGCACTGGTCTCAGAACAGTTATAGGAGAGCTATAGGATGCTCCCTTGCTCCCTATTTAGTGCATGACTTAACCTCCAGTGTGCCGTCTGTCGGCACTGGTCTCAGAACAGTTATAGGAGAGTTATAGGATGCTCCCTTGCTCCCTATTTAGTGCATGACTTAACCTCCAGTGTGCTGTCTGTCTGCACTGGTCTCAGAACAGTTATAGGAGAGCTATAGGATGCTCCCTTGCTCCCTATTTAGTGCATTACTTAACCTCCAGTGTGCTGTCTGTCTGCACTGGTCTCAGAACAGTTATAGGAGAGCTATAGGTTGTGTAAGGACCGGCCCCATTCACTTCCATTGCAACCTGGAAAAAGAAACTCGTACCTTGAGCAGCTCGGCCTGTTTCACGCAGCTGTCGTGGGCTTCACTGAGGTCAGCGAGGGTCACCTGCAGTTCGTCCATTCGTGCCTTGAGATCCTCCTAGAGTCACAAGTTCACCGAATGAGTTTGAAAACGTCAAAAATCAATCATCAGAATTCAAGAAGCAAGTCTTCCCACCTTTAAATTCCCAACAGCCTCCTCCACAGGAGAACACGTGTGATTCTGATGATTCTTTGAAGTGTAACAGACCACACAGATGGGCTGTTTGTCCTCGAAGCAGAAGAGTTTGAGTGTCTCTTTGTGTTCCCGACAGACATCTTCTGAAGCAGTGGAGGCGGGCTTTCTTTTCTTGAAGGACTCGCAGAGCGCTCTGAAGGCCAGACTCTTGGAGGGCTCCTCTTGGGAACATTCCTGTCGACACACCGGACATTGTGGCATGTCCCGAGTGCTCCAGAAGCGCTCCAGGCACTTCTCACACAAAGTGTGACTGCACTTCAGAGTTACCGGATCAGTGAAGACCTCACAACAGATAATACATGTCAAATCATCTTCCAGAAAAGACAAAGCGTCGGCCATAATAACTTTCTGTTCAGTAGACACACATCGACAGGACGGTAACTCAAAACAAATGAGACTCCCGTTTCCTCTAAGTGATGTAACCAAACCTGTTTTATCTCACTCGCCCATGTGACGTTTCATTTAGTTTCACTTCAGCGTAAGTTTCAGTCAACAACTCCCTCCTGAAGCAATCTAAACGAATCTTTTCACCGATTCAAAAGACTCACTGGGATGAATTCACTCATTTTAGCTTCGTCCCATTGACTCTGGTAATACAGAATGACATTTTAAACTTTGTATGACTTTTATCTTCTCGTCAGAATATATAGTGAACAAGAGCTACAAGGAAACCCATATTATTGACATGTTTATTGAGTTGATTCATCCCCTCGTTGTATTATTGATTAACTCATTTTACACTTGGGATAAAATATCATGTAAACACTTCCTGCATCAAACACATGCAAATATCAAGACAACTATGATTTAAAAAGTCATTTATTGCCATACTGACATGTACTGATCACGATACTAACAACTGCCAATCGTGTGGCAGCAGTGCATAAAATCATGCAGATACGGGTCAGGAGCGTCAGCTAATGTTCACATCACAAAGTTAAGCTTAACAGATCATCTTTTCATAACCATTTATAGATTGTGCATGCACTAATATTTTCACTGTCGCTTTAATATGAAACAGGAAACTCATGAATATTAATATAGGCTCCGCCCAGTCAACCGAAACTCTCAGATACCGAATATTTCAGAACACTGGCCTGCAGCTATACCTGCTTTAAACCCCACAGGTTGTCAAAAACAACAGGTTGCAAAACAGCGCCCTCTACTGACAACTGTTATGAACAACATGGCATAAAAATGTTAATAATAATGTCAATAATTCACTGTAACTAGGACACTATGAGAACGTGCAACATGATTGACAGGTTGAAAGCGTCAGAGACCGCAGACACGTTTTTGTTTGTTGTTTACAGAGTCTAGTGATGTCACAGAGGCCAGTGATGTCACAGAGTCTAGTGATGTCACAGAGGCCAGTGATGTCACAGAGTCTAGTGATGTCACAGAGGCCAGTGATGTCACAGAGTCTAGTGATGTCACAGAGTCTAGTGATGTCACAGAGGCCAGTGAGATATCTCACCACACTTATTTCATTAATATCTTTCAGTGATGCATTTTCTGCATTTTTATTTTCACTCAGTTGCTTTCTGTTATATCTGCTGTCGACTCGCTCTGTCCAACATTACAAATCATCTGTATTCACTGTTAAATGCGATTTTTTGCATAAATTGTATTGATTGTAATGAGTAATAATCAAATACGTTCTTCTTTAAAAGGTCTCTCTCGCTAGCGTTAGAAAGTCCAATGAATTGTAGCGAATCTTTTATTTTATATTTATTTATATTTATTTTCTTTATTGAAAATTTGTTCTATTTTACTGTGTTTATGTTTTGCACATGAGTCTCCCAACGAGAGATTTTGTAAATTGTGTTTTGTAAATAAGTGTGTTTAATTAAAAAAATAAAATAAAAAAATAATTGTAGCGAATCGGTTTGTATGAACGGTTCGTTTTGATGAATCGGTTCACTTGAATCATCATTCAAACGACTGTCCCAGAGCGACATTTTACGGCCTTTTTATTCTATATTTTCAGATTTTTACGTTTAATTCTGATTGTTTATCTTACTCATTTTAACTAAATATTTTTTTAAGAGTTAATACTGCGAATTATCACTATGTTTTCAGTGTTTTTTGAGTTCCTGTAAGTCAACAACCAGTGTTTATAGGGCTGCGGTGGACAAAGACCTGGAAAAATGGTGTAAAGAAAACCCAAAGAGTACAAAACATCCCCACAAGATGGCAGTGTGTATCCATGTAAAGGTGTGCAGCAAGCAGTTTGTTCTACCTGCATTTTCTGTGCAGTTTATGTGCTTTTATTTCATTGTTTTTCTTTTGTGTGGCACTTATTAATTACAATAGGGTTCTTCTACTGTTTGATCTCAAGCCTCGTCTTAAAGGGACAGTTCACCCAATAATGAAAGTCCTGTCATCATTTACTCAGCCTCATGACGGCTTTCTTCTGAGAATGAGATGATACTTAATAAGAGTATTTTCATTTTTGCATGCACTATTCCTTTAATAAACCCACAGAAAGGAAGAGAGAGGTGGAGAACGGAAAAATGAAAGATAGGAGGCATGCGCTGTAATATTTGTGGGGCTCAGGTGTTTCTGTCTGAATTCTGATGTGCATGCTCATCTCCCAGGACTCTCCTGTACTGTCTGCTGCACTTCACGTGGGACGCAACGCTTCCTCAACGCCTCTACAACACTGGCGGCGTTTCTTTGCCACCAATTTTGTCAATGTCAGATTTTTCTTCTATCTCACCTCACTGGACTGCTCTCTCTCTCTCAAACAATCCTAATGCTGAAATTGGCAAAACCGTCGTCTAAACTCGAGCAAGTCGAGAGAGAAAGCTGGAAGGACTTGTGAACAGCTTATGCATGAAAGGATGCTTCTAAAACTAAATGTGTGAAAAATACAAATACAAATTCAAGTAATTATTTTCTCACCTTCATGATGTTCCAAAACTATACGCTGTTACTTTTTCCACTGAACACAAAAGAGAATTTTTGAAGAATCTTCACGCAGCTCTTTTCCATATAACAACAGTTCATGTTGACCAAGTCTTGTTAAGCTCTAAAAAAAACACTTTTAAAGAGCAATAAATGCAGTCCAAATGGTTTATGCTTAAAACTAGAAAAATTAGCCAATGGGCTGGGAAATATAAACGTATTTCCCCATTTGAATCAAGTGTTTTTGTTGCTAACTTTCTCTGAAATCTAAAATATAGCTGCAAGCAGCAATTTCCGGGCCAAGCACACCGACGTATGGCATGTTCGAAAGTGTCACTGGACATCACAATGACTTTAAGAAAAGCAGCATAAAAAACATATTTATAATTGCTAAAATTCAAACGCAATTAATGATAAATTCTGACCATTAGTTTACATGATGAGGTCAGGGTGTGTCATTATGTAACACAAAAAGTGTAATGAAAATTTGGCAAATTTTTGGTGACTTGCCATCAAATTTGTTGGAGCGCTAATCGAGAACCGTTTTGTCTATTGAAAAGCTTTTGGTAAATTTTTGTCGTGAGTGTCTCTAGATAATACACAACAAATTACGTGCGAATCAATCTTGCGGCCGAGGAATTAATTAAAAATTGCGGACAGGAAGTATGGCTGACCATGGCAAAATTGGTATCGGCGTATTCGGCATGACCGAAAGAATCTAAAGACAGCAGTGACAGGACGATAGGCTAAAATAATCAAAAGTTATAAGCATTTTAAACAAATAGTTATAACTTTAGAGGTACCCTCAGGGCATAGTGCCGATGATGCATGCAGAGTTTTGTAATGTATACAAAATAACAATTATTATAAAAAACAACTCTTTGTACCCCAATGAATCTGATGAGACCAGCCTCATAATTGTAGGCCAAACTATTCAGAAGTTATAAGCAAAAATAGCCATTTTTCATATCTCCTGACCACTAGATGGCACTGTGCCGAAATGCTGCAGGTCTCGTCAAGTCATGATGTCTATGACACATACCAATTTTCGTGTCGATACGCCAAAGTGCTGCGAAGATACAGCCTCACGTCCATTTTTGATGCGCTCGCCGATAAATTTGTTGAACGTAATTCGAGAACAGTTTGATCTATCAAGAAGCTTTTGATATATTTTCCTCCCCAGTGTCCCTAGATAATGCACAACAAATTTCGTGCAAATCGGACATACGGTCTAGGAGGAGTTTGAAAAAGTAGGTTTTTCAGAAAATGTTAAAGGCCGGAAAATCGAGCCGGGTAAAGATATTATAAACATGTGTGAAACTTTGAACAGTTGGTGGCACTAGAGGGTTGGAGTTAGAGACCCTACATTTTGGTTAGTCCTCCATCAGTGTGCCAAATTTTACATCTTTCTTATGTATGGTTGTATGGGCTGTCATAGACTTCAATGGTGGAATAATAATAATAATAATAATAATAAAGACACTAATAAACACAATCTGCACCTACGCACTTGCATTGCTTGTGATTATAGAGCTATGTATGTGTTTTCAAACTAAAATAGATCAGTGTGCATATGGCAGAGGTTTATAATGACAGATTTTTCATCTCGGGTAAACAAAAAGAGAACAACTCTGGCTGTATTTTTAATTTGCTGCCATTTTTGGCATGGTGAAGTAAACCGCCTTATCCAAATTCAATCTCTCATCAACAAATTAATTTTAGCCTGTCAACAGGCCATCTTTACATGCCCTCCACATTTGTGTTTCTCGAGCCATGGTCTGTGTGTGATGGAAAACGCATCTCATTTGAGTTTTCACACATGAATTCAAACCTTCACAGATATTGGATTAAATGCACAATTTCACGAGATGCACCAGAGCTGCTTACTAAGTGCCAGTCACCTTTGAATTAAAGTCTCGTCTCTGCTGTGAGCGCTGGCACATGTAGACAAAAAGACCATCATTGCCAAGGGCAAAGAGACAGATTCACACAAAGTATGACTCTTGATATGCAGGTGCATCGGTGGCTTGCTTTCGTCCAATGCTGATTATGTACCATAGGACAGAAATATCGCAAATGAAATGTCTTTAATGTTAAAAAATAAAAATGTATATTATCAAGACTTGATTAGTATATCACGAGTATAGACAGACACAATGTGCTGAAGTTAACAACACAGAAGCAGTTATAAACTTTCATGTCTTTATTGAACACAGCCCATTATACATTCACAGCGCTGTGGATAAAGTAAGTGAACCTTTGGATTTTATAACTGGTTGATCCTCTTTTGGCAGCAGTAACCTCAATCAAGCCTTCCTGATAGCTGCGGATTTGACCTGCACAACGTTCAGAAGGAATTTTGGATCATTCCTCCTTACAGAACTGCTTCAGTTCAGTCATATTCGCAGGATGTCTGGTGACTCTCTTGAGGTCATTCCACAGCATCTCTATTGGGTTAAAGTTTGGGCTCTGACTGTGACACTCCAAATTTGTGGCTGGACGGCCACTTCTAGTGAGAGTACCTATAGTACTAAATCACCTCCATTTATAGACAGTTTGTCTAACTGTGGACAGATGTATATCTAACGGCCACTTCTAGTGAGAGTACCTATAGTACTAAATCATCTCCATTTATAGACAGTTTGTCTAACTGTGGACAGATGAATATCTAACGGCCACTTCTAGTGAGAGTACCTATAGTACTAAATCATCTCCATTTATAGACAGTTTGTCTAACTGTGGACGGATGAATATCTAACGGCCACTTCTAGTGAGAGTACCTATAGTACTAAATCATCTCCATTTATAGACAGTTTGTCTCACTGTGAACAAATGAATATCTAACGGCCACTTCTAGTGAGAGTACCTATAGTACTAAATCATCTCCATTTATAGACAGTTTGTCTCACTGTGAACAGATGAATATCTAAAGGTCACTTCTAGAGAGAGTACCTATAGTACTAAATCATCTCCATTTATAGACAGTTTGTCTAACTGTGGACAGATGAATATCTAACGGCCACTTCTAGTGAGAGTACCTATAGTACTAAAGCATCTCCATTTATAGACAGTTTGTCTAACTGTGGACAGATGAATATCTAACGGCCACTTCTAGAGAGAGTACCTATAGTACTAAATCACCTCCATTTATAGACAGTTTGTCTCACTGTGAACAGATGAATATCTAAAGGTCACTTCTAGAGAGAGTACCTATAGTACTAAATCATCTCCATTTATAAACAGTTTGTCTAACTGTGGACAGATGAATATCTAACGGCCACTTCTAGTGAGAGTACCTATAGTACTAAATCATCTCCATTTATAGACAGTTTGTCTAACTGTGGACAGATGAATATCTAACGGCCACTTCTAGAGAGAGTACCTATAGTACTAAATCACCTCCATTTATAGACAGTTTGTCTGTGCACAGATGAATATCTAACGGCCACTTCTAGTGAGAGTACCTATAGTACTAAATCATCTCCATTTATAGACAGTTTGTCTAACTGTGCACAGATGAATATCTAACGGCCACTTCTAGTGAGAGTACCTATAGTACTAAATCATCTCCATTTATAGACAGTTTGTCTGTGCACAGATGAATATCTAACGGCCACTTCTAGAGAGAGTACCTATAGTACTAAATCACCTCCATTTATAGACAGTTTGTCTGTGCACAGATGAATATCTAACGGCCACTTCTAGTGAGAGTACCTATAGTACTAAATCATCTCCATTTATAAACAGTTTGTCTAACTGTGGACAGATGAATATCTAACGGCCACTTCTAGAGAGAGTACCTATAGTACTAAATCATCTCCATTTATAGACAGTTTGTCTAACTGTGCACAGATGAATATCTAACGGCCACTTCTAGAGAGAGTACCTATAGTACTAAATCATCTCCATTTATAGACAGTTTGTCTAACTGTGGACAGATGAATATCTAACGGTCACTTCTAGTGAGAGTACCTATAGTACTAAATCATCTCCATTTATAGACAGTTTGTCTAACTGTGGACAGATGAATATCTAACGGTCACTTCTAGTGAGAGTACCTATAGTACTAAATCATCTCCATTTATAGACAGTTTGTCTAACTGTGGACAGATGAATATCTAACGGCCACTTCTAGTGAGAGTACCTATAGTACTAAATCATCTCCATTTATAGACAGTTTGTCTAACTGTGGACAGATGAATATCTAACGGCCACTTCTAGTGAGAGTACCTATAGTACTAAATCATCTCCATTTATAGACAGTTTGTCTAACTGTGGACAGACGAATATTTTAGCTCTTCCAGTTAACTTTGTAACCCTTTACAGCTTAATGCAAAGCAATGATTCTTGATCGTAGGTCTTCTGAGATCTCTTTATAGCTATTGGATTATCGGTTGGTTTATTTCAATATGAGTCAGATGGACGCAGAAGGATTTTTACATGGATTATCAGGAGGTATGATAAATTGAGATACTTTTTTAAAACTATTTTTTAGAGAATGAATTGCACTAAGTGAACATGTTAAATATTGCTGAAAGATTATAAAGGCAATTATTTTCCATTGGTATAACATTCACTGATGAACTGTGCACAATAATACCAGGAAATGTATTAAAAAAGCAAATAGGATCCATTTAGATTTCTTGTTGACTTAAAGTCTCAATGAAAAGCAAGCTTTGAGCAATGACATTTTTAGATGGTGAACATATCTTCCTTTTTCTCACTTATTCTGGGTTTAAAAGAGTAACATTAATTCACAAAATCAGAGATGACACATCAGTGCAATTGCAGTGAAGCGCTCGCCAGCGCAATCTCATCTGTCTTTTAAAACAGCGAGAAAGTATTGTAGGGTTGCGTTCAGGAAATGCAATCGTGGCCAGAAATCTCTCAAACTGCATTTTTATTTTTTTTAGCAGCTGATGAAGAGAGCCGTATGTTTTGAGCTGGCAGCATGGAGAAATGAACGGGATCTCCGGGAGCGGATGGAGATTGGGTTCTAGTGCACATGCTTGCTGAGATCTGACACACACACACACACACACACACACACAGACAGTGAGGGGAAAAAAGTATTTGATCCCCTGCTGATATTGTACATTTGTCCACTGACAAACCAATGTTCAGTCTATAATTTTAATGGTAGGTTAATTTGAACAGTGAGAGACAGAATAACAACAAAAACAATCCAGAAAAATGCATGTCAAAAATATTATAAATTGAATTGCATTTTAATGAGGGAAATAAGTATTCGACCCCCTCTGCAAAATATAACTTAGTACTTGGTGGCAAAACCCTTGTTGGCAATCACAGAGGTCAGACGTTTCTTGTAGTGGGCCACCAGGTTTGCACACATCTCAGGAGGGATTTTGTCGATCTTCTCCAAGTCATTGAGGTGTCGAGGCTGACGTTTGGCAACTCGAACCTTCAGCTCCCTCCACAGAGTTTCTATGGGATTACGGTCTAGTGACTGGCTAGGCCACTCCAGGACCTTAATGTGCTGCTTCTTGAGCCACTCCCCTTTATTGCCTTGGCCGTGTGTTTTGGGTCATTGTCATGCTGGAATACCCATCCACGACCCATTTGCAATGCCCTGGCTGAGGGAAGGAGGTTCTCACCCAATATTTGATGGTACATGGCCCCGTCCATCATCCCTTTGATGCGGTAAAGTTATCCTGTCGCCTTAGCAGAAAAACACCCCCAAAGCATAATGTTTCACCTCCATGTTTGACGGTGGGGATGGTGTTCTTGGGGTCATAGGCAGCATTCCTCCTCCTCCTCCAAAAACGCTCAATTTTGGTCTCATCTGACCACAACACTTTCACTCAGTTCTACTCTGAATCATTCAGATGTTCATTGGCAAACTTCAGACGGGCCTGTACATGTGCGTTCTTGAGCAGGGGGACCTTGCGGGCGCTGCAGGATTTCAGTCCTTCACGGCGTAGTGTGTTACCAATTGTTTCCTTGGTGACTATGGTCCCAGCTGCCTTGAGATCATTGACAGGATCCTCCCGTGTAGTTCTAGGCTGATTCCTCCATGTGGTGAGATCTTGCGTGGAGCCCCAGACCGAGGGAGATTGACAGTTCTTTTGTGTTTCTTCCATTTGCAAATAATCGCACCAACTGTTGTCACTTCCTCACCAAGCTGCTTGGTGATGGTCTTGTAGCCCATTCCAGCCTTGTGTAGATCTACAATCTTGTCCCTGACATCCTTGGACAGCTCTTTGGTCTTGTTCGTGGAGAGTTTGGAATCAGATTGATTGATTGCTTCTGTGAACAGGTGTCTTTTATACAGGTAACAAACTGAGATTAGGAGCACTCCCTTTCTCAGCCCGTTACCTGTATAAAAGACACCTGGGAGCCAGAAATCTCTGATTGAGAGGGGGTTGAATACTTATTCCCCTCATTAAAATGCAATTCAACTTATAACATTTTTGACATGTGCTTTTATTTAAAAAAACAATTTTGTTGTTATTCTGTCTCTCACTGTTCAAATTAACCTACAATTAAAATTATAGACTGATCATTTCTTTGTCAGTGGGCAAACGTACAAAATCAGCAGGGGATCATATGCTTTTTTCCCTCACTTTAAGTATGGAGTGATGAATATGAACATGAAAAGGGACACACAAACACAATCATACTTAAAGGGGTTGCATCACACATTATTTTCATTTAATTATATTGCAGAGGCTCCCTTATAATGTTAGTGTAAAGTTACTGATAATTTACCAAACCTTTCGTCAGTGTATGAGCGTGAACATGAGAACTGAGTGTTCCAGAGTGTTCCAGAATTTTCCTGAATGTTCCAGTGTGTTCCAGAATGTTCCAGAGTGTTCCAGAATGTTCCAGAATGTTGCTGTCCTCTGAAGTGTGATGACATTAATCTGTGAGTGTTTGAGAATCAGACTGAAGTATACACTGATGAATGGAGGGACAGTGGAAGCGCGTTGCTCAGGTAACTAGATGTCCGCCGTTTCCCTGTGCGTGGGAAGAGACAGATGCGGCCTGCTGGGATGCAAAGCAGGAATGCTTCATCTTGCAATTACAGTGTGCAGGAGACCATAAGACCTTTATTAAATTGACACAAACGTCTCATATTTCTCTCTGTAGAGCAAACCCACACCTCACTCAATCTCTAAGTAGATCAAACTCATATCTCATCTTAATTGAAGGATTTAAAGAGTTCCACACTTACTCTGTGCATGTTTAATTTAATAAAGATATTGCATGAATCTCACGAAGAAATGCCCTGGGTCATATTCCACACCCAAAATCGAACGAAAGAAAGAAGAAATCATGTTTTGCGTAAAGAATTTTTTTTTTTTTTTGTTGTCGCAATTTTTCCCCATTTATTTTCAATAACAGATATTGAAACAATATTAATATTTTTTTTTATTATTATTTATGGCAATGAATATATTTGTTAATTTATTTATTATTTCCTCATTCATATTGAATATTTTTGTGTTCATAATAACTACATTATATTCACAATAAATATATTTTATATATTCAAATCAGCAATGATTAGTATAACAAAGAGTATAATGAATTATACTTACCGTTGTACTTTATAAATATACTAGAATATAATGTAAATATAAAATTAATTTTAAATAAAATAATACATATTAATTACAATAATTATATATATATATATATATATATATATATATATATGTGCGCCACATTTCCTCGAATCTGATTGGACGAGAGACGTTCCATGAGCACTGATGGTGTGACATCATCAGCACTCGGAGCTTCACTGTGTGTGTCACCGTTTGTGTTCCTGCTGTTCTAAACTAAAGTGTAAGCATAGTGCATATGTGACAGGAGTTACTGTATTTACATATGTTAGCCAACAGGTGGCGGCAAAAGATCATTTTTGTGTGTAATATGAGCCAGTTGGTGACGTAAAGTGAATCCGTTAGTCATTGTTTACATAGAACAGCGCTCTCCACGTTGTTTAAAAATGGCGGAGGACATCGCTGTGTCTATAGTGAATGACATTTGCGCACCGGCTACCCCGAAATAGAGAGGAATACCCCGCTTGGACGTCTATACTCCACTGAGAAAGCTGACCATCATAAAGCGGTAAGCATCTCTGATTGGGTGTGGCAACAGGTGATGCACATGCGCTCTCAATTCAATTCAATTCAATGAACTTTATTGGCATGATAAAGACATTTTGTATTGCCAAAGCAATTACATAGAAAAACAGAACAGGAACTGAACTAGGACATGAGAACAATAATAACTACAAAGAAATAACATTTAGCATTAATGCAACATTATATAGTGTCAGTAACAGGGGTAGGGGATTGGGGTCAGGGGTCATCAATACATCATGTATTGTTATTGATATGAGTTCTGGTTGTCCCGCGGGTTTCTACAGGAAACACATCATTTGTTTTGAACCAGCAACGGCAGATTCTGATCGGTTTTGTAAGAAAGTAGTTCAATGCATAAATGCGTTTTCACAACAGTATTCAGTTTTTCCAAATTTTTTAAAATGTACTTGTTCATTGAACTGTTGTATATAAGCAATATCACACTCACAATCGTGCTATATGGCCATATATCAGCACTGCGACACTTGTGCCTGCGGCCGAATCACAGCAGTGCTGATATAGGGTCATATAGCACTCTTGCGAGTGTGATATTACTTTATATATATAATATTTCTATTTTATTTTCTAACAATTAAGCAAATGTTCTCTACATTATTATAATGAAAATTAATTATTTAATTTGATTTAATATAAAAACACACACACACACATATATATATATATATATATATATATATATATATATATATTTAAGCAATATCACACTCACAATCGTGCTATATGACCCTATATCAGCACTGCTGTGATTCGGCCGCAGGCACAAGTGCCGCAGTACTGATATAGGGTCATATAGCACGATTATATATATCATTTTTATATTAAATAAAATAAAATAATTCATTTTCATTATAATAATGTAGAGAACATTTGCTTAATTGTTATAAAATAAAATTGAAATATATATATATATATTTGTATTTTTTTTTTTTACTTGAAATGTAACCCAGAATATTTCTTGACAGGTTTTGCAAAAGTTTTTGACTATTGAGATTTTCCTCATCTATCACTATGTGTGATTTGTACTATTATATATTTTTCATCCAGAGCTCAGATGTGCTGGGACGAGAAACATCAAACAACATGACGCAGATTATTTTGAGTGCTGATATGTACCGTCTAACAAACAGCAAGTGATTATAGAATGATGTGTGTTTATAATCCACTTTCCCACAGGATGTAACAAGGTTTAATTATTCAAGAGATTAGAAACCGAGACAGAAGTGAGTTAAGATCCTCCTCAGGCCCTCATGAGTAATGAGTCTTTATTCATCTTAATATGTTTGACAGGAAGCAAACCATCCCTGCATTTTTCTCTGGAAAATCCTTGTCCAGTATGCACTCATTGATTGAACGTCCCTTGGGTCGATACGAGGCAAGCGGCTGCGTTTGATTCTGATAACAGTGATGTATGTGAGGTCAGCAGATAGAACAGGAAGTGGGCGGGATAATCATTTGTCCGGTGTCTTTGATTGGTCGGTGGTCAGTGAAGGTCGTGTTTTATTGAATTTGTGGCAGGGCTTTTCCTAATCACTTCCTGTTTAGAATAATGACTCTATTGATTGAACAGATCACCCTGATCATAGATATAATAACTCTCTTTATGAACTGATGAAGTCAAACATCTTCTAATGGATTGTTTATTTAGCTTAAGGTGAAGAATTGTGTGCATGCCCCAAAAATAATCTCTTCTTGCATCTGATCAGAACGTCCTTTTGCAATATTAAAACTCACATTTTATGGCTGTATTAAAGTACATTCACCTTCTCTTCCTTAATGAGCTCATTTGGGAGGAACGATCATTTTATTGAGTTCAAATGTCAGGCCCTGAGTTCCCTTGGAAATTAATGCACAATCAAGTATTTAAATTTCTAAGCACTAAAATATTCTGATTTATAATGCATGTGGTTCATAACGAGCTCTGAAAAGTTTGATCAAAGTTTAAAGTTGTGTTTAAAGAGATTTAAATTTGTATTGTCTGTAATCCCAGCAGATTATGTGGGATTATGTGGGCTGCATTGAGGTTAAATTAGAGACCACCCCAGTCTGCTGTGTAATCCAGCTCAACAGTTTATATTGAGATCAGGGGAATATTAGGGCTCATCCAGATCTCCTCTGGGAACTGGAATAGTTTTCTAGTACCATATACTCCTATTTCTGCATAATGAATTGTACAGTATGTAAATGGTTTGTTAAATATTGTATGACTATGTATATTCATATAGATTCAAAAGAACCGACTCATAAGAGTCATTTGTTCAGTAATCGGACTACTCTGGTCACACTGTATGTTTCATGTTGTAGATTCAAAAGAGCCGACTCAGAAGAGTCATTTGTTCAGTAATCGGACTACTCTGGTCACGCTGTATGTTTTGTGCTGTAGATTCAAAAGAACTGACTCATAAGAGTAATTTGTTTGGGAATCGGACTAATCTGGTTGTGCTGTATGTTTTGTGGTGTAGATTCAAAAGAACCGACTCAGAAGAGTCATTTGTTCAGTAATCGGACTACTCTGGTCACACTGTATGTTTCATGTTGTAGATTCAAAAGAACCGACTCATAAGAGTCATTCTTATGGGAATCGGACTACTCTGGTCACACTGTATGTTTCATGTTGTAGATTCAAAAGAGCCGACTCAGAAGAGTCATTTGTTCAGTAATCGGACTACTCTGGTCACGCTGTATGTTTTGTGCTGTAGATTCAAAAGAACTGACTCATAAGAGTCATTTGTTTGGGAATCGGACTAATCTGGTTGTGCTGTATGTTTTGTGGTGTAGATTCAAAAGAACCGACTCAGAAGAGTCATTTGTTCAGTAATCGGACTACTCTGGTCACACTGTATGTTTCATGTTGTAGATTCAAAAGAACCGACTCATAAGAGTCATTCGTATGGGAATCGGACTACTCTGGTCACGCTGTATGTTTCATGTTGTAGATTCAAAAGAACCGACTCAAAAGAGTCATTTGTTGAGTCAACGCTTCACCTTAAATATGTGTTTTTAACAAACATACAATCTTCATATTTCATTGAGACCCCCTCGAACACTTGTTCCATAGATTTCTGTTGTATATGAATTATTGTAAACACTTTTTATTTGTTTTACAATGTCAAAATCATCATCTGTGTTAATTGGCATCATATCACAGATGTGATACAAAGAGCTTACCTTGTTTTAAACCTGGAACGTTCCTCTATGGTGTGTGTGTGTGTGTGTGTGTGTGTGTGTGTGTGTGTGTGTGTGTGTGTGTGTGTAGACCCCTCTCTCTCTCTTAATGTCGCAGTTTGACTTGGTTTTTCTGGATCAGTGGAAAACAGCAGATTTGTGAGGAAACGCAGTGAAATATGCAAAGCAAGAGCCGACTCATGGTTTTAATATCTGAACCGCTTCGAGGGGTTTTTCAAACACACACACACACACACACACACACACACACACACGCGCACACGCACACAGAGAGCTCCTCTCCGAACTTCCAATTATTCAAAATCTGGCATCATCCCGACACGCTTAACAGCCTGCACATTTTTTTGGCTTTCAATTTGGAGGAGGATTTCATTTTTTTGGCAGGATTTCATTGTGAAAGTTCCCCCCCTTCCTTTCTTTAACTAAGTAACTTTTAACAACAAGAGAAATCAAAGCGGTGTTTGAGCATTCAGCTTGGAGTATAATTTGATTTTCTTTGCATTCATTCTGTGATTTGTTTCTGTAGTCGCTGTTGTAAGAGGCACACGGCGGATGTTGGCATCCCAGCGTGATCAGCCAGGTAGCAGATACACGTTTACAAGCACAAACAAATTATGTTAGACAAGGGGTAAAATGGAGCAATTTGTTTATCATCACAACATTTGTACTGAATTATGCAAAACTATTAGCTCATGTGTGTGCTGTTGCAAAGCTCTCAAACACTCTTGTATTAAATTAATGAGATTTTGAGCACAAAAAGACAAACACGGGCCTATAATTGTATACGGGACACGCAGAGAGAGAGAGAGCCTAGAATGATTTACTTTATTAAACACACAATTCAGACTATAAATTCTGATTAGATGATTCATGTTTGGAGTTATTGTAATATGCTAATAACACTCACATTTGGCTGCAAATTCTATTTTAAGGGGCCGTTCACACTAACTGTTTTTGTGTCTCTGTGCTGCACTAGAGTAGACGGGTGTCTTTGACTATTTCACCATGACAAACTGTCTATAAATGGAGATGATTTAGTACTATAGGTACTCTCACTAGAAGTGACCGTTAGATATTCATCCGTCCACGGTTAGACAAACTGTCTATTAATGGAGATGATTTAGTACTATAGGTACTCTCTCTAGAAGTGGCCGTTAGATATTCATCCGTCCACAGTCAGACAAACTGTCTATAAATGGAGATGATTTAGTACTATAGGTACTCTCTCTAGAAGTGGCCGTTAGATATTCATCTGTGCACAGTTAGACAAACTGTCTATAAATGGAGATGATTTAGTACTATAGGTACTCTCACTAGAAGTGGCCGTTAGATATTCATCCATCCACTGTTAGACAAACTGTCTATAAATGGAGATGATTTAGTACTATAGGTACTCTCACTAGAAGTGGCCGTTAGATATTCATCTGTGCACAGATAAACTGTCTATAAATGGAGATGATTTAGTACTATAGGTACTCTCTCTAGAAGTGGCCATTAGATATTCATCCGTCCACAGTTAGACAAACTGTCTATAAATGGAGATGATTTAGTACTATAGGTACTCTCTCTAGAAGTGGCCGTTAGATATTCATCTGTCCACAGTTAGACAAACTGTCTATAAATGGAGATGATTTAGTACTATAGGTACTCTCACTAGAAGTGGCCGTTAGATATTCATCCATCCACTGTTAGACAAACTGTCTATAAATGGAGATGATTTAGTACTATAGGTACTCTCTCTAGAAGTGGCAATTAGATATTCATCTGTGTGCACAGACAAACTGTCTATAAATGGAGATGATTTAGTACTATAGGTACTCTCACTAGAAGTGGCCGTTAGATATTCATCTGTGCACAGACAAACTGTCTATAAATGGAGATGATTTAGTACTATAGGTACTCTCTCTAGAAGTGGCCATTAGATATTCATCCGTCCACAGTTAGACAAACTGTCTATAAATGGAGATGATTTAGTACTATAGGTACTCTCTCTAGAAGCGACCGTTAGATATTCATCCGTCCACGGTTAGACAAACTGTCTATTAATGGAGATGATTTAGTACTATAGGTACTCTCACTAGAAGTGGCCGTTAGATATTCATCTGTCCACAGTTAGACAAACTGTCTATAAATGGAGATGATTTAGTACTATACTGCCCTACAAAACAAAAAGGCAGTAACTGCATTTTTGGTCAAAAATGAGTTATTATCATTTTCATGACATTCAAGGCATCCTTTGTTATGTGATAAAACATTTTATCTCAAATGTGTGTCGTTTTGGAGAAAAATGGTAGTCGTTTGTACAGTAACTGCAAAAAGCCCTGACAGGATAACTTTAAAGTCATTTTTCTCAGTTCTGCACTCTGTGTAGTTACTGCCTTTTTGCTTTGTAGGGCAGTATAGGTACTCTCACTAGAAGTGGCCGTTAGATATTCATCCATCCACTGTTAGACAAACTGTCTATTAATGTAGATGATTTAGTACTATAGGTACTCTCTCTAGAAGTGGCCGTTAGATATTCATCCGTCCACAGTCAGACAAACTGTCTATAAATGGAGATGATTTAGTACTATAGGTACTCTCTCTAGAAGTGGCCGTTAGATATTCATCTGTCCACAGTTAGACAAACTGTCTATAAATGGAGATGATTTAGTACTATAGGTACTCTCACTAGAAGTGGCCGTTAGATATTCATCCATCCACTGTTAGACAAACTGTCTATAAATGGAGATGATTTAGTACTATAGGTACTCTTTCTAGAAGTGGCCATTAGATATTCATCTGTGCACAGACAAACTGTCTATAAATGGAGATGATTTAGTACTATAGGTACTCTCTCTAGAAGTGGCCATTAGATATTCATCCGTCCACAGTTAGACAAACTGTCTATAAATGGAGATGATTTAGTACTATAGGTACTCTCACTAGAAGTGGCCGTTAGATATTCATCTGTGCACAGACAAACTGTCTATAAATGTAGATGATTTAGTACTATAGGTGCTCTCTCTAGAAGTGGCCGTTAGATATTCATCTGACCACAGTTAGACAAACTGTCTATAAATGGAGATGATTTAGTACTATAGGTACTCTCACTAGAAGTGGCCGTTAGGAATTCATCCATCCACTGTTAGACAAACTGTCTATAAATGGAGATGATTTAGTACTATAGGTACTCTCTCTAGAAGTGGTCATTAGATATTCATCTGTGCACAGACAAACTGTCTATAAATGGAGATGATTTAGTTCTATAGGTACTCTCACTAGAAGTGGCCGTTAGATATTCATCTGTGCACAGTTAGACAAACTGTCTATAAATGGAGATGATTTAGTACTATAGGTACTCTCACTAGAAGTGGCCGTTAGATATTCATCTGTGCACAGTTAGACAAACTGTCTATAAATGGAGATGATTTAGTACTATAGGTACTCTCACTAGAAGTAACCATTAGATATTCATCTGTGCACAGTTAGACAAACTGTTTATAAATGGAGATGATTTAGTACTATAGGTACTCTCACTAGAAGTAACCATTAGATATTCATCTGTCCACAGTTAGACAAACTGTCTATAAATGGAGATGATTTAGTACTATAGGTACTCTCTCTAGAAGTGGCCGTTAGATATTCATCTGTGCACAGTTAGACAAACTGTTTATAAATGGAGATGATTTAGTACTATAGGTACTCTCACTAGAAGTAACCATTAGATATTCATCTGTCCACAGTTAGACAAACTGTCTATAAATGGAGATGATTTAGTACTATAGGTACTCTCACTAGAAGTGGCCGTTAGATATTCATCTGTCCACAGTTAGACAAACTGTCTATAAATGGAGATGATTTAGTACTATAGGTACTCTCTCTAGAAGTGGCTGTTAGATATTCATCTGTCCACAGTTAGACAAACTGTCTATAAATGGAGATGATTTAGTATTATAGGTACTCTCACTAGAAGTAACCATTAGATATTCATCTGTCCACAGTTAGACAAACTGTCTATAAATGGAGATGATTTAGTACTATAGGTACTCTCACTAGAAGTAACCATTAGATATTCATCTGTGCACAGTTAGACAAACTGTTTATAAATGGAGATGATTTAGTACTATAGGTACTCTCACTAGAAGTGGCCGTTAGATATTCATCCATCCACTGTTAGACAAACTGTCTATAAATGGAGATGATTTAGTACTATAGGTACTCTCTCTAGAAGTGGCCATTAGATATTCATCTGTCTACAGTTAGACAAACTGTCTATAAATGGAGATGATTTAGTACTATAGGTACTCTCTCTAGAAGTGGCCGTTAGATATTCATCTGTGCACAGACAAACTGTCTTTAAATGGAGATGATTTAGTACTATAGGTACTCTCTCTAGAAGTGGCCGTTAGATATTCATCTGTCTACAGTTAGACAAACTGTCTATAAATGGAGATGATTTAGTACTATAGGTACTCTCACTAGAAGTGGCCGTTAGATATTCATCTGTCTACAGTTAGACAAACTGTCTATAAATGGAGATGATTTAGTACTATATGTACTCTCACTAGAAGTGGCCGTCCAGTCAAAATGACTCGAAGGGAACACTGCAGAATGATCAGTGAGGTAAAGAAGATGCCTAGAGTCAGAATCAGAATGCCTAGAATCATTGGAACTGGTTAACATCTCTATTCATGAGTCTACTATACAGAAAACATGAAACAGGTATGGTGTCCATGGCAGGATATCACGAAGGAAGCCGCTGCTTTCCAACAAAAACTTTGCTGCACGCCTGAAGTTTGACCTCCAAAGACCATCTTGACACTCAGCTGGGAACTTGCTTTGTGGACTGATGAAACTAAGGTTGGATTGTTTGTGTGTTGTCAGCTTAAGCACGTTGTGTTTGTCTCTACTTGTGACTTTGATAAAGATGAGATCACATTTTATGACCAATCGACGCAAAAAACAACAACAAAACAGCTAACTTCAAAGGGTAACTTCAGCTAACTTTTTCTTGCCCCTGTATATTACAACCAGAGGCCCTTGAGCATGACATCATATCCTGTCCGTTGCGCTGTCCGAAATAATTTTCCATGCTCACAGCCGAGTGTGACCGCGACAATAATTCTGCAGGTGGAGGCGACAGACAGAGAAACATTTGAAGTCCGCCATTTTTACTGTGTGATTTGAATGTGTGTTTTGTGAGAGAGTGCATGTGTGATAGTTACTATAATACTCAAGAGTGGGATGTAGAATTAGATATTTCATTGTGTTTCATCACACACACACACACACACACACACACACACACACACACACACAAAGGACTGGTGTGGGCGGACAGACTGAGTTTGTTGTAAATAATAGCGGCCGTATGTGTAATGAGACCTCATGCTCTGAGGTTCTTCTAAAGAAGAATAGAAATGAACAGAGTGAGGAAGAGTGGTGTTTATCCACGAGATGGAGGGAGTGTTTTATTCATGAGCAGGAAATGAGCAGAAGAACAGGGATGTGATACTGCAGGTGTTGAGTGTGTCTCTGTCCCTCACTGACTCTATTAATATTTCACATTGAAGTGAACGTGTGTGTGTGTGTGTGTGTGTGTGTGTGTGTGTGTGTGTGTGTTTGATTCTTCTCTCTTGACAGTCCTGCAGATGGAATTTCCATCTGGACTGATGACTTTATTATAGATGTTTTCTTTAGCGTATGATCAATCTGCAAAGTAGTGTTTCATTTCTATCTGTGTTCACACACGTCACAGCCTCTGACGGGACGGCCACAGTCCATCTTGCACAAAAACGTGCATGAACTGGCTTGAATCAGCAATTCAAATCTGATTGGCTGGTTTTAACAGCCTCCAAAATTTCACTCAAGCTTAACAAGGTACCAACTTAATACAATAAGCACCGTTGAGGAACAACTGCGCTCTAAAACAAATCTGTGGGTTGTTTTTAACCCAACCACTTTTTAATTACAGAACTGGGTAAATTGGGATGTTAAATCAACGACATATTTCAGTTTTACAGGAATGCTGGCTTCATTCAGTGGGTTAGTATTTTCGGGTGGATTTGTCCTTTAAAAAAGGTTGTAAAATAAACCTTATTATAAACAAACTTGTATCTAAAAAAATTAAAAGTAAAAAAAATGTATTTGTTAAATCAGGATATCTTAAAATAACATACAATAATTGTGTATAACATTTATAATTTAAACAAATTTAAATAAAAATGTATTATATAATTACTATTATGATTATAGAAGATAATTATAATTTTTTTTAAATATAGAAAATAAAGATGTTTATATTTTAAATTCAGACATCTTAAAATAATTGAAAAATTGAATAAGATTTGAATAAGATAAATTGAAATTTTATACAAATTTGTAAAATGTATTACTTTATAATCTATAATCATATATATATATATATATATATATATATATATATATATATATATATATATATATATATATATATATAAACAAGTTGTTTATATATTTAAGACATCTTAAAATAGTTCTTAAAATAATATAAAGCATATTTATATAAAATGTGAATAACATAAAAATATATAAAAATAAAGATATTTTAGATATATTTTAAATTGATATCTGTATATAAATAAACATTGTTATAAAATATGTAACATTTCTTACTTTAGAAAATCTATATATAGATTATATAAAAAATATAAAAAATAAATAAAATAAAAAAGTTGTTTATATATTCAAGATTTTAGATATTTTAAAATAATATAAAGTATATTTATGTAAAACATTTATAAAATGTAGATAACATATAAAGATTAATTTTTAAATACATAAAAATAAATATGTTTATATTTTCAATTGATATCTGTACATAAATAAACATTGTTAATATGTTATAAAATATGTAAAATGTCTTACTTTAGAAAATCTATATATAGATTATATAAAAAATTTAATATATAACAAGTTGTTTATATATTCAATTAAGATATATAATAAAAATAATATCCCAAAAATGATAAGTATATAAAAAATAATATAATACTTTTTTTATTTTTATAAAATGTTAGTTAATTTTATTTAAGAATATATATACAAAATAAAACAAGTTGCTTTGATTTTCTATTAATAGTACCATAATATCTTAAAATAATAAACCAAAAATATTGTGAATCATAAATTTAGGAATGTTTGTGCTTAAAAATAAACCAAACAATTTGCCAATGCGTTAAGAAAAATAAACTAAATAAAAATGACGTTTTCCAGATGTTTGGACGTTTGTATTGGAAAACAGGACACAAATACTGATTAAGAAAGTGATATTTTGCATTGTAAGTGTTGTATTGAAGCACCTTAAGAGAAACTTTAATGGATGAAGTTCAGAGCGCTGGGAACGGACTGAAAGATGCCGTCAATGGAGTTTAATTTCACACAGCTGACAGAGATCCCTCTTTCTTTATTTGTCTGGTGCTCTTTCACCTCACGTTGACTGACAGGCAGCAGTTTCATCATTGTCCTCGTCTGTCTCTCTCTCGTCCTTGGAATGACCTTGTATTAATGAGTGTGTGATCACGAGTCCATTGGGCTTTCAGCTCGTCTCACAGCAAATACACCAACAATCCCTCCCTCCACACACACACACACACACACACACACACACATGCATCCAGTCTGTCGCTCCCACAGATACCATTAGCACGACTCAGAAACAGAAAGCTATAGATAAAGCACAAAACAACATACAAAGAGGAATTAAGACGAGGAGGAAGCAACCTGTAGAACACAACCAGCATACTCTTCCTCAAACTGAAGGTATGTGACTTTAAATGTCTGTTTAGAAGCTCACAGTCGCTCTGAATGTGTCACTTTAAAGCGTGTTTCAAGCAAAACAAGGATTTCTTCTGGTTTGAAAATCTCCACGCTCAAAGAGAGAAGCTCTTCCAATCCCGTGCTCAAGGATAGTCTCTTTTCCTCTTGTTATTTCTCCGGGATGTGGAGGATGAAAGACGCAGATAACGGCGGTGTTTCAGTGGTTTGGACACTAGAGGCCTTTCTGTGCGGTGACTTATCCGTGTCACTGTGCTGCCGTCAGGGTTTAAACTGGGGGAAATCTCTTCCCGTGTCATGAATTGTGATGACAGGACCTCAGAGTGTCTCGCTGACCGTTTTATAGCACAAAATCTAGAAAAACAATCAAACAAGTGAGCCGACTGTTTTAAAGGCCCCCCAAAAATCCCACAAAACCAAGTTTTTTCATATGACATCTGTTTTTTGGATGTGAAATCACATTGGATCACATTTGACTTGAACTGGGGAAATATGCTTGTAGCCGAAGGTTTTATTGATTTTCATCAATGATAAATAAGACGAGAGGAAAGAGACGCATCATGACAACATATCGGTTTAAATTAGAACATAATGTTGATGAAAATATGACGATTCTGCAACATAATAACAGTTTTACTTTCATTCATTCTAGTGATGGAACAATGTATCGAATTTCCAAACATCGCAAACCAAAATAAATGACGTTAAGCGCTAGAATACTCGGAAAATCGTGCTTAAAGTTAAGACAAGATCACACACCCCACTTTCATTGAATAATCCCCCGGCATGACGTACACCCCCCCCCCCCCCCGTCAATCCGCGCATCTTATCACGTGACTTGTTGAGCGTGTTACCGCGGAGACGTAGCGTGTGTGGAGGCCTCACGCTATTCTCCGCGGCATCCACGCACAACTCACCACACGCCCCACCGAGAGCGAGAACCACATTATAGCGTCCACGAGGAGGTTACCCCATGTGACTCTACCCTCCCTAGCAACCAGCCTAATTTGGTTGCTAAGGAGACCTGGCTGGAGTCACTCAGCACGCCCTGGATTCAAACTCACGACTCCAGAAGTAGTAGTCAGCGTCAATACTCGCTGAATTACCCGGGCCACCTCCGATTCGCTATTTGATCGCCATCTTTTGGAGATTTCTGTCCCCTTTCAAGCAGATAGAAGCTGTTTTTTTTAAACTATAAGCTTCACCTTTCTACCTTTAAACCCTTCAGACACTAAGTGTCTTACTGTAACCTCGATGCATTATATTATGTGCAGTGTGAATGTAAAAGTGTTACAGTTGCACGCATATAGAAGACAACTGGACATAACAATGCTCGTTTTGATGTTTTCTTGATCTTCAAAGGACATAAATCACATTGTTATGCAGGACAGCTCACTTTTCCTGCATAAACTTCAAAGCGTTTCCTTAGAAAAGCTTTTAAACATGTTTGCTGTGTCCGATTCACGGCTGTGTCAGAACATCCCCCTCGGGGACGACAGGAGAGAGAGATAGACTGATAAAGTGAAATAAAAGCAAGCGTGTTGTGCCTTCCTCATCAACATACACATCATGTGTTCTGTATCCCTCGCTCTCCTCATGCTGTCTGCTGTTTTATATTGGATGCTTTTGCAAACACGTCTTGTATGGAGGTGTATATCCCACATTCAGACTGCACGTATAGGGCATGTGTGCATTTAAGAGGGGCCGTTTTTCCCAGGGTGGTGTGTGAAGTGGGTCGTCCATGACTGGAATGAGAATAAGTGGGGTGCCATGCGACCCTGTGAGCTCGGAGCATCGGGCCTCAATGCCACTGCTGTTGCCATAGTTATTGGTTAACCTATCAGAACGACTCCTGCACAACCGTACGACCAGTCTTCCTCTCTCTCTGGGTTCAATAAAGTTAAACTCTTATCGAAGGATTTGAAGGAATAACATCGATTACAACGGAGAGTAAAAGAAGGAAAAAACATCTTGACAGGATAAACTTTAAAATTCACATTGTTTCGAATGTGTTGTTAAAAGACTTAAACAAAATATTGCTGTTTCTTCAGCTGCGGGGACTTTCATGTCTCAGGGGTTGATTAATGAAAACTAACACTTTTCACATTTTGTCTTTTATTAAATGCAGACAGGTGGGAATTTTCTTCTTGGAAATAGTTTTGCGTTCCTTCCCTATAAGTTTTGCGGTCCCTCGCAATTTTTGCATTCCTTCCCTATAATTTTTGTGTTCCCTCGCAATAGTTTTGTGTTCCTTCCCTATAAGTTTTGTGTTCCCTCGCAATAAGTTTTGCGTTCCTTCCCTATAATTTTTGTGTTCCCTCGCAATAAGTTTTGCGTTCCCTCGCAATAGATTTGTGTTCCTTCCCTATTAGTTTTGCGTTCCTTCCCTATAAGTTTTGCGTTCCTTCCCTATAAGTTTTGCGTTCCTTCCCTATAAGTTTTGTGTTCCTTCCCTATAAGTTTTGCGTTCCTTCCCTATAAGTTTTGCGTTCCCTCGCAATAGTTTTGTGTTCCTTCCCTATAAGTTTTGCGTTCCTTCCCTATAATTTTTGTGTTCCCTCGCAATAGTTTTGTGTTCCTTCCCAATAAGTTTTGCGTTCCTTCCCTATAAGTTTTGCGTTCCCTCGCAATAAGTTTTGCGTTCCTTCCCTATAAGTTTTGCGTTCCCTCGCAATAATTTTGTTCCTTCCCTATAAGTTTTGTGCTCCTTCCCTATAATTTTTGCGTTCCTTCTCTATAAGTTTTGCGTTCCTTCCCTATAATTTTTGTGTTCCCTCGCAATAAGTTTTGCGTTCCCTCGCAATAGTTTTGTGTTCCTTCCCTATAAGTTTTGTGTTCCTTCCCTATAAGTTTTGCGTTCCTTCCCTATAATTTTTGTGTTCCCTCGCAATAAGTTTTGCGTTCCTTCCCTATAATTTTTGTGTTCCCTCGCAATAAGTTTTGCGTTCCCTCGCAATAGTTTTGTGTTCCTTCCCTATAAGTTTTGCGTTCCTTCCCTATAAGTTTTGCGTTCCCTCGCAATAAGTTTTGCGTTCCTTCCCTATAAGTTTTGCGTTCCCTTGCAATAATTTTGTGTTCCTTCCCTATACGTTTTGCGTTCCCTCGTAATAAGTTTTGTGTTCCTTCCCTGTAAGTTTTGCGTTCCCTCGCAATAAGTTGTGTTCCTTCCCTATAAGTTTTGCGTTCCCTCGCAATAAGTTTTGCGTTCCCTAGCAATAAGTTTTGCGTTCCCTCGCAATAAGTTTTGCGTTCCTTCCCTATAAGTTTTGCGTTCCCTTGCAATAATTTTGTGTTCCTTCCCTATACGTTTTGCGTTCCCTCGTAATAAGTTTTGTGTTCCTTCCCTGTAAGTTTTGCGTTCCCTCGCAATAAGTTGTGTTCCTTCCCTATAAGTTTTGCGTTCCCTCGCAATAAGTTTTGCGTTCCCTAGCAATAAGTTTTGCATTCCCTAGCAATAAGTTTTGCGTTCCCTCGCAATAAGTTTTGCGTTCCTTCCCTATAAGTTTTGCGTTCCCTCGCAATAGTTTTGTGTTCCTTCCCTATAAGTTTTGTGTTCCTTCCCTATAAGTTTTGCGTTCCTTCCCTATAATTTTTGTGTTCCCTCGCAATAAGTTTTGCGTTCCTTCCCTATAATTTTTGTGTTCCCTCGCAATAAGTTTTGCGTTCCCTCGCAATAGTTTTGTGTTCCTTCCCTATAAGTTTTGCGTTCCTTCCCTATAAGTTTTGCGTTCCCTCGCAATAAGTTTTGCGTTCCTTCCCTGTAAGTTTTGCGTTCCCTCGCAATAAGTTGTGTTCCCTCGCAATAAGTTTTGCGTTCCCTCGCAATAAGTTTTGCGTTCCCTCGCAATAAGTTTTGCGTTCCCTCTCAATAAGTTTTGTGTTCCTTCCCTATAAGTTTTGTGTTCTCTCGCAATAATTTTGCGTTCCCTCGCAATAATTTTGTGTTCCTTCCCTATAAGTTTTGTTTTCCCTCTCAATAAGTTTTGCGTTCCTTCCCTATAAGTTTTGCATTCCCTCTCAATAAGTTTTGTGTTCCTTCCCTATAACTTTTGTGTTCTCTCGCAATAATTTTGCGTTCCCTCGCAATAATTTTGTGTTCCTTCCCTATAAGTTTTGTTTTCCCTCTCAATAAGTTTTGCGTTCCTTCCCTATAAGTTTTGCGTTCCCTCGCAATAATTTTGTGTTCCTTCCCTATAAGTTTTGTTTTCCCTCTCAATAAGTTTTGCGTTCCTTCCCTATAAGTTTTGCGTTCCCTCGCAATAATTTTGTGTTCCTTCGCTGTAAGTTTTGCATTCTCTCGCAATAGTTTTGTGTTCCTTCCCTGTAAGTTTTGCATTCCCTCGCAATAGATTTTATTTATTTTTGGTACTTTTCAAACGTGTTTATGTACAGTTGGATATTAGTACAGAAACTAAATCAACTAGTGAGAGTGTGAAAAATGTTTTATGAGACTTTTTTATTTTATTTTAACTTGTGTTGAACCTTAAATAATAGTGAATTAAGTCAATTATGACAGAATTGCTTTCTGGCTATTCCTTTAGCTTTTGGAACATTTCTTTAAAAATACCCAGCAGTTAAACCCATTGACTTTTACATTCAGCACATATTCAATCTCAAATGAGAGATTTTTAAAAGTGAGCAGGAAACTGCTCTGAGATCAGTCAGATGTTGTGAGATCAATCTCCTGTTGGTTTGCTTTGATATGTGGGAACTGGTATTTAAATACACATCCACACACAAAAGCATGCTGGGAGGTGTTGAAGTTATCTTTCTGTTCTGTTTGAGTCTCTCTTTCACGCGGGCTGTTTGAAGCCGCATTCTCATATATGGGTTGATAAGGTGCAGAGACTGAAAAACACATAACTCTTCTTGAGTAACATACACACACACACACACACACACACTGTTCAAATTCTCAGAAGGTATTTCCATGGAAACATACACACTTATCCCTTCTCCACTGAATTGTTCCTAGAGCTGGAGTTCGGGTGGGGAATATACAATCCTCTCTCAGATCCGGCCCACTTTTCCACTGACATATCGACCAGCTGAACGATGACATCACTGACTATAGCTGGGTTTCAATCCACATGTGTGTGAACTTTAGGGTACTGCATGAAAATTGCTGAACGGAAACGCCAATATGCAAATAATGTTTCTAAAATGCTCATATATTCCTATAGAACGTATATAGTATATATGGATGCGCATCAAAAGAGTCACGTGACACGCTTTCGCTCCCAGACATAAGGCATTTGCCACTGAAATGAAGTTCATCAGAGCATTTTGTCTGTGCGCTCTAAATTGCAAGTAATACGTTACATTTTATAAAAGAGCCAAAGTGGCTTTAACTTCCATTTTTATTCAATCGATCTGACAAAGGATTCAACACGAGGAGAGCTTATATAGGGAGAGGTCATTGGGAGAGCAGGTGCTGCAGATGATCAGCTGATTGGAGTAATGATTGTTGCCAAGGCAACTAGTGCTGGCAAACTCAGCATGGCACCGGCAAGACACAAGAGGGCGTAAGAGACAAGGCAAACACTCGTTCACGTTGTACGCGAATGCACCTTAATAGGACGGTAATAAATAAAACAAATGTAGAACTTGGAGTTCTGGATCTCAGCAGTTCTATAAAACAACCTTGAGAAATCTAAAACTCAGTTTGTTCAATGACTGTAAAACATCTGTAGCCATAAAAGCATTCAAACACATTCAACATCTCACCAGAACGCCTCAAGTTTTTCTCTCGCAGACCTGTAGTCTCTCAGTTGAGTAAAACACCAGTGAAAACACGATCTGTGTGTTATTGACTTGACCGGAGCAGATCAATAGCAGTTTCTGCTCCACTCATGCGCTCAAGTGAAGACAGCGACTTAGTCTTTCCATCTCCATCAGTGTGAGATCATCTTTAATATTTCAACATGCATTCAACTCTGTGCCTGTTAATGTTATTAATACTATTATGATGAATTTTCAGATTTTAGGATTGAACGTATGAGGCTAGGACAAGAGAAAAACAATAAATACATAAAACGCATGCATGGGTAAAAGTATCCCAGTTTTAATGCGACCATCATATCATAGAAAAAGTTATAATCTGGTAGATTTCATAAAAATCAACCCCATGGACATTAAAGTGCTCGTAGTTGAAGAAACACCGTGTGTGCATGGGATCATTATGCCGAGGGATGTGTGTCCATACGGGGGGTGGACAGCAGTGATGTGCGTTCTGTCTGTAATCTCGCCGCTAATAGGCTGCTGTACACTAATGGCGGTCCCGATGAGCTGGAATAAGCGTCTAATAGGGCTCTTCTGGCCAGGCTGACTCATGCACGCTCACCCGGGAACATAATGCACATCTATAATCTTAAAAGCGTCTGTAGTGAACACAGATGATAATAGAGACGTTGCTCGAATGTTACGGCCCATATTGATTTTTTATTGTGTCTATCTTTTAACACAAACCTCTCTGAGGCCCTCGAGTCATTACAGCTGTCAGCATCAGACAACCAATTAAAGAGCCGCAGTATATGAGATAACGGACCGGACACTCTCCGGGGAAATTATGGATTAGATCTAATCAGTTTGCGTGTTGATTTAGTGGCCTTTTATATCATCATTACCTGGAGTGCGCAGATACCTTATGATTGATCGTTTGATGAAAATGAAAACTCTATCATCATTTATTTACCCACACGTCACTCCAAAAGCACCATAAAATTACCTAAAAAGTAGTCTACGCAACTTATGCGCTTTTGGTAAGAAACAGACCCAGACCCCATCATTATGGTAAATGGTCTGCACTTATATAGCGCCTTTTTAACCTTAGCGGTATTCAAAGCGCTTTGCACTGTGTCCCATTCACTCACACACACCAATGGTGGCAGAGATGCCATGCAAGGCGCTAGTCTGCCATTGGGAGCAACTTGGGGTTCAGTGTCTTGCCCAAGGACACTTCGGCATGTGGAGTCAGGTGGGCCGGGAATCGAACCGCCAACCCTGTGATTAGCAGACAACCCGCTGTACCACCTGAGCCACGGCCGCCCCATTACTTAAAAATAATCTTCCAAACAAATCTGCTAAACTAATAATCTAATCTGCAGTAATGGGAAGAGAAATCTGTCTGGGATATTACATAGCAACTGGCCCAAAAGTGTTTGTGTGAGGTGTGGTGTGCGGGGGGGGGATTGGGTTCGCTGTCCTTTTCCACATATCACAGCGCCGTTATGTGGTCTGTTCTGCATAACGCGTTGGCTCATTTTAGCTTACCGCGGCACATTTGCCAAGTTTCGTGGACCTCCCGATGCCCATGATCGTCCTCAAAGTGCGCCGACCCATTGGGAAAATGCCCAGTATGCCAGATTGCCAGTCCAGCCCTGCCACACACATTGAATCTCACGGAAGGCTTGAATATGCGCATTTGTCAATGAAATTTGAGCTATTGTGAATGTTTGACATTTTTGGCTGAACTATTCCTTTAAATCTGATCCTCCCTCGGAGTATCACAAGTTATTTTATCTAATGCGCTTCAGAAGCTCTGGAGTTTTATTTACAGAACTGTGTTTGTCGTGGTTTTGTGGGTGGACACTTCTCTGATTAGCATTAAAGGTTTCCAGAAGCTGTCCTCTTCCTGGGTCTGTTTGGGGAGATATCAGCCAACACAGCTCCGTTTTAATCCAGATTACAGGATGAGATCGAATAATCTTCAGATTAGAGCAAGGGTGTAGATTTGGGGGGATACAGTGTTAAGAATGTATATGTTTCCATTGATTGTTTATGGTTATTGGTATTTTTACTAGTAGTCATTCACTCGTTCAAAATGCATTAACAGATATCCAGAATGCATTTCTTATTAATTTAATAAAGACTGGTTGTGTCGGCCTTTCGATGTTGGCCGTGGATTCAGGGAACAATGATTAATTAATTTGCACACACTCCACTCTCCACGCAGTCTTCAATTCAACGGCTTTATTTCTGTCACATTTCTAAATTAACTTCATAATTTCAACAAACTAAAAATCCAAACAAAGATAATGGAGTGGTCAAAAAACTGTGTGTGTCCACCATCCCCAAATCCAAACATTTGTACTTTCATGTCACTTCCTGCTCCGCCCACACGCGGTGACATATACATTCCACCCCGACAGGTGCATGATAATTAACTAAGTACATAAATACAAATACGCACATACTAAATAATAATAATAAACAAATATATAAATTATAATAAATAAACTCCAATACAACACATGTTATAGACAAACGGCTACAACATTGGTAATAGTGACATTGTTACTAGTTTAAATGTCCATTCCTGAGATCAACAACTGAATTACAGCTAATAAAAATGCTAATTTTTTATATCTGTAATTTGGTTTTCACTAGTGGCAATGTTAATCTGTCTTTATCAATAGCTGTTAGTATAATTTGGTGTATGATGACAGTAGCCGTGTATAAAATAGACTGTATATTATAAATATGTGACACAATTCAGTATTGATGTGATTCATCACAACTGTCATTTTGATATTTGGATGCACTATTGTTTTATAATAATAGATTATATATATTTTCTGTATAACTGAGTTACGTTACACTAATGAATGGAGCTTTTTGCATTATCTTGAACATTGTCTAGTATTCATTTCATGTATTATTGTAATTTACCTTGCTGAATAATTACAGATTGACATTAAACTGATTTTAGTATAAAGAGAAGATCCTTGAAATTACTTGAAAGTTACGAAGTAAGGTAGTTTCATCATATTGTTTTTGTTACAGATATCGATGGGTACATCTGCTAGTCATGACGTCATTTTATATCAAGAATTAACATTTTTACAAGAGCAAATTTACTGTAATTACTGATATCAGGATTGGCATTTTAACTAGTGAAAATTACATTTTTGATGTCTATCATTCATATCCTTCACATGGTTAAATGTGAATACGGCTTGCCTTAGTCAGAGATGGGTCTTGACAACGCTGCATGTTTTAATGAACGGCCTTCATTTTGAAGTATTGCAACTAACATTGACTCTAATCTGAAGATTATTCGATCTCATCCTGTAATCTGGATTAAAACGGAGCTGTGTTGGCTGATATCTCCCCAAACAGACCCAGGAAGAGGACAGCTTCTGGAAACCTTTAATGCTAATCAGAGAAGTGTCCACCCACAAAACCACGACAAACACAGTTCTGTAAATAAAACTCCAGAGCTTCTGAAGCGCATTAGATAAATCGCTGTGGTCAGGATTTTGGGTCAGAACCGGCTCCCACGTTTACGCCCTCTTTCCCTTCACACCTCTCTCTGTTGTATGGAGTTCTGACGAACCTCTAAAGTTAGCCGATCCTGCTGTGGGATAAAAACAATGACCTGTGTGTGTGTGTTACTGACGAGATTGGAGCGAATGCCCCACAGAGAGGGATGTTCTTTAAAGAGCCCACCCACTCCATCTCTCTCTTCATCTGTCGCTTTCTTCTTCTTCACACTCCAAGAACTCACCAAAAATAACACACTCCTCCGTTAATATATATACATGTGTGTGTGAGAGTCCATCGGCCCAAACAACAGGCCTTAAAAAGAGAGCAGCAAAACAAGGACCGAAAATTTACCAAACCATGTTTTGGACAAGTATCATGGTAATACTATGTTTTTGGACAAGTACCATGGTAATACCATGTTTTTGGACAAGTACCATGTAATACCATGTTTTTGGACAAGTACCATGGTAATACCATGTTTTTGGACAAGTACCATGGTAATACCATGTTTTGGACAAGTGCCGTGTAATACCATGTTTTTGGACAAGTATCATGGTAATACCATGTTTTTGGACAAGTATCATGGTATTACCATGTTTTTGGACAAGTACCATGGTAATACCATGTTTTTGGACAAGTACCATGGTAATACCATGTTTTTGGACAAGTATCATGGTAATACCATGTTTTTGGACAAGTACCATGGTAATACCATGTTTTTGGACAAGTACCATGTAATACCATGTTTTTGGACAAGTACCATGGTAATACCATGTTTTTGGACAAGTACCATGGTAATACCATGTTTTTGGACAAGTACCATGGTAATACCATGTTTTTGGACAAGTGCCGTGTAATACCATGTTTTTGGACAAGTATCATGGTAATACCATGTTTTTGGACAAGTACCATGGTAATACCATGTTTTTGGACAAGTACCATGGTAATACCATGTTTTTGGACAAGTATCATGGTAATACCATGTTTTTGGACAAGTATCATGGTAATACCATGTTTTTGGACAAGTATCATGGTAATACCATGTTTTTGGACAAGTACCATGGTAATACCATGTTTTTGGACAAGTACCATGGTAATACCATGTTTTTGGACAAGTATAATGGTAATACCATGTTTTTGGACAAGTACCATGTAATACCATGTTTTTGGACAAGTATCATGGTAATACCATGTTTTTGGACAAGTACCATGTAATACCATGTTTTTGGACAAGTACCATGGTAATACCATGTTTTTGGACAAGTACCATGGTAATACCATGTTTTTGGACAAGTGCCGTGTAATACCATGTTTTTGGACAAGTGCCGTGTAATACCATGTTTTTGGACAAGTATCATGGTAATACCATGTTTTTGGACAAGTATCATGGTAATACCATGTTTTTGGACAAGTACCATGGTAATACCATGTTTTTGGACAAGTATCATGGTAATACCATGTTTTGGACAAGTATCATGTAATACCATGTTTTTGGACAAGTATCATGGTAATACCATGTTTTTGGACAGGTATCATGGTAATACCATGTTTTTGGACAGGTATCATGGTAATACCATGTTTTTGGACAAGTACCATGGTAATACCATGTTTTTGGACAAGTATCATGGTAATACCATGTTTTTGGACAAGTACCATGGTAATACCATGTTTTTGGACAAGTATCATGTAATACCATGTTTTTGGACAAGTATCATGGTAATACCATGTTTTGGACAAGTATCATGGTAATGCCATGTTTTGGGACAAGTATCACGGTAATACCATGTTTTTGGACAAGTATCACGGTAATACCATGTTTTTGGACAAGTACCATGTAATACCATGTTTTTGGACAAGTACCATGGTAATACCATGTTTTTGGACAAGTACCATGGTAATACCATGTTTTTGGACAAGTGCCGTGTAATACCATGTTTTTGGACAAGTGCCGTGTAATACCATGTTTTTGGACAAGTATCATGGTAATACCATGTTTTTGGACAAGTATCATGGTAATACCATGTTTTTGGACAAGTACCATGGTAATACCATGTTTTTGGACAAGTATCATGGTAATACCATGTTTTGGACAAGTATCATGTAATACCATGTTTTTGGACAAGTATCATGTAATACCATGTTTTTGGACAAGTATCATGGTAATACCATGTTTTTGGACAGGTATCATGGTAATACCATGTTTTTGGACAGGTATCATGGTAATACCATGTTTTTGGACAGGTATCATGGTAATACCATGTTTTTGGACAAGTACCATGGTAATACCATGTTTTTGGACAAGTATCATGGTAATACCATGTTTTTGGACAAGTACCATGGTAATACCATGTTTTTGGACAAGTATCATGTAATACCATGTTTTTGGACAAGTATCATGGTAATACCATGTTTTGGACAAGTATCATGGTAATGCCATGTTTTGGGACAAGTACCGTGTAATGCCATGTTTTGGACAAGTATCACGGTAATACCATGTTTTTGGACAAGTATCACGGTAAAACCATGTTTTTGGACAAGTATCACGGTAAAACCATGTTTTTGGACAAGTATCACGGTAATACCATGTTTTTGGTCAAGTATCACGGTAATACCATGTTTTGGACAAGTACCACGGTAATACCATGTTTTGGACAAGTATCATGGTAATGCCATGTTTTGGACAAGTATCATGGTAATGCCATGTTTTGGGACAAGTATCATGGTAATACCATGCTTTTGGACAAGTATCATGGTAATGCCATGTTTTGGACAAGTATCATGGTAATGCCATGTTTTTGGACAAGTACCATGGTAATACCATGTTTTTGGACAAGTACCATGGTAATACCATGTTTTTGGACAAGTATCATGGTAATACCATGTTTTTGGACAAGTATCATGGTAATACCATGTTTTTGGACAAGTACCATGTAATACCATGTTTTTGGACAAGTATCATGGTAATACCATGTTTTGGACAAGTATCATGGTAATGCCATGTTTTGGGACAAGTACCGTGTAATGCCATGTTTTGGACAAGTATCACGGTAATACCATGTTTTTGGACAAGTATCACGGTAAAACCATGTTTTTGGACAAGTATCACGGTAATACCATGTTTTTGGTCAAGTATCACGGTAATACCATGTTTTGGACAAGTACCATGGTAATACCATGTTTTGGACAAGTACCATGGTAATACCATACTTTGGACAAGTACATATACTTAACTTTTACTCGCTATATTTTTGTCTGTGAGTAAAACAAATAGGCTAGTTGTATTTTACTCTTTGAGAGCTTTCCAACAACCGACGATACATGGCTATTTGAACAGTTTAGTGTTTTTACTGTTTACAATAAATGTGCAGTTCAGAATTATTAATAAATGAACACTTCTGATTTGTCTGCAAATTTCAAAGCACTTGTTCAGTTTTGGACATAATGACTACATGCATTAGAAAGTAGAAACTTCTAAGCTTTCAAGCAGTAGTTTGTGTTGGTCAAGACTGTAATTATTAATATTGTGATAATTATATATTTTTTGCAGGCCCATCTGAGTTTTAAAGTGTTGAAGACTGAACACTGAGTTTTTTTTATATCAAGCACAGTCTGCTTAAGTCCAATTATCATCAACTTCGATGAGAATCTAAGAGGAAAGAATGTGCAACGTCTGAGACAGAAAAACCAGCCCTTATTAGTGTTTATTGTGCTTGTCAGGCAGTTTTCTGCAGTGATTGCAGACAGCTTTGATCAGCCTCTGGTCTAGCGCTATCTCTACACACACATAATGTATCCATTTAAGTGCTTTCACAGACACACACCTCAAGGAGTAAGAGCTGGCTCAGCCATATTTTTGATGACAAAATGGAGCTTCATGAAAACTTTTCCTCCAGATTCACAAACACTACGTAGCCCTAGATTTGTTAGTAAAACTTGTGTAAGTTAGGAAAAATTATATTTAATTTATGAAGCAGAATTGGGAATAAACTTTGAAACAATAAATGCAAGTATCAAAGAAATGTTTTTAATTAATCTTAAGTTAAAGATTAAAAAAACAAAAGAAATTGTATGTTAGTTTTAAGATTAATTTTACCCATTTAATTCTCAGTAAATTTTTTAATTAATTATATAATTTCACTAATTTCACTTTTTCAGCAGGTGCAAATTTTGTACTCTTATTTACATCAGAGCGGCTTTATGAACAATTTACAAAAAATATGTTCTCCTTGTGTTTCACGAATGAAACAGTGTGAAATGTAATAGTATATACCAAACACAGAACACTCTTATTGAATAAACACAGAACACTCATTCAATAAACACTGAACTCATATTGAATAAACACTGAACACTTATTAAATAAACACTGAACACTTATTGAATAAACACTGAACACTTATTGAATAAACACTGAACACTTATTGAATAAACACTGGACACTTATTGAATAAACACTGGACACTTATTAAATAAACACTGAACTCTTATTAAATAAACACTGGACACTTATTGAATAAACACGGGACACTTATTGAATAAACACTGAACACTTATTAAATAAACACTGAACACTTATTCAATAAACACTGAACTCTTATTAAATAAACACTGAACTATTATTAAATAAACACTGAACACTTATTAAATAAACACTGAACTCTTATTAAATAAACACGGGACACTTATTGAATAAACACGGGACACTTATTGAATAAACACTGAACACTTATTAAATAAACACTGAACACTTATTGAATAAACACTGAACTCTTATTAAATAAACACTGAACACTTATTGAATAAACACTGGACACTTATTGAATAAACACTGAACTCTTATTAAATAAACACTGAACACTTATTGAATAAACACTGGACACTTATTGAATAAACACTGAACACTTATTAAATAAACACTGGACACTTATTGAATAAACACGGGACACTTATTGAATAAACACTGGACACTTATTGAATAAACACGGGACACTTATTGAATAAACACGGGACACTTATTAAAAAACACTGGACACTTATTGAATAAACACTGAACACTTATTAAATAAACACGGGACACTTATTGAATAAACACTGGACACTTATTAAAAAACACTGGACACTTATTGAATAAACACTGAACTCTTATTAAATAAACACTGGACACTTATTGAATAAACACTGGACACTTATTAAATAAACACTGAACACTTATTGAATAAACACTGAACACTTATTAAATAAACACTGGATACTTATTTAATAAACACTGAACACTTATTGAATAAACACCGAACACTTATTAAAAAACACTGGACACGTATTAAATAAACACTGAACACTTATGAAATAAACACTAAACAGTTGTATTCATTGATCTAATGCAGGTATAAATACTGATCTAGTACAGGTATAAATACTGATTCAGAACAGTTGTATTCATTGATCTAGAAGAGGTATAAATACTGATTCAGAACAGTTGTATTCATTGATCTAGTACAGGTATAAATACTGATTCAGAACAGTTGTATTCATTGATCTAGAAGAGGTATAAATACTGATTCAGAACAGTTGTATTCATTGATCTAGAAGAGGTATAAATACTGATTCAGAACAGTTGTATTCATTGATCTAGTACAGGTATAAATACTGATTCAGAACAGTTGTATTCATTGATCTAGTACAGGTATAAATACTGATCTAGTACAGGCATAAATACTGATTCAGAACAGTTGTATTCATTGATCTAATACAGGTATAAATACTGATCTAGTACAGGTATAAATACTGATCTAGTACAGGTATAAATACTGATTCAGAACAGTTGTATTCATTGATCTAATACAGGTATAAATACTGATCTAGTACAGGTGTAAATACTGATTCAGAACAGTTGTATTCATTGATCTAGTACAGGTATAAATACTGATCCAGAACAGTTGTATTCATTGATCTAGTACAGGTATAAATACTGATCTAGTACAGGTGTAAATACTGATTCAGAACAGTTGTAGTCATTGATCTAGTACAGGTATAAATACTGATTCTGAACAGTTGTATTCATTGATCTAGAAGAGGTATAAATACTGATCTAATACAGGTATAAATACTGATCTAGTACAGGTATAAATACTGATTCAGAACAGTTGTATTCATTGATCTAATGCAGGTATAAATACTGATTCAGAACAGTTGTATTCATTGATCTAGTACAGGTATAAAAACTGATCTAGTACAGGTATAAATACTGATTCAGAACAGTTGTATTCATTGATGTAGTACAGGTATAAATACTGATCTAGTACAGGTATAAATACTGATTCAGAACAGTTGTATTCATTGATCTAGTACAGGTATAAATACTGATTCAGAACAGTTGTATTCATTGATCTAGTACAGGTATAAATACTGATTCAGAACAGTTGTATTCATTGATCTAGTACAGGTATAAATACTGATCTAGTACAGGTATAAATACTGATTCAGAACAGTTGTATTCATTGATCTAATGCAGGTATAAATACTGATTCAGAACAGTTGTATTCATTGATCTAGTACAGGTATAAATACTGATCTAGTACAGGTATAAATACTGATTCAGAACAGTTGTATTCATTGATCTAGTACAGGTATAAATACTGATTCAGAACAGTTGTATTCATTGATCTAGTACAGGTATAAATACTGATTCAGAACAGTTGTATTCATTGATCTAGTACAGGTATAAATACTGATCTAGTACAGGTATAAATACTGATTCAGAACAGTTGTATTCATTGATCTAATGCAGGTATAAATACTGATTCAGAACAGTTGTATTCATTGATCTAGTACAGGTATAAATACTGATCTAGTACAGGTATAAATACTGATTCAGAACAGTTGTATTCATTGATCTAGTACAGGTATAAATACTGATCTAGTACAGGTATAAATACTGATTCAGAACAGTTGTATTCATTGATCTAGTACAGGTATAAATACTGATTCAGAACAGTTGTATTCATTGATCTAGTACAGGTATAAATACTGATCTAGTACAGGTATAAATACTGATTCAGAACAGTTGTATTCATTGATCTAAAGCAGGTATAAATACTGATTCAGAACAGTTGTATTCATTGATCTAGTACAGGTATAAATACTGATTCAGAACAGTTGTATTCATTGATCTAGTACAGGTATAAATACTGATCTAGTACAGGTATAAATACTGATTCAGAACAGTTGTATTCATTGATCTAGTACAGGTATAAATACTGATCTACTCCAGGTATAAATACTGATTCAGAACAGTTGTAATCATTGATCTAGTACAGGTATAAATACTGACCTAGTACAGGTGTAAATACTGATTAAGAACAGTTGTATTCATTGATCTAGTACAGGTATAAATACTGATTCAGAACAGTTGTATTCATTGATCTAGTACAGGTATAAATACTGATCTAGTACAGGTATAAATACTGATTCAGGACAGTTGTATTCATTGATCTAGTACAGGTATAAATACTGATCTAGTACAGGTGTAAATACTGATTCAGGACAGTTGTATTCATTGATCTAGTACAGGTATAAATACTGATCTAGTACAGGTGTAAATACTGATTCAGAACAGTTGTATTCATTGATCTAGTACAGGTATAAATACTGATTCAGAACAGTTGTATTCATTGATCTAGTACAGGTATAAATACTGATCTAGTACAGGTGTAAATACTGATTCAGAACAGTTGTATTCATTGATCTAGTACAGGTATAAATACTGATTCAGGACAGTTGTATTCATTGATCTAGTACAGGTATAAATACTGATCTAGTACAGGTGTAAATACTGATTCAGAACAGTTGTATTCATTGATCTAGTACAGGTATAAATACTGATCTAGTACAAGTGTAAATACTGATTCAGAACAGTTGTATTCATTTTTTCTCTGCCCGTGTTTGCATGTTCAAAGTTTCTGTTTTTATACGCTTTTAAAGAATATTACTGGGAAGACTTTTACATAATAGGACAAGAACTGTTTTTAAAAAGCCCCAAATGTCGCCCTGCTTTAAGGATGAGAGGTGAGTAGACGTGGGTGGGGGTGTGAATGATGAAGCCATTGCTCTGTTTTGGACATAATTGCTTTGTGCACGCACCTGCTTCCAAATGCACCATCTGTCATCAGCCTGAGAAAAACTCACAAGACAATTCAACACGTTGCATCTAAATTATGTTACTGAAAATCGAGAATGTAGAGACTGCAAAGACATTACTTTCTTTAAATAGTGTTTACTGTTAGTGTTTTTTGTGCATATACAATGATAATACAATGGTTTTTTAATGTACAATGGTAATACCATGTTTTGTCTATACCATAATATTATATCTTACTATTATTAAAAATAGTATTTGAATAAGTACTTTAAAGTATGCTACATTGCCACTTGACTCATTAGGTTGCATGTTAAATTCATCGAGATGCATCCAGTTATCATCTCGTAAATAGATATGTTGCATTTTAATTTCATTTTATTTAAAAATACCTAAACTTTTGGCAGGTCAATCAAAAAATTAGAAACAGATGTTAAAAATCATATTACACATTTTCCCGAATGTAGTATACAGAAGAATGCCATTTTAGTTTTAGTTAATAATAGCCTAGCTGGGGTTGGGTGAGGTAACGGCTCATTTTTGGTGAATGTTATGTATGTATTGTGTGGAAGGGTTTGGAGGAGTGCGTGCCCCAAGCTGAACTTTTCTTCAGGAGTGAAATTCGTGGATAGACACGAATGTTAAAAAGTTGATTTGGAACACATCCCATTTATTTTCCATTTTAGGGGGCTTTTCAGGCTGTGATCTGAGTGAATGTATTTGTGTGTGTGTGTGTGTGTGTGTGTGTGTGTGTGTGTGTGTATAAATAAGTGTGAAAGTGATTTGGGATTACAGGTGTCTGGCAGGTTTATCTGAGTGCCACCGGCTTTATCCGGGCCAGTTCCATCTGTCTGAGTGTGTGTTAGACTTGTGGCTTTGTGTTGCTCCGCGTGTGTTTGTGTGTGTGTGTGTGTGTGAGGGTTTCTCTCGCATGAATCAGATTGTGTGATTTGTGTCTTGTGAGATCAGATGCTCAGAAGCACTCACTGCAGTAATTCTCTGACCTGCAGTATTAATAAAAGAGCAAAACGGGAGTATCATTGAGTCAAGCATCACTGTTACTATTGCTCACACATCATCGAGTGAAGAATTTCAACAAACACGTAATATAAAGTAAAATACTGTGCCGGTGAAGCTACTTCCAGACTGTAGATTCACACGCATATATGTAAGTAGTTAAACTACAGTCAAGCTACTCTTACACTATACACTAGCATTGAAGCTATTGAAAAAAAGATCATATTTTTTACTGTATGTAATCAAACGTTCTAGTGCATTTAATTGTATACATAATATTCAACACTAAAACTAGAAAACACCCTAATTTATATCACAACATTTTAATTTAGTGATGCACTGCAGCAATTCTCGACATATTTCGCAAGTCCCTTTAATGATGCGCAGGGCTCAAGTGAATCAGTGAATCATTTACATGAACAATCCGAACGAACCGACTCCCTAAAATGAATCGGAGTTCCCAACACAATGTAAATTAATAATTATTTTAACCAGTTAATTCACCTGAACTGTTCGAACGAACCAACTCCCTAAAATGAATCGGAGTTCCCAACACTAAATATAAATTAATAATTATTTTAACCGGTTCATTTACCTGAACTGTTCGAACGAACCGATTCCCTAAAATGAATCGGAGTTCCCAACATGAAATATAAATTAATAATTATTTTAACCGGTTCATTTACATGAACTATCCGAACGAACCGACTCCCTAAAATGAATCGGAGTTCCCAACACTAAATATAAATTAATAATTATTTTAACCGGTTCATTTACCTGAACTGTTCGAACGAACCGATTCCCTAAAATGAATCGGAGTTCCCAACATGAAATATAAATTAATAATTATTTTAACCGGTTCATTTACATGAACTATCCGAACGAACCGACTCCCTAAAATGAATCGGAGTTCCCAACACTAAATATAAATTAATAATTATTTTAACCGGTTCATTTACATGAACTATCCGAACGAACCGACTCCCTAAAATGAATCGGAGTTCCCAACACTAAATATAAATTAATAATTATTTTAACGAGTTCATTTACCTGAACTGTTCTAACGAACCGACTCCCTAAAATAAATCGAAGTTCCCAACATTAAATATAAATGAAAATGTATTTTAACCGATTCATTTACATGAACTATCCGAACGAACCGACTCCCTAAAATGAATCGGAGTTCCCAACATTAAATATAAATGAAAATTTATTTTAACCGATTCATTTACATGAACTATCCGAACGAACCGACTCCCTAAAATGAATCGGAGTTCCCAACACTATATGTAAATGAATAATTATTTTAACCGGTTCATTTACATGAACTATCCGAACGAACCGACTCCCTAAAACGAATCGAAGTTCCCAACATTAAATATAAATGAAAATTTTTTTTTAACCGATTCATTTACATGAACTATCCGAACGAACCGACTCCCTAAAATGAATCGGAGTTCCCAACACCAAATGTAAATTAATAATTATTTTAACCGGTTCATTTACCTGAACTCTCTGAAAGAACGGACTCAAATAAACAATTCGATTTTCCCAGTGTTTAAGTGAGTGTGTTGCAAGAAAATGTGACAAATGAAGTGTTTATTAATGCTATAAATCTTCTCAATGAAAAATGTAGCTCGTTACTGGCAAACAAGTGTGAAAAAAGCTGAACTTAATAAATTATTCTTAGTTATCAGACTTGTAGGCGATACCATTGACATCGATTGAGGCGATGCCGTATATCTGTTTGTGTTTGCTTTTGTGCTGTGAAGGTTGTGTAATATTTACATCATGTTTATAGATTCACTCCAAACTGAATTTTGGCTCATACACAGTAAATCACTGCAGGCGTCTACGATTCTTACACTTTAAATGTCAGAACTCGCCAAATAAACCAGTCGAAAACAAGCAGGAATTTACACACACACACACACACACACACACACTGCACACACACACACTGCACAATAATGTGTTATATATGTGTACTGTCAAGATGCTTGTTAACTTTAAGATGACCTGTTGACAGGTGTATGTGTGTGTTACCTGCAGAATACAAAGTTTTACAGAGTTTTAGTTTGGAAATATGCTGCTAACAATTCACACTTCCTCCCATCCTAACACATTCCTGCTGAGACAACCAGTTTAAACCAGCCTGAGGTGGTTATCTGGTCCCTTCACTGTCTGTTTTGCTGGTTTTCGAGATGTTTTGAGGATGTTGTCAGTTGGCCAGGCTGGAAGACCAGCTAAACCTTAGTGAAGAATATTTTCAGACTTTTGGCATAATTTGGCACAAATCCAGCTTGACTGATTGAATATTCTGCTCACAAGTGATATTTCCCTTGATTTGTTTTGGTTTATTCTCATATTACATCTCATGCATGCTCTTCACTGACACTTTGTCTTTTTATAATGCATTTTCATAGTTTAATATTTAAAGTCTAGGTCTGAGACGAGGCTTAAACAGTCAAATTTATATATAAAAGACATGAATAATGTCTGAATAATGACAACAAAAATGAATAATGAAGGCCTGTTAAAAAACATTCAATTCAGTTTTAATGTGACCTTCATATAATAATAATAATAATAATAATAATAATAAAAAAAGGTCTGTTTGTTTTAATAAAAATCAACCCCTGGGACAAGTGGAAAATATGGAGCCCCCTTAGGCTGGGGGGAATTTGTTCCCTGAAATAGTTTTTGTGTTCCCTCGCAATAAGTTTTGTGTTCCCTCGCAATACGTTTTGTGTTCCTTCTCAATAAGTTTTGTGTTCCTTCTCAATAAGTTTTGTGTTCCCTCGCAATAAGTTTTGTGTTCCCTCGCAATAAGTTTTGTGTTCCTTCTCAATAAGTTTTGTGTTCCTTCTCAATAAGTTTTGTGTTCCTTCTCAATAAGTTTTGTGTTCCCTCGCAATAAGTTTTTGTGTTCCATCGCAATACGTTTTGTGTTCCCTCGCAATACGTTTTGTGTTCCCTCGCAATACGTTTTTGTGTTCCATCGCATTAAGTTTTTGTGTTCCCTCGCATTAAGTTTTGTGTTCCCTCGCAATAAGTTTTGTGTTCCCTCTCAATACGTTTTGTGTTCCCTCGCAATACGTTTTGTTCCCTCGCAATACGTTTTGTGTTCCCTCGCAATACGTTTTGTTCCCTCGCAATACATTTTGTGTTCCCTCGCAATAAGTTTTTGTGTTCCATCGCAATAAGTTTTGTGTTCCCTCGCAATAAGTTTTGTGTTCCCTCGCAATAAGTTTTGTGTTCCATCGCAATACGTTTTGTGTTCCCTCGCAATACGTTTTGTGTTCCCTCGCAATAAGTTTTGTGTTCCCTCGCAATAAGTTTTGTGTTCCCTCGCAATACGTTTTGTTCCCTCGCAATACGTTTTGTGTTCCCTCGCAGTAAGTTTTGTGTTCCCTCGCAATACGTTTTGTTCCCTCGCAATAAGTTTTTGTGTTCCATCGCAATACGTTTTGTGTTCCCTCTCAATATTTTTGGTGTTCAAATCTTTGCAAATTTATTACAAGTATTCACAGCCTTTGCCATGACACTCAAAATTGAGCTCAGGTGCATCCTGTTTCCTCTGATCATCCTTGATGTTTCTACAACTTGATTGGAGTCCACCTGTGGTCAATTCAGTTGATTGGACATGATTTGGAAAGGACACACCTGTATATAAGGTCCAAACCAAGCCATGAAGTCCAAGGAATTGTCTGTAGACCTCCGGAACAGGATTGTATCGAGGCACAGATCTGGGGAAGGGTACAGAAAAAGTTCAGATCATCCGTAAATGGAAGTTTGTAACCTCCAGGACTCTTCCTAGAGCTGACCGCCCGGCCAAACTGAGCGATCAGGGGAGAAGAGCCTTAGTCAGGGAGGTGACCAAGAACCTGATGGTCACTCTGACAGAGCTACAGAGTTTCTCTGTGGAGAGAAGAGAACCTTCCAGAAGAACAACCATCTCTGCAGCACTCCACCAATTAGGCCTGTATGGTAGAGTGGCCAGACGGAAGCCACTCCTCAGTAAAAGGCACATGACAGCCCGCCTGGAGTTTGCCAAAAGGCACCTGAAGGACTCTCAGACCATGAGAAACAAATATTGAACTGTTTGGCCTGAATGGCAAGCGTCATGTCTGGAGGAAACCAGGCACCTCTCATCACCTGGCCATTATCATCCCTACAGTGAAGCACGGTGGTGGCAGCATCATGCTGTGGGGATGTTTTTCAGCGGCAGGAACTGGGAGAATAGTCAGGATTGAGGTAAAGATGAATGCAGCAAAGTACAGAGACATCCTTGATGAAAACCTGCTCCAGAGTGCTCTGGACCTCAGACTGGGGTGAAGGTTCATCTTCCAACAGGACAATGACCCTAAACACACAGCCAAGATAACAAAGGAGTGGCTACGGGACAACTCTGTGAATGTCCTTGAGTGGCCCAGCCAGAGCCCAGACTTGAACCTGATTGAACATCTCTGGAGAGATCTGAAAATGGCTGTGCACTGACGCTCCCCATCCAACCTGATGGAGCTGGAGAGGTCCTGCAAAGAAGAATGGGAGAAACTGCCCAAAAACAGGTGTGCAAAACTTGTAGCATCATACACAAAAAGACTTGAGGCTGTAATTGGTGCCAAAGGTGCTTCAACAAAGTATCGAGCAAAGGGTGTGAATACTTATGTACATGTGATTTTTGTTTTGTTTTTTATTTTTAATAAATTTGCAAAGATTTCAAACAAACTTCTTTCACGTTGTCATTATGGGGTATTGTTTGTAGAGTTTTGAGGAAAATAATGAATTTAATCCATTTTGGAATAAGGGTGTTATTGGAATAACAAAATGTGGAAAAATTGAAGCGCTGGGAATACTTTCCGGATGCACTGGGTCAGTTATAGGGTTGCAGATAGTGCTGGAAACTATTCCTGCTGTCTCGGGCCAAAGGCAGTGAAACACCCGGGACAGGTGGCCAGTCCATCACAGGGCACATTCACACACTCACTCCATAGGAAAGTGCCCAAAGCTCAACAAACACCCAAATATCTAAATCATATATGCTAATGTTAACTTACACAATGTCTTTTGTTCTTCGTTCAGTTGCAGTTTGCACTAAAAAAAGGTCCCTGCACTTGTCAGCAAAGTAAAAAGAGAAATATATCTTAAATTTCCCCTATTTGTCCATTTTTTTCCAACCAAAATCACTTATTCTGCATGCCGTAATAATGATTTCTGAACTCGTAAAAACTTCCCAGATGGACTTGAAGGCAGCCCCACACACACACACACACACATTCATCTCCTCTGGGTTTCTCTGTGTGTTGTCTCTGCATTCAGTCATGTCCAAACAGACGAAACCCAGAAGATCCAGATTTTGGTCCGAGCCAGAATCTCTGGATCAAACACTGTCAATCACAGCACATTTCTCCAACTTCAGCCTACAAATGGCTTGCTTATAAATAAAGCTAGGCTAGAAGAACATATTTGACCACACATCACTTTTAACTCAAAGCCAAAGATTTGCATCACTACGCTGTTGCTGAAATATTGAACTGTTTTGGAATCGGATCTTGAATCGAAATCAAACGTGAGGTGCCTATAGATTCCCGCCCCTGCAGATCCACCAATAGACCCTAAAGGATGGTCGCTAGTGACACATAACGAATCACACTTGCAAACCCTTAAAGAATGAAGACCTGAGGGGGGGTCGCAAGTGTGTGTGTGTGTGTGTGTGTGTGTGTGTGTGTGTGTGTGTGTGTGCAGTGAGCTAAAGCTGTTATCCTGCTCTAACACTCCATTAGCTCATTGATCAGTGTAGAAACAGGAGGGAGAGACTGACAGAGTGATCCATCACACACACACACACACACACACACACATGCTTTTTTTCACCAGAAGAAAGCTGTACTCGTTTGCAGTTGACAGATTACTGGAAGGCTGGTGCATTGGTTCTTAAAGTAACGTATTACTCTAAAACTCTCATATGTAGCACCTTTATTTTCCGAAATGTTTTTGCGTTCCCTTACAATACCTTTATCCATCCCGTGGTTTTACTACAGTAACCATAGTTAAACCATGTTTAAGCCACAGTTACCGAATTTTAACTGTGATATTCCAGGTAAAACTGTACTAATAACTATGTTAATAAAATAAAAATTAAAATAATTCTGATTTTAGCCGTTCTTCTTCCACGAGACCGTGCTGTTAGCCACGCCCCCCTCTTTCCAAAACGCCGCACTCCAAAGACACAAAATGAGCTTTACTGAGTCCGACATCATAGAGAAACAGTTGTTAAAAAGAACAACAGCAAAACAGCGCCCTCTACTGACAACTGTTATGAACAACATGGCATAAAAATGGCATTAAGCCTCAATAATTTGCTGCAACAACAATACTATGAGAATGTGCAAAATGATTGACAGGTCGAAAGCGTCATTATCCACGTTACACATTTTTGTCTAGAGCTGTCACAGAGACCAGTGACACTTATTTCATTAATATATTAATGAAAGTAGTAAATGTTTTTGCTTACAGCACCTTTAAAACAATGATCCTTACCACAAAAATTATTACATGGTTGCTGCAGTTTTACTGTAGTTAAGTTTTATAACAACATGTTTTTTCGTGGAAACCATGGTACAAGTATACCACAAATTAACCTTGGTGTTACCATGGTGACCATGTTATTTTTGGCGATTACCATAGTTTTGGTTTTTCTGTATAAATATTACTATGGTTTAAATATGAATATCATGGTTAAAATATGGTCACTGTAGTAAAACCATGGTAAACTGTTTGGTTACTTTTGTTTTCCTACAAATGCCCATGATTGGGGAGTAACGAGATACACGTAACTGTGTTACGTATTTAAAATATGAAATATTAGTAACTGTAATCCACTACATTTACAGTTTAAATAGTTGGTAATCAGATTACATTATTTTGATTACTGAAGAGATTACTTTGCCTTTTATTGAATTTAATATTTAGCCATTCACACGTTGTGTTATGAGTGAAAATGTGGTTATGATGTCATTGAGGAACTTTGCCTTGGAGGCTTAATAGAGGAGTTACATCGTATTTCTACAGCTTAAGACAAAACAATAAGAAACACTTTGACAGATGAAACAAAAACCCAATAAATACGTGATTACAAACCTTGCCAATGTTTTTTATGTTGTTAGGGTATTTTCACAAGAAATGCTAACCAATCCGATCCAAATGCTATGCTAAATGCTAAATGCTAACCAAAGTTAACATCGCATAGAAATGTACAAATATGGATTTTCTGCCTCATTCTATGCACCGAATCCACATACGATCAGAAAAGGATGTTGTTGTGTTCACTCTGTGGGGTTTTGAAGTTTGGAGCAGCATAACTGTGTAAACGGTCATGTAAACATTTAGCTTTATGCTAAGCTAAAATGCTATTTCTTGCTTTTACATGCATCTGTTACTAGACGTGATTTATAGTTTCTAATTAATTCTATGAAGAAAATTCATTTAAGAAGTATACTCAATGAAGCATACTCAAATGAGTCCAATTATGTAATAAATTGACATTTTAGCAGGTTTCGAACGACATGAGGGGGAACAAATAATTACAAATTGAATGTATGAGTGAACCTTTTTATTTTTCTTCATTGAAATTTAAATTACAATTCTGGATCCCATTTAATCAGGGTTTGGAGGCAGATGATGTTATCACCGATCAGAATGTGTTTGTATGTCATGACTTGTGAGTTTTTGATTGGAAGGTTTTTGCCCATCCGACTGAAATCGGTTATTATGTGGTGCTAATTATTTCACAGTCAGACTGAAGTGGAACCGCTCAGGTGTCAGCCGAATGGACATCCCAGATAACCTCCACTGTGATCAGCACAAAGAGATGCAGACAGCTCACAGAAACATTTCCAAGTCACATTTTACCTCGTTTTTTTAGTGCAAAATATATGTGTTCATTTCTATGTTGATTTTGGGGTGAAATTTTACCTGGAGATACTCTTGACAGGTTTGGTCAACCAATGGAAATTAGCATTTTTAGCATGAGACAACTAGAAAAAAGAGAGAACTGATGCTAATGGGCACAGTAGGAAATCAGCCAAGCAGAATTAGGATGGGAGAAAGAGAAAGCGAGACAGGGAGCTCCATAAGTAATTGAAATGGAGGTGATGTCGCTGTTGGGCTGTACGGCTACTGTAGCTGAAGTGCAGTCATGCGTTTGGGATAAAATGGCTTTCTAATTATTCAACCCACCTTTACTCTTCCTCCAGAGAGACGGAGAGAAGAGAGAGAGAAAGAGAGAGTCTCTTGTTTTATGTTGTTGATGAAGGATTTACAGTTTGATGTTTGTTGTATTATGAGCTATACTTATAATGTGTGTATTTGTTTTCCCAGCATGCAGAAGCAGTGGGTGTGTGTGGCTTTTATAGCCCTCCTGGTCGTCACAGAGACGCTGGCAGATGGTGGGAAAACGGAGAAACAAGGTTGAACATTACCCCATTACGCTCTATTTTACCCCATACTTCTTAATATTACTAAATTTTGATCTATATTACCCCATACTGCTCAATATTACCCATTACTGCTCTACAATACCACACACTGCTCTATATTACCCCATACTGCTCTATATTACCCCATACTGCTTTATATTACCCATTACTGCTCTATATTACCCCACACTGCTCTATATTAATCTACACTGCTTTATATTACCCCATACTGCTCTATATTACCCATTACTGCTCTATATTACCACACACTGCTTTATATTACCCATTACTGCTCTATATTACCCCACACTGCTCTATATTAATCTACACTGCTTTATATTACCCCATACTGCTCTATATTACCCATTACTGCTCTATATTACCACACACTGCTTTATATTACCCATTACTGCTCTATATTACCCCATACTGCTCTATATTACCCCATACTGCTTTATATTACCCATTACTGCTCTATATTACCCCACACTGCTCTATATTAATCTACACTGCTTTATATTACCCCATACTGCTCTATATTACCCCATACTGCTCTATATTACCCATTACTGCTCTATATTACCACACACTGCTTTATATTACCCATTACTGCTCTATATTACCCCACACTGCTCTATATTAATCTACACTGCTTTATATTACCCCATACTGCTCTATATTACCCATTACTGCTCTATATTACCACACACTGCTTTTTATTACCCATTACTGCTCTATATTACCCCACACTGCTCTATATTAATCTACACTGCTTTATATTATCCATTACTGCTCTATATTACCACACACTGCTTTATATTATCCATTACTGCTCTATATTACCACACACTGCTTTATATTACCCATTACTGCTCTATATTACCCCATACTGCTCTATATTAATCTACACTGCTTTATATTACCCATTACTGCTCTATATTACCACATACTTCTCTATAGTACACCATACTGCTCTATATTACCCATTACTGCTCTATATTACCACATACTTCTCTATAGTACCCCATACTGCTCTATATTTCCCCATATTGCTCTATATTACCCCATACTGCTCTGTAGTACCCCATACTGCTCTATATTCCCCCATATTGCTCTATATTTCCCCATATTGCTCTATATTACCACATACTTCTCTATAGTACCCCATACTGCTCTATATTTCCCCATATTGCTCTATATTTCCCCATATTGCTCTATATTACCACATACTTCTCTATAGTACCCCATACTGCTCTATATTACCAATTACTGCTCTATATTTCCCCATATTGTTCTATATTACCCCATACTGCTCTATATTACCCATACTGCTCTATATTACCCATTACTGCTCTATATTACCCCATACTGCTCTATATTACCCATTACTGCTCTAAATTTCCCCATATTGCTCTATATTACCACATACTGCTCTATACTAGCCCATACTGCTCTATATTACCCCATACTGCTCTATAGTACCACACACTGCTCTATATTACCCCATACTGCTCTATATTACCCCATACTTCTCTATAGTACCACACACTGCTCTATATTACCCCATACTGCTCTACAGTACCACACTCTGCTCTATATTACCACATACTGCTCTGTCGTACCACACACTGCTCTATATTACCCCATACTGCTCTATATTACCCCATACTTCTCTATAGTACCACACACTGCTCTATATTACCCCATACTGCTCTACAGTACCACACACTGCTCTATATTACCCATTGCTGCTCTTTATTACCACCACTGCTCAATATTTCCCCTAACTGATCTATAGAACCCCATACTTCTTTAAATTACCCCACTCTGCTCTATATTACCCCATACTGCTCTGTAGTACCCCATACTGCTCTATATTTCCCCATACTGCTCTATATTTCCCCATATTGCTCTATATTACCACATACTTCTCTATAGTACCCCATACTGCTCTATATTACCAATTACTGCTCTATATTTCCCCATATTGTTCTATATTACCACATACTGCTCTATATTACCCATTACTGCTCTATATTACCCCATACTGCTCTATAGTACCCCATACTGCTCTATATTACCAATTACTGCTCTATATTTCCCCATATTGTTCTATATTACCACATACTGCTCTATATTACCCATTACTGCTCTATATTACCCCATACTGCTCTATAGTACCCCATACTGCTCTATATTACCCATTACTGCTCTAAATTTCCCCATATTGCTCTATATTACCACATACTGCTCTATAGTACCACACACTGCTCTATATTACCCCATAGTGCTCTATATTACCACATACTGCTCTATAGTATATAGTACCACACACTGCTCTATATTACCCCATATTGCTCTATATTACCACATACTGCTCTATATTACCCCATACTGCTCTATAGTACCATACACTGCTCTATATTACCACATACTGCTCTATATTACCCCATACTGCTCTATAGTACCACACACTGCTCTAAATTTCCCCATATTGCTCTATATTACCACATACTGCTCTATACTAGCCCATACTGCTCTATATTACCCCATACTGCTCTATAGTACCACACACTGCTCTATATTACCCCATACTGCTCTATATTACCCCATACTTCTCTATAGTACCACACACTGCTCTATATTACCCCATACTGCTCTACAGTACCACACACTGCTCTATATTACCCATTGCTGCTCTTTATTACCACCACTGCTCAATATTTCCCCTAACTGATCTATAGAACCCCATACTTCTTTAAATTACCCCACTCTGCTCTATATTACCACATACAGGTAAGAAAGAGCGTAAATCGGATTGCGGTGAGTGGCAGTGGAGCGTGTGTGTGGCTAACGAGGGTGACTGTGGTCTGGGCACTAGAGAGGGATCACGCACCGGCACTGACTGTAAACAGACCATCAAAACCCAGCGCTGCAAAATCCCCTGCAACTGGAAAAAACAGTTTGGAGGTGAGAAGCCACACACACACAAACACACACACACACACACACACACACACACACACACAGGGATCATGATAAATAAGCCTCCGTTGTTCAATAACAAGCAGGATATTCTAACAGATTTTCATACTCTTGAATGACACGGCTGTGGTGAGAGCCAGAAACTTTGTGTGTTTGTGTTTCTGAAAGCATATGCCACCTTCCCTCTGGATTTTAGGTATGCACATAAACTATAAACAAACACTGAAACTGTAGGGTGCATTACTGTGAAGTCTCTCTCTAGGAATTTGAAACATGCCGTACAGACAATCTCCCTTTGAAAGCACATCAGGAAATTCCGATTTAATGAAACATGATCGCACTAAATGTTGTTCAGTGCTGAATCCTGCAGTGTAGATTTGTGTAGTTCAGCATGTGTGTCAGTGCAGTTTAGTGTTGATGCTGCTGCTGTCTCATGCAGAATATTTCCTCTGTGAGTTTTAAAAGCTCTTTTTCCACACTGGTCTCATTTTGAGGGTCTGGATGCAGGACAGCGACCGTTCAGCTGCAGGGCTCCTGCATGAAATTACATTCTCTCTGCCTTTAAATATGTCATTAGAGACAATTTTGTGCTTGATTGAAGCAGTTTAACCTGCATGCATTCCTGTAGAGAAAGAGAGAGCGCTCACACACAGAGACAGAAAGAATGAAAGAAGAAATGAGAAGATAAATAAAATAAAGAAATGAGGGTGTTGAATTTTAAACATCGTCCAAAGTACTTCTGAAATCAAAGTCAGATTCTCAATTCTCTATATTGACAGGAATATTTCAGGTTTAACCAGCATTTTTACTGTATACTAAAACTAAAGTGGAAAATTCCATCCAACATTACAACCGCCCCAAACTTCCCTATCCCGAGCCACATTAACCAGCTCTGACTGGGGGACCCCGAGGCGTTCCCAGGCCAGTGTGGAGATGTAATCTCTCCACCTAGTCCTGGGTCTTCCCCGAGGCCTCCTCCCAGCTGGACGTGCCTGAAACACCTCCCTAGGGTGGCGCCCAGGGGGCATCCTTACCAGATGCCCAAACCACCTCAACTGACTCCTTTCCACGCAAAGGAGCAGCGGCTCTACTCCGAGCTCCTCGCGGATGACTGAGCTCCTCACCCTATCTCTAAGGGAGAAGCCGCCACCCTTCTGAGGAAGCCCATTTTGGTCGCTTGCACTCGCGACCTAGTTCTTTCGGTCATGACCCAACCTTCATGACCATAGGTGAGGGTAGGAACAAAAATTGACCGGTAGATCAAGAGCTTTGCCTTCCAGCTCAGCTCTCTTTTCATGACAACGGTGTGATAGAGCGAGTGCAATACCGCCCCCGCTGCCCCGATTCTCCAGCCAACCTCCCGCTCCATTCGTGAACAAGACCCCGAGCTACTTCAACTCCTTCACTTGGGGCAATACCGCCTTCCCGATTTAAAACTAGTCAGTTGACGTTAAAAACTCAAAGTTTATGAAAATCTGAAAATAATAAACAACAAACAAAAGGTATTTCATTTTTCCCTTGATGAATATCCTGTTTCACTCTGAAAAATGTCAGATTACGGAAATAAAATGGGTTGTTAATGTGTATTTGTGTTGATTTTAAACCTCTATGTTGCATGTATGTACAAGTTTGTGACTTTTACTGTATATAAGTAAAATCCATGCACATCATATGTCAAGCACTGAAGTGTGTGTTGTGTGTCTTCTGTAGGCGAATGTAAGTATGATTTCCAGGAATGGGGGGAATGTGATTCCACCACGGGAATGAAGACACGCACCGGTGCGCTGAAGCGAGCGCTGATGGACGCAAACTGCCCAAATACCGTCAGCGCCACCAAACCCTGCGGCAAACCCAAGACCAAGCTGCATGGTACAAACACACACACATACAAACATTGACACACACAGAGCAGTAAATTAACGTGTTCAGAAAGACACCACAACATTACACAACACATATAGAAAGTAGTTTGAGAGTGTAGGGAAGTGGGCGGTCGCTGCAGAGCTCTTTTGGCGCACATTGTTTTCCGCGATTCTCTAATTGGTGAAGATGAAACATATACCTTCGCTGAACAGCCTCAGATCTCACGGTCTGTCTTTAAAGCTATATAAGTGAATGAATGGGGTTTTTACTTCCGGAACCAGACGTTATATGGTCATGTGATAACGGTGTAGCATAATAATGATATTAACATTGATGAACGCCATTCTGATACTATTTTTAAAAGGTTGCTGTATACAGTGGACACAAAGTATTCATCACGCTAGTTTTCAAGAAGACTGGCTATATTTCTATAAAAGACTCTTGTCTTAACGTCCTGAGACCCGAGTGCGGTGGGTGTGCAGTTTCCATTTCCCCATTTGATTTGTTACTAGTAGCACCTAATAAACATGCAAAGAAAAAAAAATCTAGAGCAAATCGTTTTCCTAAAAATGAATGTCCACGGATGTGGACAGCGGGACAAAGTTGTGAAATTTTAAACAATACCAAACTTTAATTATGTTTGCAGGTGTGTTGATTATTCATGTTTTTGAGATGTTAATCAGAAATTTGCATAATTCAGATTCAAAGTAACGTCCAGCATCATCCAATCACAGCCAACCATGTTGAAATAAAATGATACATTATAAATGGTGAATCTAACCAAATGTATATTAAAATGAAGCGAAATGACCCACAGATGTGTTCATGTTGAAAGTTATTCAAAATAACTAACATGTAACTTTTGAGGGAATAATGTCCCACAATCCACGTATGTGGACATCATGTTTATCAGCGCACTGACGCATGAAAATTGAATGAATTTTTTAAAGCGAGATATCAAATGAAACTAGAGACTCTCCTCGTTACACCCAGACAGGTTTCAATGAGAAAACATAAAGAGGTTTCTCACCAGAGGCACTTATGTTGGCTCTGCTCCTGTCGTGCCACGTGACTCGGTGCGCCAGTCAGTCTAGAGTCTTATGAACACAATTCAGTAGGTTTATGCTTTGTGCACAGCAAAGCCAAAATATAACGACCACGCATGTGGATGCGGGGGTCGCACATGAGATTGTTGTTTAATCGTGGAGAATCATTGTATGTGTTTCAGTTGCAGTTAAACTGCTGCAGAAAGAGTGATTCAAATGTTGATTGTTGGCAACACTTTACCGCAGTCTTTTTATGATGCATCACTTCATCATTCCTCATTTTTAAGTCACTTTGGATAAAAGCAGCTGCTAAACGAATAAATGCAAATGTTGACAGCGAAAATTTGTCTTAATCTTTTGCACGCTTCATTTTTCAAAACAAAAGCTTAGATTGAATTTTATGCTGCAGATGGACACACACACACACACACACACACACACACACACACACACACACTCAGGGCGGGACTGGGAAGAGAATTCGGCCCTATAGCAACTGGCCCAAAAATTGAGCGGGGGGGTTAGGGGGGGTTGGGTTCGCTGTCCTTTTCTGCATATCGTGGCGCCGTTTTGCATAAAGCGGCAGCACGTTTTAGCTTATCGCGACCCGTTTCGCAGCCGACCCACCGGCCCTCTCAGTTCTCTCCCGATGGCCAGTCCGCCCCTGATCGGCCCCAAAGTGCTTTGGCCCACTGGGAAAATGGTATGCCAGGTATGCCAGATTACCAGTCCAGCCCATACTTAACCCTTAAAGAAGCATTTAAAATGCAACATGATATGATATAGTTTGGATTGTGCAGACAGGTGCCAAAGATGATGCAAAATGGAAGAAAGAGAGAAATAAAGAAAGAGAAAGAGAGGAAGTGTAAGGGAGCTGGATTTGGCTCTGTAATGGATTCGAGGGCTCCTGCGTACTTGTCAGATTGATCAGGGTTTGGACTGGAGCTCAAGTGCTGCAGCCACCATGAAAGACTTTAAAGGGCCGAATCCATCATCAAACATCAGGGGAACAGAGGTGTATTTGGCAAGGAAAATACTGTTTTTGTGTTTACGTGGCTCGCTGCACGCTCGTCGAAATGAACACTAGAGGTGCTACAACCTCAATGACGCCCTGTTCCTCACGCAATGCTGTCTTATGACATCTAAACACTTACTGTAGTGCATGACTCATTTTAACATTTGCATAACCTACATTTACATGTTTTTACACCGCGATCAAATTACGGTGTAGTTGAACTGATAAAACGTTGCTCTTGTGATATAAAGGAGCGGGGCCTATGGCGGACCAAACCTGCAAAGATAATAAATAAATAAATAAACAAATAAATGAATGCACATATCAATACAAAAATAATACAATATAACACGTAAATAAATGGAAGGGGAAATTTTCTGTTTTTATTTTCCTAAGCCCAACATGCTAATGATTAATGTATAATGTAAAATAAATGATCCCTTAATTATATATATATAATTTTTTAAATATTTAAAGATAACTATGTATAATTATTTAATAATTATATATTGAATTATTGTTATATGAGGGGCTTTCTCAGCAAATATTTGTATATGCAATTAATCGCGACACCATGTAATTAATTCGATTAAAAATTATAATCGATTGACAGCCCTAAATATATATAAATGTAACTATTTCAAATTATTTAATCATTATAAATGTAATTATTGCTATTTGAGGGGCTTTCTAAGCTAATATTTATATATGCGATTAATTGCGATTAACTGCGATTTTAATTAATTGGCATACCATGTAGAAATATAAAAATACAGAATTAAAAATCAATATTTAATATGGAATTTCATTTAACATTTTTGCATTTCGCCAACCATTTTTCATATTATTTCTGCACTAATGGGAGCATTTATTTGCATTATTTAACTAAACTATTTATTTAGTTAATTGTAAATCTCCTTGCATATTTAACTATTTTTATATCTTTATTTATGCACTAATATGTGAAATATTTAATTATGTATGCACTGTATGTATATGTGGATTATTTATTTTAAGTTATTATAGCGATATTATTTTTGTGGACACGTGAGCAGAAAGTGGTGGTGGTGTGGTGGGCTAAAGCACATAACTGGCAATCAGAAGGTTGCTGGTTTGATCCCCACAGCCACCACCATTGTGTCCTTGAGTAAGGCACTTAACTCCAGGTTGCTCCGGGGGGATTGTCCCTGTAATAAGTGCACTGTAAGTCACTTTGGATAAAAGCATCTGCCAAATGCGTAAATGTAAATGAAAGTGTCATAAAAGCACCACAAAATAACGTTGTGTTTGTTTTTCATCTCACATTTACTTTAGGTTTAGGTTTAAGGTCTATGGAGGTTGTTGTTGTTGATTTAAAAACCTCATTTATTTGGGAGAACATTTAACTCGCTTTTAGCACCACACAGTGGACATTTCACCTCAGAACTGCCATGGTACGGTGTGATGAACCACGTAGGATCATTTTGCAACAATGTCACCACAGTCACATTTCTTTTTACGAGATCAGGCTCGTATTTCCAAACGACTAGAATAAATTCATGAATGAATCTGATTTTAATTATATGAATGTGGTTAAACTTAAACATAAATGAAAAGGCCATGAAGTCTCCTGAGCTATGAAAGAGCGACCCAAATAAAATGTTCCTCTGGGAATGGCTGAACAGTGTTGTGTGTGTGTGTGTGTGTGTGTTTGTGTGTGTGTGTGTGTGTGTGTGTGTGTTTGTGATGTCTGCAGGTGCAATACAGTTAAATGTGCATTCATGCCCTTTCCAGTGTGCCAACAAACACAGGACAGACGTGATTAGAAACTCTATTCCCTCAACAGCACACACACACACACACACACACACACACACAAGGGTGTTGTCGTCCGGGTCTGTTTGAGGTGATAAGAGCACAGCAGAGAGGATTGTGGGGGTTTGGGAGAAGGTGCCACTGTCACAGATGAATGAACAGAGAGGTAAACAGGTAAACACACAGTAAAGGCTATCTCACCTGTTACCGTGTCCCTCAGTACGGCAGGTCGGAGGGGACATTGCATTACTCACGATAACATTCAAGAAGAGACAATGCAGTGGCATTTTCTCAAGCTCTGATTGCTTGGACACGTGAACGCTGACAAAGGCGCACAATGATATTGTAAAGCCTCGGTCCACCTCTCTTTCTCTCTTTTGAATAGCGGGTGACATAATTTCACTTGTATTAAAGGTAAAGTGGGCCATCTCTGAGCCACTAACGATTTGAAGCTTCACATGTTGATTGTTCTGTGTGGACACTTGAGAGTTCAGACCCGTGACGAGTTCAGACATGATGACAGACAGCAGGTGTTGATGAGAAATATTGACGTTTTGACAGTTTTAGCAACAGGTGATGTTCTGTTTCTCTCTGGTAAATCACAAAGAATGGTAATTAATCAAAGTCAAGGTTCATTTCATATCTGTGATGAGATTTATGCAGATTTATAAATATCAGAATATAACAATGGAATAATTTGAGATAAAAAATAATTTTGTATTTAATTTTTTTTTTTAGAGCAAATAGTTTTCCTAAAAATGTGTGTCCTCATATGTGGACAGCGGGAAATAGTTGTAACAATTTTTAAAATACTAAACTATACCAAGTCAGAATTTCTTCATCAAACTGTTTATTATGTTTTCAGAAGTGTTGATTATTCATGTTTTTGAGATGTTAATCAGAAATTATCAGAATTAATTCAGATTCAAAGTAACGTCCAGCATTGTCCAATCACAGCCAACCATGTTCAAATAAAATGATCCATTATAAATGGTGAATCTATGTACTGATGATCATCGTCCCATGTGTGTCAAACATGTTGATCCAAACATCATCTGCTGCCTGAAAGAGAGTTATAGGATGCTCCCTTGCTGCCTATTTAGTGAATGACTTAACCTCCAGTGTGCTGTCTGTCTGCGCTGGTCTCAGAACAGTTATAGGAGAGTTATAGGATGCTCCCTTGCTGCCTATTTAGTGAATGACTTAACCTCCAGTGTGCTGTCTGTCTGCGCTGGTCTCAGAACAGTTATAGGAGAGGTATAGGATGCTCCCTTGCTCCCTATTTAGTGAATGACTTAACCTCCAGTGTGCTGTCTGTCTGCACTGGTCTCAGAACAGTTATAGGAGAGGTATAGGATGCTCCCTTGCTCCCTATTTAGTACATGACTTAACCTCCAGTGTGCTGTCTGTCTGCGCTGGTCTCAGAACAGTTATAGGAGAGCTATAGTATGCTCCCTTGCTCCCTATTTAGTGCATGACTTAACCTCCAGTGTGCTGTCTGTCTGCACTGGTCTCAGAACAGTTATAGGAGAGGTATAGGATGCTCCCTTGCTCCCTATTTAGTGCATGACTTAACCTCCAGTGTGCTGTCTGTCTGCGCTGGTCTCAGAACAGTTTGAAATGCATCTTATTTTCATCCTAACTCCACGTAAAGCCTCTGAAAGACACATTTATCAGGTGTGATAATGCAGAGTGAATATATGATATTTTAGGAAGATTGGCCTGTAGTCCACATATGTGGTCATAGTGTTTAACAGCGCGCCGTTTCGTGATAAATCGATAACATTTTTAAAATGGCATATCGGATGAAACTAGAGACTCTAATCTTTTTCTCAAATAGTTTTTAATGTGAACATGTATTTAGGTTTCTTACCAGATGTAGTTTTGTTGGCATTTCTCCCAAAGACAAACTCCGCTGTGATCAGCGCCATGTTGTTTGGTCACATGACTCGGTGAATCAAAAGTTTAACCCTTTAATGACAGCCCAGAGTCTCCTGAACTGAGATCAGTCAGTTTAAATGAAATTAAATTATGCTTAGCCTATAGCGAAGCCAAACCGTGTAATGTCCTCAGATGTAGATGCGAGATCTCAGGAGGTTAAAGAACATGATGCCAATTTTTGGGAACATTAAGATTGTTTTTCGTTCAATTGGGTGTGCGCACGCACGCACGCACGTGTGTGTGCGCGTGTGTGTTACATGACTCAGTGCATCAAAAGTTTAACCCTTTAATGACAGCCCAGAGTCATGCGTGCGTGTGTGTGTGTGTGTGTGTGACTGATCCTCGTTCATCTCTCTACAGATTTAAGGAAACCAAAACGAGACGGAAAGAAAAAGGAACAGAGCCAGACAGACTGAGAGGAGAGGAGCGCATCGTTCTCCCTCAGGCAGAGATGCAGAGGGTGGATATAACTGCCTTCATGAGAGGAAGAAATTATTTTTTTCTGTCTAATAGAAGATTTTTAAATATTTTATAGTTTTCATTTACATTTTGCTGAATAATTGAAAAAACGATAAAGAATACAAATGAGTGTGCTAAAATATTGTACTTAACCTTCTAATGCTGTTTCAGGCCTTCAGGGCCGAACATTTAAATAAAACTTGTTGTTTAAAGTGAAATTATTTACTCACCTTCATGTCATTCCAAACCTGTAAGACATTTTGAAGTATGTTTACGCTGATTTTTTCCAATGTGTGGAGGAGAATGGATGCTGTCAAGCTCCAAAAAGTACCATACAATAGTTGTGTGTGAGGAAACTGCAAATTGTTGCTTCAGTAATTAGGTTTATATGTGTATATAGATCTTTATTAATGGCCTACTTATATTTATCAACTGGCTTGCTATAGCTAGTAAACAGTGTTTCAACACACATTCAGTGGACTTTCAGTAGCCTGTATATAGATCTTTATTAATGACCAACTTACATTTATCAACTGGCTTGCTATAGCTAGTAAACTGTGTTTCAACACACATTCAGTGGACTTTCAGTAGCCTGTATATAGATCTTTATTAATGGCCTACTTATATTTATCAACTGGCTTGCTATAGCTAGTAAACAGTGTTTCAACACACATTCAGTGGACTTTCAGTAGCCTGTATATAGATCTCTATTAATGACCAACTTACATTATCAGCTGGTTTGCTATAGCTAGTAAACAGAGTTTCAACACACATTCAGTGGACTTTCAGTAATCTGTATATAGTTATCTATTAATGACCAACTTACATTTATCAACTGGCTTGCTATAGCTAGTAAACAGTGTTTCAACATACATTCAGTGGACTTTCAGTAGCCTGTATATAGTTCTCTATTAATGACCAACTTTCATTTATCAACTGGTTTGCTATAGCTAGTAAACAGTGTTTCAACACACATTCAGTGGACTTTCAGTAGCCTGTATATAGGTCTCTATTAATGACCAACTTTCATTTATCAACTGGTTTGCTATAGCTAGTAAACAGTGTTTCAACACACATTCAGTGGACTTTCAGTAGCCTGTATATAGTTCTCTATTAATGACCAACTTTCATTTATCAACTGGCTTGCTATAGCTAGTAAACAGTGTTTCAACACACATTCAGTGGACTTTCAGTAGCCTGTATATAGATCTCTATTAATGACCAACTTACATTTATCAACTGGCTTGCTATAGCTAGTAAACAGTGTTTCAACACACATTCAGTGGACTTTCAGTAGCCTGTATATAGATCTCTATTAATGACCAACTTACATTATCAGCTGGTTTGCTATAGCTAGTAAACAGAGTTTCAACACACATTCAGTGGACTTTCAGTAATCTGTATATAGTTATCTATTAATGACCAACTTACATTTATCAACTGGCTTGCTATAGCTAGTAAACAGTGTTTCAACACACATTCAGTGGACTTTCAGTAGCCTGTATATAGTTCTCTATTAATGACCAACTTTCATTTATCAACTGGCTTGCTATAGCTAGTAAACAGTGTTTCAACACACATTCAGTGGACTTTCAGTAGCCTGTATATAGTTCTCTATTAATGACCAACTTTCATTTATCAACTGGTTTGCTATAGCTAGTAAACAGTGTTTCAACACACATTCAGTGGACTTTCAGTAGCCTGTATATAGGTCTCTATTAATGACCAACTTTCATTTATCAACTGGTTTGCTATAGCTAGTAAACAGTGTTTCAACACACATTCAGTGGACTTTCAGTAGCCTGTATATAGTTCTCTATTAATGACCAACTTTCATTTATCAACTGGCTTGCTATAGCTAGTAAACAGTGTTTCAACACACATTCAGTGGACTTTCAGTAGCCTGTATATAGATCTCTATTAATGACCAACTTACATTTATCAACTGGCTTGCTATAGCTAGTAAACAGTGTTTCAACACACATTCAGTGGACTTTCAGTAGCCTGTATATAGATCTCTATTAATGACCAACTTACATTATCAGCTGGTTTGCTATAGCTAGTAAACAGAGTTTCAACACACATTCAGTGGACTTTCAGTAATCTGTATATAGTTATCTATTAATGACCAACTTACATTTATCAACTGGCTTGCTATAGCTAGTAAACAGTGTTTCAACACACATTCAGTGGACTTTCAGTAGCCTGTATATAGTTCTCTATTAATGACCAACTTTCATTTATCAACTGGCTTGCTATAGCTAGTAAACAGTGTTTCAACACACATTCAGTGGACTTTCAGTAGCCTGTATATAGATCTCTATTAATGACCAACTTTCATTTATCAACTGGCTTGCTATAGCTAGTAAACAGTGTTTCAACATACATTCAGTGGACTTTCAGTAGCCTGTATATAGTTCTCTATTAATGACCAACTTTCATTTATCAACTGGTTTGCTATAGCTAGTAAACAGTGTTTCAACACACATTCAGTGGACTTTCAGTAGCCTGTATATAGTTCTCTATTAATGACCAACTTTCATTTATCAACTGGCTTGCTATAGCTAGTAAACAGTGTTTCAACACACATTCAGTGGACTTTCAGTAGCCTGTATATAGATCTCTATTAATGACCAACTTACATTTATCAACTGGCTTGCTATAGCTAGTAAACAGTGTTTCAACACACATTCAGTGGACTTTCAGTAGCCTGTATATAGATCTCTATTAATGACCAACTTACATTTATCAACTGGCTTGCTATAGCTAGTAAACAGTGTTTCAACACACATTCAGTGGACTTTCAGTAGCCTGTATATAGATCTCTATTAATGACCAACTTACATTATCAGCTGGTTTGCTATAGCTAGTAAACAGAGTTTCAACACACATTCAGTGGACTTTCAGTAATCTGTATATAGTTATCTATTAATGACCAACTTACATTTATCAACTGGCTTGCTATAGCTAGTAAACAGTGTTTCAACACACATTCAGTGGACTTTCAGTAGCCTGTATATAGTTCTCTATTAATGACCAACTTTCATTTATCAACTGGCTTGCTATAGCTAGTAAACAGTGTTTCAACACACATTCAGTGGACTTTCAGTAACCTGTGTGTGTATATATATATATATATATATATATATATATATATTGAAAAGTCTACTGAATGTGTGTTGAAACACTGTTTACTAGCTATAGCAAACCAGGGACCATCAAAATAAAGTGTTACCTGAATTATTTTTATAGTTTATCTAAAGGCACTAAAAACACTATATGAAGAAAAATTTAATTTTCTGAGAATTCTTTCATATGTCTGACTTTACAAAGTTATACATTACACAACTAAATTTGATGGAATATTGTTTTGAAATTTAAATATATAAGTCTTTAAATTTTCCAAAATATGCTTAGACAAGAACTAGAAACAAATAAATAATAGACATGCATTTTGAATAGGGGTGACCGAAAGATCATCGTGAAATTCTACCAGTGAAAATGGATCTTGGAATAAAGCATATTCTTGGAATAAGTCATATGGACTATATTCATGATACTTTAAGGTGCTCTTTTGTCCTTTTTGGAGCTTGACAGCTTCCATTTTATTGCGCTGTGAATTGTGTGCTCTTTTGTCTAGTACACAGGAATTGTGTAATATTCCACTGAACTCCTTCTGGTGTACAAGAAGGATAAAACACACATATAGAGTCAAACTAATGCATGCATAAAATTAAATAAAGGTGGATTTTGTATTGACTGTTCATATGTTGCCAAGGGCATATTTTGGGGGTTGCAGCATGAAGCATTTACATGTTTCCATTGATCTTGTTTCAATTATTAGGGGGTTACCTCCCCCCATCCCCCCAGGGAATCTGCACCCCTGTATGTAGCTCACGGATGTAACTTAATTTCCCAGTCAATAAACCCTCTAATTCCATCCATAAATGAAAATAATTCAGATTTGTGTCCTCTTGTATGAATGCTTGAATGAATAAAACACACAGAAATATTTGTCATAACTGTCGTTTATTTGCTAGAATCCTTCTCCAAAAGTAGCTATATCACACAATACAGCAAATCTTATAAATACACTTTAATGTTACTGCTTCATCACGATCAATGATCAATAATCCCAAATGCCATTCCGATCATTGCCCTAATAAAGATCAAAAACATTCATATTATTTAATAGACACATGTATTTACACTTCAGCTGTGCTACACATATAGAACGTCGACTGTATATATCAAACAAACGTTAAGCTGATAACAAACCACACATCTACAGAATGGAAGCCACAACTCACAGTGAATAGAAACCACGACACATTAGCGGTGGAAATAAACAATATTCAGTATTTACACCAGCCTCTGGGAGGCGCTGTCCACACGCTCGGGTCTACACACACCCTTGGAAGGACCCTGAAAATCAGCTGATAAAAATGTATAATTTTTTGGTATATTGATAAAAATTCATGCCTCGGGTACGAGGAAATTCTGTGCTTTTATCAGAATGACACATGAGGGCTGTTCACAGCGTTCCGTCTGCGCTATTTTTAATTGTTGGTCTATATACACATGCGTCAATGAGCACCACACTTGTACGTTTTCTCGTACAGATCGACTACTGTCGTGGCAGAGCAACAGCTTGAGGATAATCTTTCTGAGTACGGAAAGTTAGTTAAAGTTGGGAAAACTTTTGGCAAGTTAATAGTTAGCTACCTGTCGGAATGATCGTATTTAAGAGTGCCAGAAACGCAACGATTTTTTTTTGGGGGGGGGGGGTGTCAATTAAAGAAACATAACAAAAGCTAATTTGTATTTGTCTGTGATGAGGAGGGCGTGGCACGGCTGGCGCTGAATCAGCGGGAGAGTGAGATAAAGGGGAGCCGGAGGCTGCAATTCGAGAGAGAGAGAGAGATGCACGCGGCCGCGCTTCATTTGTGTCGGTGTTCGTTTATGCTTTATGTTGTTTGTTCATTTATATCATTAAACCTATATGTTGACTGTTCAGCCGGTTCCTGCCTCCTCCTTGCCCATCCTTTTGCTGTTACAGTGCTGCCCGAATCTGGGAGGGAGGAGGGATGTGCTGTCGCGGAGTCCTCGCCGCTGCCATCCGCCAGGGGAGCAGACACGGCCCTCTGCCTGGGGAGGGAGAGGCCGCTGCCGGCCTCCGAGAAGGGGAGGAACGGTTCCGTCCACCAGGGGCCGGAGGACTGCTGCCATCTGCCGGGGGAGGAGTGAGCTGTCATCCGCCAGAGGGCCTTGGAGCGGTTGGGGGCCGGGCGACAGCTTGTCCGGGAACCAGCGAGCAAGTGTTTCTCTCTCCTCTCTCCCTGTGTGTCTCAGCTTGCCCTTTCCATCTCCCCACGTCTCCCCCCCAGGTACCTAGGAGACGGGGTGGACCACCGGCTGTTGGATCAGCCAGAAGGGCATCATCTCCCCTCCTGGGGTGGGGGGGGGTCTGTCTGGTGGCGCCCTGGCCTGAGTCGGACGAGGAGGAGGGCATGGCTGGGCCGTGATGATGCACAGCCGCCGCTGAATCAGCTGATCAGCGGGAGAGCGAGATAAAGGGGAGTCGGAGGCCATTTATTTCACTAAACCTTTTACAGCCAGTTCCCGCCTCCTCCTTGCCCGTCCTTATGCTGTTGCATTGGCATAATAAAATTTCACGAGACTGTCTGTTTAGTTTTTATGCACATGTTTGTTCCCTTGATCAAGAATAGCCATAAAGCTCTTTAGAAAAGTCAAATTTAGCTGGTTTAATTGACCAGTTTTGTTGCTAGATGGCCACCACCAACTTCCGTAAAGTCATTTAGCTTTTTCCGCGCCATTTTCTGTCAGGTTTAATGGCCTCGTATGGCTTGGATCATTTTCGCTGTAAATGATTTTCGCCACTACATTCATATTTCATATACAGTATAATTTCATATTGAGAATAGAGTATATATAGAGTCGGGGTGTAACCCCGGTGTACTGGCCCCCATTGGCCCTTATCAATTATGGCTTCCTAATAATCCCCATCCATTAATTGGCTGTTTCACTCTACTCTCTCCTCTCCACCAATAGCTGGTGTGTGGTGAGCGTATTGTTACACAATGGCTGCCGTCGCATCATCCAGGTGGATGTTGAACACTGGTGGTGTTTGTGGAGATTCCCCTGTTCACTGTATAACACGCTTTGAGTGTAGTGTCCGAAAGCGCTCTATAAATGTAACGTTCATTCATCCATTGATTAAAAAAACATTAATATTGTGTATTTGTCAGTAGGTTGGTATTAGTGTGTCTTTGGCAGCCATTGTAGAAATTAACGGCCGTGTGAGTGTGCGCGCGACCTCCATCACACGCTAAATTTGAGATTCACACACATGCTGATTGTCCAAACTTAGATCATTTCTCTCTACAAACACACATACACACTCTGTACACACACAGATCGATACAATGCAAGAAACACACTCGTGAGAGGCTCGAGGGACTCCAGGGACAACACACACTGTTGGAGAGCATGTCAATGCAAAGACATTTGTACATGGATTCTGTGCATTCAAGCCCTTTAACTGTATATTAATTGTGCTGTCAGTTTGATTAGCAGGATGATGATGATGAGCGATGAAGATGGCTCAACTCTAACAGCAAAAAGTGTGTTTGTTTGTAGTTCAAGGGAAAGTGTAGACTATATATTAGGAGCTGTAACTCATCTCTTTGAAGCTTTTACATTTTTAAACATCTTTATGCATTTTGCATTTTTCTTAAAGGGACAGTTCACCCCAAATGACAATTCTCATTTAAACATTTACTCACACTCATTTCTTTATTTCTTTCCTTTCTTTCTTCTGCAGAACACAAATGCAAATATTACGAAGGATGTATGAGGCGTTTTTGTCCATGCAATACAAGTCGAAAACTTTCAAGTCTCCAAAAAGGACATAAAGGCACCATAAAAGGTAATCCATAAAGCTTGGGTGGTTTAATTCATGTCTTCTTAAAGAGGTAGTTCACCCAAAAATGTAAATCCCCTCACGATTGACTCACCTTTAAGCCATCCCAGATGTGCATGTCTTCCCTTCTTCAGCAGAACCGAAGCGAAGATTTTTATAAGCTTATTTCAGCTCTGTTTGTCCTTACAATGCAAGTGAATGGGTGCCAACAGGCTGCTGGCTGTTTGAAGGTCCAAAAGGCATATTTAGGCAGCATAAAAGTAATCCACACGACTCCAGTCGATCAGTGAATGCCTTCTGAATCAAACTGATCATTTGGTGTAAGAAACAATCAGATAATTAAAAAGTTTTTTACTTTAAATCGTTGCTTCTGGCCAGCGCTGTATTACTGTTTGAAATGACCCAACTCTCGCTCGACGTTTTAATTTTCGATTTCTTTTTTTACACACCTATTGATTTGATTCAGAAGACATTCACGGTTCGACTGGAGTCATGTGGATTACGTTTATGCTGCCTAAATATGCCTTTTGGACCGTCAAACAGCCAGCAGCCTGTTGGCACCCATTCACTTGCATTGTAAGGACAAACAGAGCTGAAATGTGCTTATAAAAATCTTCACTTCGGTTCTGCTGAAGAAGGAAAGACATGCACATCTGGGATGGCTTAAAGGTGAGTCAATCGTGAGGGGATTTACATTTTTGGGTGAACTATTCCTTTAAACGATACGATCAATTTGGGTGAGAAACAAACCAAAATTGAAGTCCTTTTGACATCTGCAACTCTGACGTGTTCATGAGAGAAGCTCACACACTTCTTCAGGCTTGACGCATGCTCCGACACAGCGTTGCCAAGTTCACGGTTTTCACGCCCAGTTGGACCATTTGGACCATTTTGAAAATGCAGACGCGAGTTAAAATGAGAGTTCGGGGTTGAGTTTTTTTGGGTTGCTTGAGTTGCCAAACGGTTGGTGAAAAACAATAGAAAATGAAAAAGCAACGTCTAATGGATGTTTAATAATACAGAGACTGAGGACCTGGCAACCACGTGCAGCGTCAAAGAATCAGTGAGCACGATTACATGCACACCAATGCACTGATAACTCCTAAAAATCAGCTTGGTAAGAAAATGATGCTTAATATGCTTAAACGGTGCCTGTTCTATAGATTTATAATGAATAAGGACTTCTATTTTGGTCTGTTACCCTAAACTTATCATATCACTTCAGAAGACATGGATTAAACCCCTTGAGTGGTTTAGATTACATTTATGCTGTCTTTATGTACTTTTTGGAGCTTGAAATGTTTGGACGCCATTGACTTGCATTGTGTAGACAAAGACATTCGAAATATCTTAATATGTGGGAACGGCATGAAGGAGAGTGAACGATGAGAGAATTACAGTATCATTTTATCTTGTCTCACACTCTCTCCATTCTCCATCTGAAGGGCAGAGTGAGTGAGTCAGATGGGTGTCGCCCCATTTAAGGATGGGGTCGCAGTGGGGGGCATGTAACGACTCTGACATCTGCACTATCTGTCCCACATGCAGCCAATAACACTCACAATCAGCAACACCAGCGTGCACCTTTCACAACCTCTGACCTGCATCATGGAG
>JAVLUX010000041.1:20065175-20117675 GCA_032164185.1 Moxostoma hubbsi
TAGTGATGTCACAGAGACTAGTGATGTCACAGAGACTAGTGATGTCACACAGACTAGTGATGTCACAGAGACTAGTGATGTCACAGACTAGTGATGTCACAGTGGCCGGTGAGATATCTCATGATATTATTTCATTAATATCTTTCAGGCAGTAGGACATTTTTTTTTATATCTTTCCATGAAAAAGTTCTGTTTTGGGCTCTAAATGTACAAACGAATATGCACTCAAAAATATTTATAAGATTTAAGCATTTCAATTTCATAACAAATTTCCATCAAATTAAATTGAATAATCTGTTACAAAATCTAATTAAAAAAGTAAGCCTATTTTAAAGGGAACCTATTATGCAAAATTCCCTTTTTCATGGTGTTTGTATATAAGTGTGAGTCGGCAGTGTGTGTGTGTGTGCACAACCACCCTACAATGTTAAAAGTCTTTCTTATATTTCTATTCATCAAAAACAGTGTGTCAAAATGAATGGTTTTCCTTTCTGCTCTAAAGTGATGTCACGTTACATAAGGCCACGCCCACGACTGGTGACAGACTCCGCCCTATTATCATAGCTCCTCCCCTGAGTGATCTACACACATACAGTGAGAAGAATAATGTCTCATAAGTGTTCTGTTGTTGCAGTAAAAGTGAACATAAGAGTCTTCATGATCTCCCGGCATCAGAGCCACTGAAGACGCAGTGGACAAGCTGGACTGGTAATCTGGCATACCGGGCATATTCCCGGTGGGCCGATACGCTTTGGGGCTGATCAGGGGCGGACTGGCCATCAGGAGAACCGAGCGGACTGGTGTGTCAGCCGCGATAAGCTAAGATGAGACGCTGCGTTACGCAGGACGGACCACAAAATGGCGCCGCGATATGCAGAAAAGGACAGCGAACACCCCCGCTCAACTTTTGGGCCGGTTGCTGTGTAAAATCACGGGCCGATTTCTCTTCCCAGTCCAGCCTGAACGGTATTTACGCTGTCAGTCATATTGGTTCAGAGTTGCTGTTGCTGTAGTAACCGAAGCACGAGCTGTAAAGGCACTGCCCTCCTCCGGAAAAGGGGCGGGGAGCAGCAGCTCATTTGCATTTAAAGAGACACACACGAAAACAGCATGTTTTTGATTCCACCCAAAAAGAGGCATTTATAACATGATATAATAGATGATATCACTATTGATATCTCACACCATAGTTTAAGCTGTGTTGGGATGATTAGTTCTACAGTGTTAATCAATTTACAAAATCAACCAACAAATGACTTAAAATTGTCATTTTAATCTGGGATGAGAAAAGTTTCAGAATTATGTCAGTAAAAACATTATAAAAAAGAACAGAAAGTGACGTTTATGCTGAACCAATGAGCGTCAAGTTGTTTCCCGTCAAGTGTTTTGCCCTTTAAAAGGGACTTTGGTTTCATGACCGGATTTGTAGTATTTGATTTAAATTACGGCACTGTTCATTTTGTGTAGACGGTGTTGAGTGAACTGTTTTGTGTAAATGCAAAGCAGAGGTGAGGTGGATGTGATTGTAAGAGCCTCTTTATCCTGCGTGTCTGCTCACTTTAAAAGCTTCACATTTGCATCCCTGGAGACCCCGAGCACTCAAACCTCATCCACTTTAACATACGGGCACACCAGAGAGCCTCTTTAACTCTCTTATTGCTCTCGGAAAGGGGAAAGCACACACACACACACACACACACACACACACACACTGTGATCTGTCGTACCTGCATAATCAGACACTTCCTTTTCAACTTAAGCTTTGAAGTCAACATGAAATCCAAATTGACCTCATTTGCTTTCATAATGCATGTTCATGATCTTATTGTGCATGTTGTTCCAAATCTATCGAATTGTCTTCAATCTGACATGCACGCTTTTATGGGTTATGCGTCATGTTTCCTTGACACTTGCTTTCCATCTCAAACGCCGACATCATCCAGCATGCTTCCACACACACGCAACACACACAGTCCACGATTATGTACACTTATATACAGGTATGATTTTACACTGAAACACACATTTGGTTTGGATTTTCAGTCAGCCCTGTTGTCCCGTTAATTGTGTATTATTGAATAGTACAGACTCGAACTATTTAGACTTTCATTTTTTTTTGTACATTTAACATTTTTGTTTTTCTAAATAAAATATTTCAGCACTTTTTCCCACTCATTTTGCAACATGCATCACTTCTACGTGTGCAAAGTGCTACATCTAAAGATCCCCCCCCCCCCAAACACACAGTATTCAATCACGTCTATCAGACCCACTGAGAAATACACATTATCAGGCCCACACGAAATCTGGAGACTGCACTGATTTTATGGGACATTTTGTGGGTTGGAGCTCAGAGTAACACAGTCTTATTGGAAGCTGAGAGTGTAATCAAATTCATCAAAGTATTTTATAAATGAAAACGCAAGGAGTGGAGGATTTGTACTTTTTGACAAAATTTGGACCCTTCAGCTGGCACAGATTCCGTGCGGGCCTACTCAGCTTTCCAATCTCTGTTTGAATTGCGACTGACTTAAGGGGCGTTCACACTGACAGCAATTGGCAGCGACCTGAAGTCATTTATTGTCAATGAGAGTTGGCGATTTGAGGCGACATGAGTGAGCGTTAAGAGGAGTTTAACTGTTTGCTGTGAGTAGCAACATGTGGGACTACAGAAGGAGCGCAGATACTGCAGTCGAGTAGGAATCTGATTTAATAATTAGTCATGGAGTACAATTAAATGCACCGCAATTCGCAGACAACTAATAGGTGTTTACACCTTTGCAAAATCCTGTAAATAGTGTGCCGTACCGTTTATCACCCAAATAAAGTAAAACCGTTTAAGGCGTTTAAGGGACATTGCGCGTTGTAAGTTTAAGAACGTGCATATAAATGTGCTTGATGTGAACGCCCCTTTACTGTCACTTCTCCTGCTCCCTTTTCACATGTATACACACACGTGTCTGTTATCATCAAAACACGTAAAATATAACAATGCACACATGCATGCACACATCCACTCTATAGTGATGCTCATCGGGCTGAGCGTATGTTCTTGTACTGGCAGAGCAGCAGTTGTTTGAAGGTCTTTTTGAAGGTGATGTTGCAGAGGGCGTAGCAGGCGGGGTTGATTGTGCTGTTGATGTAACAGAGCCAGTATCCGATGGTCCACACCGTGTTGGGAATGCAGCTGGAGCAGAAGGTGTTGATGAGAACCATCACGTTGTAGGGCGTCCAGGTAGCCACGAACGCCACCAGGATGGCCATGATGGTGCGTGTCACCTTCTTTTCCCTCGAGGCTGGTGCTTTTTTCTTCTTGGGCGGCTGCTTGGTCATCTTCACGATCTTCCTCGCCACGTGGTTCTGCCTCTCGGCGGCCGGAACGATCTCCACGGTTGCGTTCGAGGGAGCGTAGCTATCTCCTTTTGGCAATTTGGTGTTGATCTTGATGCACGTATGTTTGGAACCTCCAGCTTTGGCGCAATGCCTTGCGGGACCTTGGCTGTCGTTGGCTCTAGATGGCGCCGCCTCCTCTTTCTGATTGGTTGCGGCGCCACTGCCAGAGGTGGAGTCATTGGAGCTTTCTTTCTCCTCGGCAGGAACGCAGTTTCCTCGAGCTCCCTCTTCGCCCTCCCCTTCCACTTCTCTGCTAGCTGTGGATGGCGCTTTACCGTTCTGAAGTTTGGTGTTGTGCTGGTTGGCTGCATCATCTGTTATCTGGGTCTCACCTCGGTCTGCTTCTTCAGCTTTTACGTTGTTGTTGTTGGGTTTGTTGGCCAAGTTTTCACGGGTCTGATTGGGCGAAGCTACATCAAGGTTGCCGCCTGATGGCTTGCGGTTATCTTTCTTGACACGGCTCTTGCTAGCACGGGATATCTGCCAGTACAGCACCATCATGATAATAACGGGCAGGTAGAAAGCGGCTATAGCTGTGCCGAAAGTAACCGCAGCGTTGGAGAAGAACTGAATGTAGCACTCTCTTTCTGGCACGGTGCGTCCACCGACAATAAACTGCCAGAACAAGATGGCTGGTGCCCAGAGGATAAAAGACAACACCCAAGCTGCCGCAATCATCATGCCTGCCATTTTCGTCGTCCTCTTCACCGGGTAGCTGAGCGGCTTGGTGACGCAAAAGTAGCGATCAAAGCTAATGATGAGCAGGTTCATGACGGAGGCGTTGCTCACCACATAGTCCAGCGCTAACCACAAGTCACACACGACTGGGCCAAGTGGCCAGTATCCAATCACAATATAGATTGTATACAAGTTCATAGAGCATAGGCCAATGATGAGGTCAGCACAGGCCAGGCTAAACAGGAAGTAGTTGTTGACGGTCTGCAGGCTCCTGTTTACCTTGATGGAGAGCATCACTAAGATGTTCCCGATCACAGTGACCAGACTAAGTGAGCCGGCCACTAATACAATGAACACCACCTCCACAGTCTTATATGGACTCTCGTCCACCGTCTCCATGGTCTCGTTGGCCTCAGAGGCATTCCAGAAGGTGAAGTTAATTGTATCCATGGTGTCCAGACTCGGGTATAGTCAGTCAGTTCACTTTAGGCAGGACGTATCACTTCTGACACCTACAAAGGAGAGAAAAGTCTAGCTTTAATAATTTGCAAATGATGATGAGTGATTTAGACATGTATTTGATTGGAAAGAGAAACTTTAAAAAAAATATTTCGACGTTCCCTTTTTTATTATTCCCTTTTCTACCCAATTTGACACGCCTAATTCCCACTACTTAGTAGGTCCTTGTGGTGGCGTAGTTATTCGCATCAATCCGGGTGGCAGAGGACAAGTCTCAGTTGCCTCCGCTTCTGAAACCGTCAATCCGCGCATCTTATCACGTGACTCGTTGTGCATGACACCGCGGAGACTCACAGCATGTGGAGACTCATGCTACTCTCCACGATCCACACACAACTCACCACACGCCCCATTGAGAGAACCACTAATCACCACCACGAGGAGGTTACCCCATGTGACTCTACCCTCCCTAGCAACCGGGACAATTTGGTTACCCCATGTGACTCTACCCTCCCTAGCAACCAGGCCAATTTGGTTACCCCATGTGACTCTACCCTCCCTAGCAACCAGGCCAATTTGGTTACCCCATGTGACTCTACCCTCCCTAGCAACCGGGACAATTTGGTTACCCCATGTGACTCTACCCTCCCTAGCAACCGACCCAATTTGGTTACCCCATGTGACTCTACCCTCCCTAGCAACCAGGCCAATTTGGTTACCCCATGTGACTCTACCCTCCCTAGCAACCAGGCCAATTTGGTTACCCCATGTGACTCTACCCTCCCTAGCAACCGGGACAATTTGGTTACCCCATGTGACTCTACCCTCCCTAGCAACCGACCCAATTTGGTTACCCCATGTGACTCTACCCTCCCTAGCAACCAGGCCAATTTGGTTACCCCATGTGACTCTACCCTCCCTATCAACTGGGACAATTTGGTTACCCCATGTGACTCTACCCTCCCTAGCAACCGACCCAATTTGGTTACCCCATGTGACTCTACCCTCCCTAGCAACCGACCCAGTTTGGTTACCCCATGTAACTCTACCCTCCCTAGCAACCAGGCCAATTTGGTTACCCCATGTGACTCTACCCTCCCTAGCAACCGGCCCAATTTGATTGCTTAAAAGCAAAAATCGGGGTTACAGTGAGGCACTTAAAAAGGGGCTCATTTTTAGAGGGTTTAAAGGCAGAAATGTGAAGCTTATAATTTTATAAAAAATTGTTAAATGTTAAAACTTTTAATTTGCCATTTTTACAGTCGTCATCATGACAACGAAGCTGTAAATTTGGATTTAACTTTCTAACAGAATCACACTGAAATCATGTTAACAGCATATTGTTTACATCTGGTGGTTTTGTATTTTAACGTTTATTTGAACCCGGAATATTCCTTTAATTTCACTCACAAAAACGTATCTTGAGATATGCATCATGTTAGAAAACCATGGTACTATTATGGTACATTACAGATATTACAGTTTTATTTCCTGAAAAGCTGCTTTGACAATAAGTAAAAAGGACTTGACATGATACTCTCTATTAGTATAAAGTGAAGTAGCCCACTGCTCCATCCAAAGCCTGTTGAATACAACTGTTAATCATTATATCCAACATTTAATACATACATTGGTCAAATAACAATATTCTCATAACAGTTATTATTGAATCATTTTATGCATTATTAATATTAATATTAAGCGGTGAAATTCTAATATTTGTAACAAATGTTGCTGGCATTGGCAATGATGAAGACGATAACGTGAAGAACCCAAGTGCAAATGGATTTTATAAACGTGAAATCCAATAAACCCTAACTATAATCATGACTTGACTAGACTTGACGTTACCACACATAACACCTGACAAAGGACAACTATAAACATGATAACAAGACTAAATGAACTTTAACCAATGGAAACAAGACACATGAACAAGATCAAGATCACATGACCTGAACAGGAACTAAACTTGAAAATAAAAGAGATGAAAGCAAGAACAAAACACATAAACGAGACAATATTCCCACGTTGAACGAACAAACACACGTGCCTGAGAGCACAAACGGGAAACAAATGAGATGAACATGGCTTGGATTTTACAATAATTAATAGACTAAAGCTGCGTTCACACTACCAGCGATACGCAGCGACAAAATGATCTCATCTCATTAATTTTCAATGAGAGCTGGCAACGTCCGGCAACGCGAGCGAAGTGACCGTTTGCGACCGAATGTGTCCAGCGACGCGACAAAGTTGAGAAATGTTTAACTTTATGCAAATGAAGAGTGACTTTCGGGAGCAATACGAGAGAAGATGGTAGAGCTCACGTGATCCTACTATTTTAATAATAATATTAATTGTAAAGAGACAGTGCTGTTTAGTCTCTCCATACACACCATTAGCGACCTAACCGCCAGCCACTGGCGACATGCAGCGACAAAGTAGCGGGCAGTGTGAACGCAGCTTTAATGCAACTTCCAACACAAACCAGATGAGAAATCTGCCCTTCGCTAAATTTAACGGAAAGTGTTTAGGTGATGGAGACGTCATGTTTACCCGCTGTGTATTTGACACAAAGTTCGTCAAAACTTTAACCGTGACGGCGCAGTTTGAGATGAAGCAACAAAGGTAAGTTCAACGTTTAAATTCGCCATGAAACAGAAGTTGCGACCGACTTCCATATTGTGACCTACTTCCGAGTAAAACAGCTTATCGATCAAGAAAAAATGTAGGGCGTGGATTCGAGTTTATCCATTGATTGTTGATTGGATTGTGAAAATATGGGTGTTGCGTAGCGGAATGGAGGCAGCTGTGAATGCGAGTTTGCAGCGGACACACGCACTTCTACCACCATGGTGCTTGATTCAGAGGCAGCTGTGGTTCAGTTGGTAGAGCGGGTCGGCCGCTAATCGCAGGTTTGGCGGTTCGATAACCTGCCCACATGACTCCACATGCCGAAGTGTCCTTGGGCGAGACACTGAACCCCAAGTTGCTCCCAATGGCAGGCTAGCACCTTACATGCAGCTCTGCCGTCATTGGTGTGTGAATGAGACAGAGTAAAGCGCTTTGGTAACCGCTAAGGTTAAAAAAGACTCTAAGTGCAGACCATTTACCATTCATAAACGCACAAGCACATCGCGGGCTTTGCTCACGATGAGGCTGTAGCCGTTGAAAAACGAGTGAGTAAAAGATAACCATATTTTAATGTTTTGAATCACAGTACATTAAATATAAAGGGGTGTTTATTTCGAGGCATCAAAGCGTTGCATTCATTAGTGATCTCCTTACATTTTACTCTTTACATTTACATTTATGCATTTGGTAGACGCTTTTATCCAAAGTGACTTACAGAGCACTTATTACAGGGACAATCCCCCCGGAGCAACCTGGAGTTAAGTGCCTTGCTCAAGGACACAATGGTGGTGGCTGTGGGGATCAAACCAGCAACCTTCTGATTACCAGTTATGTGCTTTAGCCCACTATGCCACCACCTCTCCATATCTCCTTTGTGAACAGCGAATTCGCCATTATTCCTCCTCATTTGAAATGTAAATTCAAGCCAGCTGACCCGTACCCAAGGAAGTTTGGGTTAAGGAACGATAATAAATACACCTCGCCATCTTCACCAACATGCGATTGAGTCTTCGTTCAACTCTACGCAAGGATGTGGTATTTATAAGAAAGGGGCGGGGTTTAAGCAGACTAAATGATTGGTGATATCGTGCATACGTCACCAGAGAGAAGTCTGTCGTTTCAACAGGAGATCGAGTAATTACATTTCAATTAAAAAAAAACATATGCCTGTATGAATCGTTCACAATAAGATCAATAACATGAACTTGAACCGACTTCAGTTCTGAGTGGTCGAATGTGATTAAACATCTGTGCCTTCACGTGAATGTACAGAACCAAATATTCTCATGTATTATTTCAATTAGTTTTGATGGTTGCACTCGTAACACAAAATGACCGTGTTAAAGAGTTCCAACATCACGTCAATTAAAATGTAAAGGGTGGAGTCCAGATTTCAACCGTTGTGAATTATGAAACGGGTGAAATTAAGTGAAAGAGAAATTTTAAGCACTGCTCACGCTTGAAAGCGTCTGTGGCTTTTAACTTGTGCTTCAAAGTCAACAACGCGCGCTCTGTCTGATCCATCTCCAGAATATAATCATGTCTTCCCTCTGTGTGTTCTTTCATGACTGAATTTATATATATATAATGCATTATTCAATTGTTCTTCAAAGAGTTCCTCTTTTCTGTTGTTTGATATGCATCTCATATGTACACTTTTGTATGTTTATGTGAATGTTTTCATGGATGACAGCACACAACAGGTTGATTGTTCTTGAAACTTATAGAAGTTTGATATATTGGACCATCAGGAAAAAGAACAAATTCAGACTGTCAGTTTAATCTCCCGGTGCTCGCTCATTCGTGCCTTTCCTCTTTGTATTAAAAATCAGGATTAAAGCAGAGAAACTGTTCCCATACCAGCACTTGGGGGCAAAATTAACCTCTCCCCCTCCCTTTCTCTCTCAGTGAATAGATACGAGTCCAGTAATGGTGATTAGATGGGAAAGGTTATCAGTCTTACAGAGCGACAGTTCACTCTGTTTTTCTCCATTAAAACGTCGCCTTATTTGCTTCTTTCCCCCAGAACAGCTTCTGAATAATCAGAGAGAATTCACTTATCTCCAGTGCCAGAAAGCCCTAATCATGGCATTAGCCATGGCACTAAGCTAAACTAATCCCTATAAAAACGCTCATGTCCACCAATCTGTGTTTTAAGAAGAGGCAAATGGCAACAATGCAGATAGAGCCCGCTGAGTCTGCCAGGGAGGAGTCAATAACCACAAAACAACACATCGCTGCACGCTACAGACTATCTGTAAGGCCGATACATTCAGTCAAACATGCACACGCATATAAATAAGCTCTGCTCCAAAACCGAGTGAGCTGCTGTGCTTTCTACGGTCTACATAGGCAACTGCCTTCTAAGACCACATCCTTACAAATAAGTTTCATTTGAAAACACCTTGACCTCTCATCCATACACTGGGATCTGTCCATTTCGAAAACCCTTTTTACTTTTTCTACTTTTACTCATCTCATCCACAATAGATCTGCATTTTCCTCCACCGAATGTAGCGTTATGAAAACGACGCATTCACGACACCACTGTAACCGGTCTTGCTCGACCTGCTCCTTACACTCAACCCATTAAACCTCAGTCCCATCCGGGTCACGGCACCACTGTAACCGGTCTTGCTCGACCTGCTCCTTATATTCAACCCCCTAAACCTCAGTCCCATCTGGGTCACGGCACCACTGTAACCGGTCCTGCTCGACACGCTCCTTACACTCAACCCCCTAAACCTCAGTCCCATCCGGGTCACGGCACCACTGTAACCTGTCCTGCTCGACCCTCTCCTTATATTCAACCCCCTAAACCTCAGTCCCATCTGGGTCACGGCACCACTGTAACCGGTCCTGCTCGACACGCTCCTTACACTCAACCCCCTAAACCTCAGTCCCATCTGGGTCACGGCACCACTGTAACCGGTCCTGCTCGATACGCTCCTTACACTCAACCCCCTAAACCTCAGTCCCATCCGGGTCACGGCACCACTGTAACTGGTCCTTCTCGACCTGCTCCTTACACTCAACCCCTTAAACCTCAGTCCCATCCGGGTCACGGCACCATTGTGACGCTCCTGTCCTACCCACTCTGTACGTGACTCGATCCGGCGTCTCTGGCATGGGAGGTGGGTGCACTACCAAGGAGGCCAAAGGCTACAGCCTCTAGCGTCAGTCGCTAGTGCTCCTCTTGAGGTCAGGAGAGTGAGGTTTAAGCACATTGCGCAGCTATCTATCAGCTGGCTCCCATTGCATTTGCAATTATTTTTTTTGCTGATTTCATAGACACCCAACATCCTCCCAAGCTTTCTTCGCCTGCAGAACTTTGCCATGCAAAGTTAAGTGTGACCACTCCTAAAGGCAGCATCCAAACTATAATGGAACTTCTTAAGGGACTGATTTGAGATGCTGCAACTCTGTGCATCATACAGTTGCTGCTCCAGCTCAAAAATTTAGCTTGTTGCAATGCGTTCAGGGAAAGCCTTATTCTCCAAAGATACTGGATGCTGCCTTAGAGTTTGTCCAAAACTAGGCAATTTAGAAGACCGCATAAGGTTGCTGCCTAGCTTTTGAAACGGCCTTTGTGTTGGCATGCCAATGATGCCTTACAATGCTGTCCAGGCAGCACACAGTTTTGGAACAGAGCTTGTGTGTCGTACACTCCACAGCATCTCGAAGGACACCGCCTTTCTTCTGGCTTCAAAATATTTTTTACCTGAATTGATCCTCCTTTATATCAACTTCTCTGCACTCCCCCTTCCAGTCAATAGACTTCAGGTGTCACTTCATTTAGAACATTTAGATCATTTTTTAGAGTCGTAAAAGCTCAGACCTGCTTGACTAATCAGGTGTAATGGAATGCTTTCTATTCATTAAGCGTCTGTATATTTGGCTCTTATGTATTTATTGTTGCCCTCATTTCTCCTCAAAATGATTCTGCATTCACATCCCTCAGCTGTTTACTAATGGACTTCTCTGATCTCCGGTCCAAATTTGAGACTGGTGGAAGCCTTATGTTGAATGACAGAAGCGAGGAGTTTGGCGTTATGAATATGTTTTTTCAGCTTTTTGGACTTCAGCCGTTGTGGAACTGGCTCAGTAGAGCTGAAAATTGTGTTTGCCCCATGGGACGCGCCAGGGACTGATCTTATACTTTTACAGCTTTCTCTTTGCCCTTTTTTATCCTTTGCTTACTCTTTTCCTTCTCCAATCGAGGAGAAGCCGTTTTAAGGTTGTGTCCGCAGTGCAGTCACTGTTGCAGTGATGAATATCAGCTGTCAGCCATAGATGCATATTTACATAAACACTCAACGGTCCTCTTGACCTGTATAATAGATGCAGCTTTAGTGTTTATCTGGAATAATGCTCTTTGGAATGGAACCACAAAGATTTCGGCTAAAAGACACTCAGAAGAACCTCTATCATGAGTCTACGTCAGTCATTTATTTGCTGAAATTAAGGTTTTGATGGTGTTTTAAAACACGACTCGGATTATAAATGGCTGCTTACCACTTTATTGGCATCCCTTCACCACACCAACCCTGTCTTTGCATCTATTAATTTCTATGTAAAATCTTGGCTGATACAGATACTGATTTTTAACAAATAAGTATTGGCCGATACTGATACCAGTACCGATATTTTGCCACTTACCTTATTTTGTCATTCGATCACTGTTTTGCTCAGGTATTGTGTTTTAAAAATCTACAAAGAGGTACAAAAGCTTTTGTTCTAACAATAAGTAATTTCCATTGAACATTGGATCTGTTGAACACATGACAGACCAAAATTTTAAATAGAGCCACAATGAAAGATAAATAGAAGATAAAAAGACTTTAAAAAATACTGAAAAATACCTACATATGTATATATATATATATATATATATATATATATATATATAAAAGAACATCACAAATTCATATTATGCAAACATATTATGTTGGGCAATTCCACAAAAATGTCAACAACATAATATTAAAAATTTAACAAAGGAACAAAATGCCCTTTTAAATTCTATAGTGGTGTAATGGATAATAGGAAATGCTGTCCAGACCGTTAGAGGGCGCCGCTTGCTTACACAATGCTGAATGAAGTGCTGAATGCAGTCTATTTTTAAACGCAGCCTTTCAAGCTTTTGTAATCATGCAAGACCTTTTTGCAATTTCAGTCTTATCTCAATCAATCGTGCAGCCTTAATGGATACCACACATCTGAGAAGACAAATTTAGCTGTTTTCAAAGCGTTTTGGGATGATTTTACCTCATCATGTATAGGTAAGTGTCACGTATGGACGGTTTTTTCTCATTAATGTGAGAATGAGAAATAATACAAATTAAATATTACTTTGTCATCAGAGTACATTTTCTGGCTGTCATTATTTCTGGAGTTTGCATTTGATTTCAAAGATTTTTTTCAAAGTGCGATGACAATTAATTATAAATGAACCGCCGTTTTTCCATATCGGCATTTTCACGCTTAAACCGATTTGCAGATGGTTTTGATTTGGTTGTTAATTGGCAGATAAATATTGATGGCAAAAACATCGGTACATCCCTGATCAATAGGGAATTTATATGTGGTTGCTAAAGTGGTGCTTACTGGTCCAATTTAAAAGAGTTTACCTTTAATTCTCTAAAAGTGAGGGGTTTGTACACAATTGTGAGTCTTATTAAATTAATTACTAATGGTCTGTATTGCAGTACCATTAGAGTTCAATATTGATGTGCTGACATACAGCTGTGATGGGGAGGATTTAAACACCATGAGTACAGCACTGGTGTCTTCGTCTTTATGACGAATGTCAAGTCAGCTGTGGTCTCTGATTAACAAGTGTCATTAGATTTCAATCAAAATGGATGAATGAGGCCTCAATGAAATTTTAATGATGTTGTTTCTCTGGTTTGGAGATTATTCCTTTCCTGTGAAGTTGATCGTGGTGTGGGACACATTGTGTGGTGTTTTGGGGTCGTGGTTGGTGTGTGTGTGTGTGATTTTATTGCTTTTTCATAGCTCAGGTGACGTAGTTGGGCGCTTCAACTTTGAGCACTTTAATGTCCCTGGGGTTGATTGTTTGTAACAACAAACAGATTTATGGTTTTTCTTTTTGTTATATAAAGGTCTCAATAAAAATGACTGGAAACTCTTTACCAGGCCTTCATAATTTATTTTTGGTACTTTTCAAATGCCTCATTTGATTATTATTGTATAATGAATTATTCTAATTTGATTTCGTTTTGTCCCATGCCAAGACTTTCTATATTAAACTATGGCTATCCATTATAAAATCTAATGATCATATAAACAAAGAGTGAAAGATTATTTCAATATTATTGTGGTAAAGAAAGACATTATTTCCACCCCACTAAACATTTTTACCCCTAGTAAATAAAAAAATGTGTGTACTAGTATGAAATACGAGACAAGTGATGTTTAAGGAAAACAATCTCCAAACTTTGTTGGCATACTTGGTCCCAGTTTATATTAGGTGACTTTAATTTCTATGTACTAACATTAAAATACATATAATATAATGCACTTATTGTATAACAATACTGTATGTTGTTCTGCTAAATTCTCAAAATTGCTTCTGTTGAGGTCAATTACGTCTTGCCAACTGTCGAGTGTTTTACCACATACCGTTACGTCTTGCCAACAGTCGAGTGTTTTACCACATACCGTTACGTCTTGCCAACAATCGAGTGTTTTACCACATACCATTAAGTCTTGCTAAAAGTCGAGTGTTTTACCACCTACAGTTACATCTTGCCCAAAACAGTCCAGTGTTTTACCACCTACCGTTACGTCTTGCCAACAGTCAAGTGTTTTACCACCTACCGTTACGTCTTGCCAACAGGCGAGTGTTTTACCACCTACCGTTACATCTTGCCAACAACAGTCGAGTGTTTTACCACCTACCGTTACATCTTGCCAACAACAGTCAAGTGTTTTACCACCTACCGTTACGTCTTGCCAACAACAGTCGAGTGTTTTACCACCTACCGTTACGTCTTGCCCAAAACAGTCAAGTGTTGTACCACCTACAGTTACATCTTGCCCAAAAGAGTCGAGTGTTTTACCACCTACCGTTACATCTTGCCCAAAACAGTCGAGTGTTTTACCACCTACAGTTACATCTTGCCCAAAACAGTCGAGTGTTTTACCACCTACAGTTACATCTTGCCCAAAACAGTTGAGTGTTTTACCACCTACCGTTACGTCTTGCCAACAACAGTCGAGTGTTTTACCACCTACCGTTACGTCTTGCCCAAAACAGTCAAGTGTTTTACCACCTACAGTTACATCTTGCTCAAAACAGTCGAGTGTTTTACCACCTACCGTTACGTCTTGCCAACAACAGTCGAGTGTTTTACCACCTACCGTTACGTCTTGCCCAAAACAGTCAAGTGTTTTACCACCTACAGTTACATCTTGCCCAAAACAGTCCAGTGTTTTACCACCTACCGTTACTTCTTGCCCAAAACAGTCGAGTGTTTTACCACCTACCGTTACGTCTTGCCCAAAACAGTCCAGTGTTTTACCACCTACCGTTACATCTTGCCCAAAACAGTCGAGTGTTTTACCACCTACCGTTACGTCTTGCCAACAACAGTCGAGTGTTTTACCACCTACCATTAAGTCTTGCTAACAGTCGAGAGTTTTACCACCTACCGTTACAGCTTGCCAACAGTCGAGTGTTTTACCACCTACCGTTACATCTTGCCAACAGGCGAGTGTTTTACCACCTACCGTTACATCTTGCCAACAACAGTCGAGTGTTTTACCACCTACCGTTACAGCTTGCCAACAACAGTCAAGTGTTTTACCACCTACAGTTACATCTTGCCCAAAACAGTCGAGTGTTTTACCACCTACAGTTACATCTTGCCCAAAACAGTCGAGTGTTTTACCACCTACAGTTACATCTTGCCCAAAACAGTCGAGTGTTTTACCACCTACAGTTACATCTTGCCCAAAACAGTCGAGTGTTTTACCACCTACCGTTACGTCTTGCCAACAACAGTCGAGTGTTTTACCACCTACCGTTACGTCTTGCCCAAAACAGTCGAGTGTTTTACCACCTACCGTTACGTCTTGCCAAAAACAGTCAAGTGTTTTACCACCTACAGTTACATCTTGCCCAAAACAGTCCAGTGTTTTACCACCTACCGTTACTTCTTGCTCAAAACAGTCGAGTGTTTTACCACCTACCGTTACGTCTTGCCAACAACAGTCAAGTGTTTTACCACCTACAGTTACATCTTGCCCAAAACAGTCCAGTGTTTTACCACCTACCGTTACTTCTTGCCCAAAACAGTCGAGTGTTTTACCACCTACAGTTACATCTTGCTCAAAACAGTCGAGTGTTTTACCACCTACCGTTACGTCTTGCCAACAACAGTCAAGTGTTTTACCACCTACAGTTACATCTTGCCCAAAACAGTCCAGTGTTTTACCACCTACCGTTACTTCTTGCCCAAAACAGTCGAGTGTTTTACCACCTACTGTTACGTCTTGCCCAAAACAGTCCAATGTTTTACCACCTACCGTTACTTCTTGCCCAAAACAGTCGAGTGTTTTACCACCTACCGTTACGTCTTGCCCAAAACAGTCGAGTGTTTTACCACCTACAGTTACATCTTGCTCAAAACAGTCGAGTGTTTTACCACCTACCGTTACGTCTTGCCCAAAACAGTCCAGTGTTTTACCACCTACCGTTACTTCTTGCCCAAAACAGTCGAGTGTTTTACCACCTACTGTTACATCTTGCCCAAAACAGTCGAGTGTTTTACCACCTACCGTTACGTCTTGCCCAAAACAGTCGAGTGTTTTACCACCTACAGTTACATCTTGCTCAAAACAGTCGAGTGTTTTACCACCTACCGTTACGTCTTGCCCAAAACAGTCAAGTGTTTTACCACCTACAGTTACATCTTGCCCAAAACAGTCCAGTGTTTTACCACCTACCGTTACTTCTTGCCCAAAACAGTCGAGTGTTTTACCACCTACTGTTACGTCTTGCCCAAAACAGTCGAGTGTTTTACCACCTACCGTTACATCTTGCCCAAAACAGTCGAGTGTTTTACCACCTACCGTTACGTCTTGCCAACAACAGTCGAGTGTTTTACCACCTACCGTTAAGTCTTGCCAACAGTCGAGAGTTTTACCACCTACCGTTACAGCTTGCCAACAGTCGAGTGTTTTACCACCTACCGTTACGTCTTACCAACAGTCGAGTGTTTTACCACATACCGTTAAGTCTTGCCAACAGGCGAGTGTTTTACCACCTACCGTTACGTCTTGCCAACAGTCGAGTGTTTTACCACATACCGTTAAGTCTTGCCAACAGGCGAGTGTTTTACCACCTACCGTTAAGTCTTGCCAACAGTCGAGTGTTTTACCACATATCGTTACGTCTTGCCAACAGTCGAGTGTTTTACCACCTACTGTTACGTCTTGCCAACAGTCGAGTGTTTTACCACATACCGTTAAGTCTTGCCAACAGGCGAGTGTTTTACCACCTACCGTTACGTCTTGCCAACAGGCGAGTGTTTTACCACATACCGTTAAGTCTTGCCAACAGGCGAGTGTTTTACCACCTACCGTTAAGTCTTGCCAACAGTCGAGTGTTTTACCACATATCGTTACGTCTTGCCAACAGTCGAGTGTTTTACCACCTACTGTTACGTCTTGCCAACAGTCGAGTGTTTTACCACATACCGTTAAGTCTTGCCAACAGGCGAGTGTTTTACCACCTACCGTTAAGTCTTGCCAACAGGCGAGTGTTTTACCACATACTGTTACGTCTTGCCAACAGTCGAGTGTTTTACCACATATCATTACGTCTTGCCAACAGTCGAGTGTTTTATCACATACCGTTAAGTCTTGCCAACAGTCGAGTGTTTTACCACATACCGTTACGTCTTGCCAACAGTCGAGTGTTTTACCACATACTGTTACGTCTTGCCAACAGTCGAGTGTTTTACCACATATCATTACGTCTTGCCAACAGTCGAGTGTTTTATCACATACCGTTACGTCTTACCAACAGTCAAGTGTTTTACCACATACCATTATGTCTTGCCTTCACTGGAGTGTTCAGTAGATCTACTCTATTGTTTCACAGAAGAAAGTCATACAGGTTAGGAAACAACATGAGTGTGAGTAAATGATGACAGACTTTTCATTTTTAGGTGAACTGACCCTTTAAATAGATCTCATTTGTGATTTTCCTTTCCTACAGGTGAGGGAAAATGCAGACAGATGTTTTTCCACCCTGTTAGAGATTTACGATACAGAGGAAGCCTGCTATTCTGAGTATTGGGCACCAGGCAGGTGTGTGTTTGTGCATGTGTGTGCATAACAGCAGGTGTATTGGCTGACTCGGGCAAGCTGAAAGGTTCATGACAAACTGAGGAGAGATGCTTTGAAGTCAAATGTACAAAAGCTAAAAGAGTTTCCACACGTAAATGAGTGTCTTGTTGGAAAGATTTGGTAATATCTTAATTTGTGTGTGTGTTTATTGCAAACAGTCAGTGTTTGGGTCCTGATACAGAGTCCTGATTGCTCGTGACAGGCAGCAGTAGAGTTTGTGTCATCTTTCCCATCTGTCGCTGTCAGTCTGGACTTTTAATGTATGACAGCGACTGACAAACACACTTAACATCTCAGAATCATTCTGGAAGACTTTCGCAAGAGTAAGCTGCTTTCAGATGGACCCCTTGACTGTGAATGGTCAAAGAGATAACTTAAGAGTGCTGTGTGTCTCTTGTACACAATATCAGCAGCTTTAGGGTAAATACATACTATATGCAAGTATGCAAAAGCTAACTTGTATGCTTGGCCAATATATACCAAGTGTTAATACTAGGGTATACTTTGTTTTACCACATACTGTTACGTCTTGCCAACAGTCGAGAGTTTTATCACCTACCGTTACATCTTGCCAACAGTCAAGTGTTTTTACCACATATCGTTACGTCTTGCCAACAGTCGAGTGTTTTACCACAGGCTGTTACGTCTTGCCAACAGTGGAATTTTACCACATGGCATTACATCTTGCCAACAGTCGAGTGTTTTACCACCTACCGTTACATCATGCCAACAGTCGAGTGTTTTGCCACCTACCATTACATCATGCCAACAGTCGAGTGTTTTGCCACCTACCATTACGTCTTGCCAACAGGCGAGTGTTTTACCACATACCGTTACATCATGCCAACAGTCGAGTGTTTTGCCACATACCATTATGTCTTGCCAACAGGCGAGTGTTTTACCACATACCGTTACATCATGCCAACAGTCGAGTGTTTTGCCACCTACCATTACGTCTTGCCAACAGGCGAGTGTTTTACCACATACCGTTACGTCATGCCAACAGGCGAGTGTTTTACCACATACCGTTACATCATTCCAACAGGCGAGTGTTTTACCACATACCGTTACATCATTCCAACAGGCGAGTGTTTTACCACATACCGTTACATCATTCCAACAGGCGAGTGTTTTACCACCTATTGTTACATCTTGCCAACATTCAAGTGTTTTACCACCTACTTTTACGTCTTGCCAACAGTCGAGTGTTTTACCACCTACTTTTACGTCTTGCCAACAGTCGAGTGTTTTACCACATATCGTTAGGTCTTGCCAACAATCGATAGTTTTACCACATACCGTTACGTCATGCCAACAGTCGAGTGTTTTACCACCTACTGTTACATCATTCCAACAGTCGAGTGTTTTACCACCTATTGTTACATCTTGCCAACATTCAAGTGTTTTACCACCTACTTTCACGTCTTGCCAACAGTCGAGTGTTTTACCACCTATTGTTACATCTTGCCAACATTCAAGTGTTTTACCACCTACTTTCACGTCTTGCCAACAGTCAAGTGTTTTACCACATATCGTTACGTCTTACCAACAATCGATAGTTTTACCACATACCGTTACGTCATGCCAACATTCGAGTGTTTTACCACCTACCGTTACATCATTCCAACAGTCGAGTGTTTTACCACCTACTGTTACGACTTGCCAACAGTCAAGTGTTTTACCACCTACAGTTACATCTTGCCAACAGTCAAGTGTTTTACCACCTACAGTTACATCTTGCCAACAGTCAAGTGTTTTACCACCTACAGTTACATCTTGCCAACAGTCGAGTGTTTTGCCACCTACCATTACGTCTTGCCAACAGGCGAGTGTTTTACCACATACCGTTACGTCATGCCAACAGGCGAGTGTTTTACCACATACCGTTACATCATTCCAACAGGCGAGTGTTTTACCACATACCGTTACATCATTCCAACAGGCGAGTGTTTTACCACCTATTGTTACATCTTGCCAACATTCAAGTGTTTTACCACCTACTTTTACGTCTTGCCAACAGTCGAGTGTTTTACCACCTACTTTTACGTCTTGCCAACAGTCGAGTGTTTTACCACATATCGTTAGGTCTTGCCAACAATCGATAGTTTTACCACATACCGTTACGTCATGCCAACAGTCGAGTGTTTTACCACCTACTGTTACATCATTCCAACAGTCGAGTGTTTTACCACCTATTGTTACATCTTGCCAACATTCAAGTGTTTTACCACCTACTTTCACGTCTTGCCAACAGTCGAGTGTTTTACCACCTATTGTTACATCTTGCCAACATTCAAGTGTTTTACCACCTACTTTCACGTCTTGCCAACAGTCAAGTGTTTTACCACATATCGTTACGTCTTACCAACAATCGATAGTTTTACCACATACCGTTACGTCATGCCAACATTCGAGTGTTTTACCACCTACCGTTACATCATTCCAACAGTCGAGTGTTTTACCACCTACTGTTACGACTTGCCAACAGTCAAGTGTTTTACCACCTACAGTTACATCTTGCCAACAGTCAAGTGTTTTACCACCTACAGTTACATCTTGCCAACATTCAAGTGTTTTACCACCTACTTTCACGTCTTGCCAACAGTCGAGTGTTTTACCACATATCGTTACATCTTGCCAACAATCGATAGTTTTACCACATACCGTTACATCTTTCCAACAGTCGAGTGTTTTACCACCTATTGTTATGTCTTGCCAACAGTCGAGTGTTTTACCACCTATTGTTATGTCTTGCCAACAGTCGAGTGTTTTACCACCTATTGTTATGTCTTGCCAACAGTCGAGTGTTTTACCACCTATTGTTATGTCTTGCCAACAGTCGAGTGTTTTACCACCTATTGTTATGTCTTGCCAACAGTCGAGAGTTTTACCACATACCATTAAGTCTTGCCAACAGTCGAGTGTTTTACCACATACCATTAAGTCTTGCCAACAGTCGAGTGTTTTACCACCTACCGTTATGTCTTGCCAACAGTCGAGAGTTTTACCACATAAAGTTACTTCTTGCCAACAGTCGAGTGCTCAACCTTCAAAGTATACTCATTTAACTGCGAGCCTATGCAGACGAGTTTGATTTATGCGCACCACGACTGTACCTTTAGGATAGTGAAGGTGCGGATTGTCCGCATGCCTTGAAAAATGTAGCTGCACGCTGACAGTCTGTGCAAACTGTGTTGATGACAAAATTTGCATCACTTGGAAAACCGAAGTGTACTTTTGCTTTTACTGTGACGGTAACAAAAATCAGTTCTCAATGGGGCGATAAAGTTACCTTAAAAAATATGTGCCTTTAAATGGGGATGTAACTATATACATTATTGTTTACATAGTTGCGTAGAGTATGTGTCAAACATGCATATACAGATGCAAGCTCTTAGTCATTGCATTACAATGTGTGGTCCAGTTCAACATGCTTAACTGTGTGTTCTTGCGTTACTGTGGCAATAAAAACCTCAATGCAGAAGGGCCAGATAAAAATGGCTATAAATATATTGACTAAAATTCTCAGAAATATTCTCTTTAAGCTGTTGCTCCACCATCTTTAATTTGCTTGAAAGGGAAAACTTGTTCTTATTGGAACACAACGACGCACAGATTTAAATTTGCATTGCTAAAAGCATCTACGTTCATGTACTTGCATAGGGTGTTTTTCTGCCTTTACACTCTGTGTGTGTGTGTGTGTGTGTGTTGTGGTCTCTTGGACAGGTTAACTCAGCACTCGATTGTGGCATAGGATCTCAGCTGTTAGTGTTGGCAGATTGAGATGGTGATCAATGGGGGATGGAGGACACTGGCAGTGCCCTGAAACAGCCCATTATATGCACAAAAACCCACGGTAGCGGCGACATCTGGCATCTTGGGTCTCTGCTCAGGACAGATTAACACACACACATAAATGCCTTGGTTTTCATTTGGTGATTCTTTGATAAGTACATGGAGACACATGGTACTAAATCTGCTCCACAGATTTCTATAGAATTCCCACCATTTAATCTGTACGCAAACCTCCAAAATCTGAGCAAAATACATAAACAAATTTTGCGCTATGTGACAAAAAATTTCTGTGATTAATCATTGACTGTTAAATGTTGAGACTACCATTTATACAGCATAAACCAGCATAAAATTTGCAATGTGTCCGCCTGTAGTCATTAGACTGACGCGCACACCACAAACACACACACAGCAGTGATTCAGTGTCAGTGATGGAGAAAAGAGCTCTTAGCTGTATTTGATGTACAAAACAAGCCCAGATGGGACTTAAGAAAGAAGTCAAGCATTTTTCAGGCTAAGTAAGGCACATTTTAATTACCACAGAAGCATGTCTAGTCTTAAATATCATCAAAACGCAGAATGAGACGCTTTTTTCTTCAAGCGCTTTTCATGTGGAGTTCAAAGTGCAAATTGCGCTGGCGTTGACGGCTTCATGATTCATGATTTAGGTAAGCGGATAGCCACAGTCAACTGGCAGATTATTATTGTGATCTTTATAAAGATGCCTTTCCGCCCCTGTGTAGTTCCTGGATGCGGTAGAGTGCTCTCCTCTTCAAACGGCCACAGGCATTGTCTCGTGTGTCTGGGCTGCAATCACACTGAGGCAGCGTTTGTGGATGGTTCATGTTCTCACTGCGAGAACATGACCATGGCAACGTTGCGGTCGCGGCTTTCCTTCAACAGAAGGAACGCCACTGCAGCCGCCCCCCGCATCATTCCTTCTTACCATGGGATTGGGAATGATGCGATCTGGGGATGGCAGCGGGTTCGGTTTCGCCGGGTACGCCACCCGAACCACACACCCCCGACATGCTCGTTGACTTCCGTCTGGGCTCGAGGCAATGGCGGCTAACCTCACAGCCAGCTTGCCTATCATTTTGAGCCCCCCGAGCCGGATGAGCTCGCCGCTGCATCTGAGAGCGGTCCAGCATCTGACGCAGATGACTCGACTTGGCTGCCGCCTTCGGCCAGCACGCCCAGTCTGAGGCTGATGCCCAGATGTCCGACATGCTTGCCCGGGCCACCAATTTTATCATTGAAAAACTAATGATAAAATCAAATTTGTAAAATTCACATTTTCATAATGTACCTGTATAATTAACAGCATTAGCAGAGGGTTCATTTATTTTATATGAAGGCTTGGCAAAATGGACATTATTAATGAAATATACCCAAATGAATCTGAATTGAATTAAATAGAGAGCTTGAACAGTATGTCAAAATTGAAACAAATCGGGAAATTTGTTTCAATACCAATCCCTACTCCGTTCGGTTCAACACATTTTAACAAATCTATTCTGAAGAATTCAACTCATTTGGTCACGAAATTGAAACGCCTTGAATGCCGTGGGATTGCTAACACAATAAATACAATATTTTGGACTATTTTTAAGATTTACGCGTTTCAATTTCATAACAAGATTCCATCAAACTGTATTGCGTAATCATTACCGAAATATATTCAAGTTTTATTATTCTAATTTTGTTAAAGATTACGCAATTCAGTTTGATGTATTGTCATTATGAAATTAAAATACATAAAGGCTGAAGTATTTTTGAGCGCACATGGCTGTTGCAAAGATAACTGTGTGTTTTAGCAGCGACCACCTAGAATGCAATCTTCAATTTCCACTTCCTTTTCATTTGTTTCTGAGTTTAAAAACAGTCAAAATCATTTTTGTTGATGAGAATTTCTAACGTTTTTTTTTTTAGGACTTTAGATGGCATTGGTCATTCAACAAGGCCGGTTGCTGTTGTCACAGCAGTCTTCTGGATAATGGCTTTCCTCTTTGTTAAGATACTTTATACTTAAAATAAAGATGGTAACTCATTTCATCATGTAGATCTGGCCTGTTGTTGCAATCTTGGCAGAGGGAAGTGTGCGAAAGATTTTTGTGTCTCACATCAGGAGTGTGTGTGTGTGTGTGTGTCTCAGTGGTAATGTTCTTGTATGAGCCATTACAGCTTGACCGCGTGCTGTTTAGCAGTGGGTTTTCCTGCTGTTGCCTGGGTCCACATAATGCATAGCAATGAGCCTCAGCACTGCGCCCACAAAAGTGTGTGTGTTTGTGTCCACAGAGTCTAATAGTCTCTCAGAATGGCCACAACCTGTGACAGAGTGTCCAAACTGAAATGGGAAACAGGATCTGCTTAAATAGCCTTGTTTTTCTGTTCAGAGCCATTAATATGAATTACACCCACAACCTATAACTTTCCCAACTCATTAGCAACTTCTGTGAGCACATCGACATCCATAAATAACGCTCCCATTACTGCAAATAGTGTTTCATTGGTTTGCAAACGCTTGGCCTTTTAAACCATGTTTTATTCTTTAGGTAGCTAGCTATAAACATGTCAACATTTAACTTTCTCAAACTGTTGCTCTGCCATCTTAGAAGCAGACCGGTCCACCAGGTCTTGGCTAGAGCTTTTCTAAATATTGTAGCCAATAATGACTGAATTGGCTTTTCTTTAAAGTTGTGATGCAATTTGCATATTTTTTTATTTGCAGTGAAAGTTCACCAATAATCAGAATTTACTTGCGTAATTTGTGACTATGAAAGTACAATTGCAATAACCTATAAATATTTTAGTGCATAATAACTGAACCTGCGGAAATAAATAATAATAAATACCAAAGTTGTATTTATAAGTTGAATAAATATCAAGGTTGCATGGTTCTCAGCAGGAAACCGATGGAGTGTGTACTCCGGGTAGGGAAGGAGGTATTGCCCCAAGTGAAGGAGTTCAAGTACCTCGGGGTCTTGTTCACGAATGGAGCGGGAGGTTGGCCGGAGAATCGGGACAGCGGGGGCGGTATTGCACTCGCTCTATCGCACCGTTGTCACGAAAAGAGTCAAAGCTCTCGATCTACCAGTCAATTTTTGTTCCTACCCTCACCTATGGTCATGAAGGTTGGGTCATGACCGAAAGAACTAGGTCGCGAGTGCAAGCGGCCGAAATGGGCTTCCTCAGAAGGGTGGCGGGCTTCTCCCTTAGAGATAGGGTGAGGAGCTCAGTCATCCGTGAGGAGCTCGGAGTAGAGCCGCTGCTCCTTTGCGTGGAAAGGAGTCAGTTGAGGTGGTTTGGGCATCTGGTAAGGATGCCCCCTGGGCGCCACCCTAGGGAGGTGTTTCAGGCACGTCCAGCTGGGAGGAGGCCTCGGGGAAGACCCAGGACTAGGTGGAGAGATTACACCTCCACACTGGCCTGGGAACACCTCGGGGTCCCCCAGTCAGAGCTGGTTAATGTGGCTCGGGATAGGGAAGTTTGGGGCCCCCTGCTGGAGCTGCTGCCCCCGCGACCCGACTTCGGATAAGCGGTTGAAGATGGATGGATGGACCAAAGTTGCACATAGTACATTTAAGCTCTGAAACGGCTGATATGAGATCAGTGGAAGACCCTACATTATTTTTATATTAAAATTTAGCCTCAATGCAAATAAACCTTGGACCTACAAAAAAACACAAAGAATGATGATTCAATAATGATGGGGATGCAACATGTTTAATTAACCAGTGAGAAAGAAAAGTCGTCAAAATATGACTTGAGTCTGGACACAAAATAAGTATCGCTTTAAAGCTTTGAAGCTCTAATTTCCAATGCAGGGCCGGCCCATCCAAAAGGCGAATGAGGTGGTCGCCTAGGTTACCGACCCACTGGGGGTTCCCGCAAAGGCACAAACATGTGCAAAGTCAATTAACTATCTAGACATAACATTAAGAAACATTGATGACTTTTATTTTGAAACTCTCCACAGTCCGCACTGAACTAAGGAATTAAAACACCGCCGATATAAAATAGCAAATATGAAAATATGAGCAATTAATCTGGAAAATCGGAAAAAAGAGTTATTCTTTACATTTAAAAATACTTCATCTTTGTTAGTTAATTTCTACATATACTTGCCCATTTTTTAAATTAAAATAACATTAGTTAATACAATATGAACTAACATGTAAAAAACAGTAAATAATTGGATTTCTTTTATAAATTGAGATTAGCCAAGTTGAATAAATGCTGGAAAATTACATTATACATTGTTAATGACACCTAATGCAAACTTTGTAATTTTTCAGCAGTTTCATAACCCTAACTTTAGGCTGAGAGTCTCAGAATTCACCCTCCTTATTTTTTGAGTTATAAGGCTTTAATTGTGGGTATGCCACTGAAACAGGAAATCTTAGTTATGCTGGCATGAGATGTGGCATTGCATGCCGTCTCTGATTACGTCGAAAATACAAGTCTACATGTTTGAGATGAACCACGAATCCTTGCTGTCTAGACTACGGATACACGCACACTACCATCAGATTTACCCGCTGTATGAGTCAACCGTTACATCAGAGGGAGAATACACAATGAATCTCTCTAGACTGAATGTCTTGATTTCTTAAACAGATCGCATGAATCATAAATGAAGATTTTCCAGAGCGCTGGATGTTCTGATAGTTTCATATCTGGGTGATTTACATGCACCCTGTCAAGAAAATGTCCCGGTCCTGTGTTACTCCAACATCAATAGAAAACCAATATGAAATCAGGCTGTATTCTGCATATAGAACATGAAGCCTATTTTTGGACCTTTACATTGTGACGTTATTTTCATAACAGTTGTTCACATTTTAACCCCCAATTCTCATTACCGCAAAGCGGATAAAAGATGATATTTTCACTACCGCTATGTAAAAGGATTATACATTATTTAATCATTAAAGCTGATGGGTGTTTGCATACCCGAAATTAAAGACCTGACACAAAACAAAAACAAGTCGGGTCAACTTTTTACATTTTTTAATGATATAGATTATAATACATTCGGAGACAATACATTCGCTAGCCTTCTATGCTAACATTGTACGTGAATCACAGTAAACATGTTTTCTGTCCATTAAAATATGGCAAGAAACGAGATAAAATTCTTGTCTGTGGTAATCGACAACATGCTGTCTACAGACATTAGAAATAATCTGGAATGTTCTCTCAGGAGCACTGAGACACGACCGTACGATGATGAAAACCTACACGGTGAAGGAAACATCATCATCACCCTCTCACCCGCTTTTCTGCTATTCTGCCAACTGGGATGCGGAAAATCATGCAAATGAGCGGATGTGCAAATGTGAGGTATTTAATATACAGTATGCATAATTGATGAGGGCAGAGGAGGAGAGAGAGACAGCGTTCACTGAGCGGGGGATAATTGAGGTGCGCTTAGTGAATAGCTTAGAACTTCTGTGTTCGGCATTTGATGAACAAAAAGATTTTCAAGGCTGATTTTCATACGCCGGGAACACGGATAGAAGCGGCAGAGAGCTGGCGAGTGGCACACAAAGAGCAAAAGCGGGCTATTAATTCATTACAGCTGACTCATTGCTGACCCGTGTGCTTACATTTACACTGGCGATGTCAGACATGGGCGCCATGATAAAGGTTAAGCCACTTGAAATGTGATGTGACCTGTAAGAGTGTGTTCGAGGCGTGATAAGGTGTCAAGGGTTAATAGTGGATCAAGTGTGCGGTGTTACGACGGCTGCAGGTCATCCATACAATGATCGGCTCACAACTCCATTCCAGGGATTAAGTATCATCAGGACGGGCTGATAACACAACTCTCAGCCGCTGACTTGAAAATATATGCTACCTATTAGGATGTGTTACCGATGCTATATATTTAGGGTGGGGGTTAAGGTTTGGGGTAGGGTTAGGCCTTAGTAAAGCATCACACCATATCACACTATCTGATAGTTATGGTGGTAGCACATCCTGATAGGTAATATCTGCCTGACAAGATGTGCTACCAAGGTTTTTAACACATTTCATGGTGTTGTAGTGCATACAGACAGATTCTCCCGTGCCTCCCGACATGTGCTACACATGTTTTAACTTTACATATCACTATTTATACTGCTGGTAGCACAGACAGTCACCGGGTTTGCCGAGGACAATGGCGACTGTCTGTACTAGACCTGATGACACACTTCCTCTAAACAAAATCACCCGTAAGATACATTAAATGAGTGTATGATGCTAGATGTGCCCTTGTTAAGCAACAGGAATCATAATTCTTGCTAAATTCCATGTGATACCCATTCCTAGCAACAAACTAAAACACTTACAGTGGCAAGCAAACGTATGTGAAGACTTTGGAATTACTTACAGTGTAGGTTGGAAAAAGTATGTGAACCCGTAGGCTTATGACCTCAACAAAAGCAAACTAGAGTCAAGAGTTGGCAAACCTGGCATCCAATTAATGAAACTAGATTGTAGGTGTGGGTTAGAGATACTTTGACTTATAAAAAGCACTCAAACATTTTGAGTTTGTTATTCGCAAGATGCATCTGCTGACGTGGACCATGCCTCGCAAGAAAGAGATTTCAGAAGACCTATGATCAAAAATTGTTGCTTTGTATAAAGCTGCAAAGGGTTACAAGGTTATTTCGGAGAGCTCAGATATTCATCTGTCCACAGTTAGAAAAACTGTCTATAAATGGAGATGATTTAGTACTATAGGTACTCTCACTAGAAGTGGCCGTTAGATATTCATCTGTCCACAGTTAGACAAACTGTCTATAAATGGAGATGATTTAGTACTATAGGTACTCTCACTAGAAGTGGCCGTTAGATATTCATCTGTCCACAGTTAGACAAACTGTCTATAAATGGAGATGATTTAGTACTATAGGTACTCTCACTAGAAGTGGCCGTTAGATATTCATCTGTCCACAGTTAGACAAACTGTCTATAAATGGAGATAATTTAGTACTATAGGTACTCTCACTAGAAGTGGCCGTTAGATATTCATCCGTACACAGTTAGACAAACTGTCTATAAATAGAGATGATGTAGTACTATAGGTACTCTCGCTAGAAGTGGCTGTTAGATATTCATCTGTCCACAGTTAGACAAACTGTCTATAAATGGAGATGATTTAGTACTATAGGTACTCTCTCTAGAAGTGGCCATTAGATATTCATCTGTCCACAGTTAGACAAACTGTCTATAAATGGAGATGATTTAGTACTATAGGTACTCTCACTAGAAGTGGCCGTTAGATATTCATCTGTCCACAGTTAGACAAACTGTCTATAAATGGAGATGATTTAGTACTATAGGTACTCTCACTAGACATGACCGTTAGATATTCATCTGTCCACAGTTAGACAAACTGTCTATAAATGGAGATGATTTAGTACTATAGGTACTCTCTCTAGAAGTGGCCATTAGATATTCATCTGTCCACTGTTAGACAAACTGTCTATAAATGGAGATGATTTAGTACTATAGGTACTCTCACTAGAAGTGGCCGTTAGATATTCATCTGTCCACAGTTAGACAAACTGTCTATAAATGGAGATGATTTAGTACTATAGGTACTCTCTCTAGAAGTGGCCGTTAGATATTCATCTGTCCACAGTTAGACAAACTGTCTATAAATGGAGATGATTTAGTACTATAGGTACTCTCACTAGACATGACCGTTAGATATTCATCTGTCCACAGTTAGACAAACTGTCTATAAATGGAGATGATTTAGTACTATAGGTACTCTCACTAGATGTGACCGTTAGATATTCATCCGTACACAGTTAGACAAACTGTCTATAAATGGAGATGATTTAGTACTATAGGTACTCTCTCTAGAAGTAGCTGTTAGATATTCATCTGACCACAGTTAGACAAACTGTCTATAAATGGAGATGATTTAGTACTATAGGTACTCTCTCTAGAAGTGGCCGTTAGATATTCATCTGACCACAGTTAGACAAACTGTCTATAAATGGAGATGATTTAGTACTATAGGTACTCTCTCTAGAAGTGGCCGTTAGATATTCATCTGTCCACAGTTAGACAAACTGTCTATAAATGGAGATGATTTAGTACTATATGTACTCTCTCTAGAAGTGGCCGTTAGATATTCATCTGTCCACAGTTAGACAAACTGTCTATAAATGGAGATGATTTAGTACTATATGTACTCTCTCTAGAAGTGGCCGTTAGATATTCATCTGTCCACAGTTAGACAAACTGTCTATAAATGGAGATGATTTAGTACTATAGGTACTCTCTCTAGAAGTGGCCGTTAGATATTCATCTGTCCACAGTTAGACAAACTGTCTATAAATGGAGATGATTTAGTACTATATGTACTCTCTCTAGAAGTGGCCGTTAGATATTCATCTGTCCACAGTTAGACAAACTGTCTATAAATAGAGATGATGTAGTACTATAGGTACTCTCACTAGAAGTGGCCGTTAGATATTCATCTGTCCACAGTTAGACAAACTGTCTATAAATGGAGATGATTTAGTACTATAGGTACTCTCTCTAGAAGTGGCCGTTAGATATTCATCTGTCCACAGTTAGACAAACTGTCTATAAATGGAGATGATTTAGTACTATATGTACTCTCTCTAGAAGTGGCCGTTAGATATTCATCTGTCCACAGTTAGACAAACTGTCTATAAATGGAGATGATTTAGTACTATATGTACTCTCTCTAGAAGTGGCCGTTAGATATTCATCTGTCCACAGTTAGACAAACTGTCTATAAATGGAGATGATTTAGTACTATAGGTACTCTCTCTAGAAGTGGCCGTTAGATATTCATCTGTCCACAGTTAGACAAACTGTCTATAAATGGAGATGATTTAGTACTATATGTACTCTCTCTAGAAGTGGCCGTTAGATATTCATCTGTCCACAGTTAGACAAACTGTCTATAAATAGAGATGATGTAGTACTATAGGTACTCTCACTAGAAGTGGCCGTTAGATATTCATCTGTCCACAGTTAGACAAACTGTCTATAAATGGAGATGATTTAGTACTATAGGTACTCTCACTAGAAGTGGCCGTCCAGTCAAGATGACTCAAAGGACACACTGCAGAATGATCAATGATGTAAAAAAGAGCCCTAGAGTGACAGATAAAGACTTGAAGGAATCACTGGAACTGGTTAACATCTCTGTTCATGAGTCTATTATACAGAAAACATGAAACAGGTGTCGTGTTTATGGCAGAACATCACGGAGGAAGCCGCTGCTTTTTAACAGAAACATTGCTGCACACCTGAAGTTTGCATAAAGACCATCTTGACACTCCACAACACTACTGGGAATTATTTTTTCTGGACTCATGAAAGCAAGGTTGAATTGTTTGGGAAGAACACGCAGCACTACGTATGGCATAAAAAGGGCACTGCATACCAACATGAAATCCTCATCCCAACGGTGAAGAACGGTGGAGGGAGCATCATGATTTGGGGCTGCTTTGCTGCTTCGGGCCTGGGCCGCTTGCAATCATGGAGGGATATCAAGATACCCTACAGGATAATGTCAGGATGGCAGTGTGCCAGCTGAAGCTCAGTAGAAGTTGAGTGACGCAGCAGGACAATGACCCAAAACATCGAAGTAAATCCACTACGGAATTGCTTTTGGAGTGGCCCAGTTATAAAATCCAAGTATTCACTTACTTTTTCCACAGCACTGTGAATTTTTAATGAGATGTATAAAGACATGTAAGATTATAATTGTTTGTGTTATTATCTTAAGCATGTTGTGTTTGTTTATACTTGTAATTTCCATACAGATGAGTTCACATATTATGACTAATTAATGCGGAAAACCAGCTAATTCCAAAAGGGTGCACATACTTTTCAAAACAGAATATCTTTTCCAGTAATGAGCTACTTAGTCCAAAAAGGAGCGAGCATTGTAGCATGATAAACCACATAGTAGACCAGACTTTATGCTGTTTATCAAAGGTCTGGCTACTTTCATTTTGATTAGCTTACCTTTCCAGTGTCCTCTGAAATGTCATAAAAACCTGATTCATTTGGCTGTGAAGTTGTGCATCACGTATTTACCCTGTAAGATGAGAGAGATGGAGAAACAGAGAAACAAAGAAAGGGAATAAGAGGTCAGTGAAAATAATGAAGAGGAACAATGCTTTATCTCTTCTCTGCTCTTTCTCTTTCCCATTTTCTCTATCGCTCACAATCTTAATGACTAATGTGGTCTTCCGTCCTAAAGCAGCACACCCGCCATAAGTCACCACAAGAGCCAGAGAGGTAGACAAGACACCGAAAACACAGCTCAGCAATTGCACCAGAGAATAGACAACTCCACACACAAACACACACTTACTCTTGCATCTCTTTCTCAAGGGCACCATTGAAAGAAACATTTCTTTCTTATTGCATTGCTCTCCTTCCTTTGACCTACTGCTGCGTAACTGGTGTGTTTGTTCTCGGAGAACCATGAAACACAGCACGAAAGCATTGTTATGATGAAAAATCACAAGTGAAACCTCTTTAATATCTCGATTGCTTCTCCTAAATAGCTGTGAGATTAAGTGGAGACAGGTATTATGATCAAAACTGAACGAGTGCTTTGTTTTGATCATTTATTTAAAACATTGCACTGTACATATTATTGCAATCAGTAAAAACATCAATCTCATCAAATTGCCATGCATCATATTTTGTTGGAAAGCTCTCAAAGAGTAGAATACAATCAGCTCATTTGTTTTACTCACAGATAGAGAATATAGCGAGTAACAGCTAAATATATGTCTTTGACTGTTATGTTGGTGTTGCTTATAATTTCACGAAATATAAACAGAACATAAAACATCACATATCATTATTTAGAGTCGGTGATTATATTTCAAATGAGTTCACACACAAGATAATCAGATGTATAGATCATTAGATAATCCACATGAAGCACAATGTTACATATGACCACCAGGAGATGGCGCCAAATACATGACACAGACTCAATGATGACTCAAATGACACAGATTGAAACTCATTCTGTGAAAACTCATGACTAAAATCATGTCTGCATGCTCATTGTTGACTAAAGGTGACATGATTGTGAGAGCATGATCAGAGCTGCCTTATTTACACCCAGAGATATACTGTATATATATCAAATAAACGTTAATAGTAGGCGTTATGATAGAAAAACCACTTATCACGGTTATGGTATAGCGGAGACTGGGGCTAGTTGTCACACAGAGAAGCTGTCACATGGGCTGTATCTCAATAACGTCATACATTAAGGCCTACAGTATATCAACTATTTTATTAAGGCATGTTTTTACAGATCGGTTAAATGTCTAATCAGGGCATGTTGTCACACGTGTTTTAAATGGCATAAATTTGTAACAAAGATATTTGTTGGCCAAAACAATGTCAGATTTTCCATGTCTGTTATTGAATGAATCATCATGTGCATCATAATTGTTTTACATTTCTTTTGACTTTGTCTTTGCCTCTAATAGGCCGTACTGACTCAAAAATAAACCTATCCTGAGTAAGAAGAGTTCATCATTGATAAGGCAATAACAAGATCAGCTTTAGAATACAATGTATTGTTTACTACCATATTATTGATCATAAGTCAATCATTGGCACACAGTTCACAGTAATCCATTACACAAGTGAATTTATCAATCAGTTGTAAATTTATTATAAGGGCTTGTTTAAGGACCGTCAATGTACATCTGCGTCAGACATTTTATTTATTTTTTTTAAACAAGTCAGGGCTATACATACTGCACAATACTACAGATATATTTTACAATAATGCCAATAAGACATTATATTCATTACATAGTGCAATTGTTTTCAATGCTTTGGAGTTGTTGGAGTTACAAAGAGTATTTAAAAAATATTTCAAGTCTTTACAAAAAAGTGCAAATAGGGGCTTTATTAGACATAAATTTACACTTATGTATAAAAAACTTGGCAAGAAAAATAAACAGATTAATCAGAAAATATTAACTTAAGTTATCAAAACTGAAAACCAAATAAAACGTCTTTATAGAGCAAAGAAAAACTAGTTAAAATAGAGGTACGTACAAACAAACAACATTTTCTTCAAAATAATACAGCGTGGACACATTCCCAAAAAAGGTGAGGGGCAGATTCATCCACAGTATTACAGAAGGAGCAAAGTGGATCTATTTCAGGGAGCATGTTTCTTAAATAAAGATTGACTGGGTAAAAACAATAAGTAAACTCCAAGTTACCTCTGTAGCGTATGATCACCTAGAGAAGAAGTTCCACCTGATTTAAGACCTGTTCACACAAAGCCTGCTTTTTCCAGTGCAATTGTTCTTTCCGAACAAGCTTTTGAACGGGAACAATGGATTCCGTCTGCCAATATGGAATGCCCAATTACCACTACTTAGCAGGTCCTCGTGGTGGCGCGGTTACTCACCTCAATACGGGTGGTGGAGGACAAGTCTCAGTTGCCTCCGCTTCTGAGACCGTCAATCCGCACATCTGATCACGTGACTCGTTGTGCATGACACCGCGGAGACTCACAGCATGTGGAGGCTCATGATACTCTCCACGATCCACACACAACTCACCACACGCCCCATTGAGAGAACCACTAATCACCACCACGAGGAGGTTACCCCATGTGACTCTACACTCCCTAGCAACCGGGACAATTTTGTTGCTTAGGAGACCAGGCTGGAGTCACTCAGCATGCTCTGGATTCAAACTTGCGACTCCAGGGCTGGTAGTCAGCGTCAATACTCGCTGAGATACCCAAACCCCCTACAAAGGTTTTTTTTTTGTTTCGGAGAGTGGTCCGACTGCAGCGAAAGCTGACTGACTAATGAGATACAAGCTTGTTCTTATTTTTCCAGAGTCTCTGCAGCTGCTCAATCCAGCGCATTGGTGGCTCTAATCACCTGGAAAACACCTTCATTGGACATGCAGCTGGTACATCTGAAAATTATATACTTAAAAATAAATAGTTGCAGTGCATGAACACTTTGTACTGGAAACATAAACCCAGCAGGTTTTTGTTAGACTGCTAATGATGTTTTGTAATTAATGGTGTTTCTTAATGTACATTATCCAGTATATCACTGTGCATGTTATATTCTCATGGCATTAAATATAGCAGCGAGATTCAGCAATTCGTTTGCACTAAGCTCGTAATAAAATATCCCATAAAAAGACGAATTGCATAACCACACTGCTATTTTGATTGCAAGGATAATATAACAAAGTATTGTAGTAATTTAAAGGAAGAAAAGGCCGTGAGCCAGTGTATTCTTTTATATTCATTTGTGATGTCACACTTCCGGTGAGAGAATGCTGCGCATGTCTGGTACTCGTGTTTGTTTGTGTGTTTGGATTTGTCTTGGACACTCATCTGTTTCCCTCCGTCACATCTTCCACTTCTACACCGGACCACTCTGGATTATTTTCCAACCACACTATTTTGGATTTGCTTTGAGTTTGCATCGCTTCTGCTACTGACTGTACGTCTCTCTGCTGCTGGGCCACCAGCCCCTGCAATGCCCCACAGTACCCTCCGCATGGTTGGTGAGTATCCACTCTCTTGTTAACTACGCGGTCAGTGTTTAGGGTAGTGGGCTACCTCCCGCCTCTCTGATACCTTATAAGTTTTCAGTGTCTCACAGGTGTGGTATTAATGGCGACAGAGTGTTAATACTCTGGCTCACAGTCGCTATTACGTTGTGCTGCCCTCAGTGATGTTCTGCGTCCAATTATGTTTATGTCCATGGCCTGCTTAGACCGTCAACTCTAGACTTTTTGATCAGTTGTGTTCTAACAATGGCACTTAGTTATACATCGCTTCAACTGCGTGGTTTGAACATCCATCCCCAGCAGGAAACAGCTACATACAGCATCTGTAAAGAGCTTAGGGTTACTCATCGCCCTTGCCACATCCATCGAACCCCCCGTCACAAGCTTCTATTCTATAACTCGTCCCCTTCTGCTATATCCTCCATCTGGTCATATCGTACGGACACCTGCTGCTCGTTGCAGCCATCTGCTCAACGAGGGAGAATGGTTTGCACTAATGGCCTAAATAATATCACTGTTTCTGGGTCTCACATTGGACTGTCCGATCATCTATTCATAGAACTGAGCTGTGACACTCCATTTCCCAGGTCTGCTCAAAAAACCTTGGTTACCTTTCACAACTGTACTTCCATTAACCCTGTATCCTTCTCTGCATCCCTTCAAACATCTTTCCTTACAGGCGTCATGCAACTTTCCTGTCCAACTGACTCACTAAATACAACAAAACCATCTCAAATGCCCTTGATTTTCATGCCCCTCTTAAAAGTACATGTGTTCCCTCCACTCACTCGTCTCCCTGGTACACTCATGAATTACGTGCTCTTAAAGCTACAGGATGCCGCCTTGAGCTTCTTTACAAGAAAACTGGTCTATCTGTTCACCTAACTGCCTATATTGACCATAAACAAGCATACAAATCAGCACTAAATGATGCACACTGATCTTACCTTTCGTCCATTATCAATAACACATCTTCCAGACCTAAAACACTTTTTGCTACTGTCAATAAACTCATTAACCCACCTGCGCCCCTCATTTCAGCCTCTACTGAACTCTGTCAGTCATTTCTACACTCCTACCAGAACAAAATCAACTCTATTTACAAACTTTTCTCTTCTACCGTTCCTCCTGATCCACTTCAGGATTTTCTCGCAAGCCGCCAGATTGGCACTCTTACTGATTAGCAATTCGAATTCTACTTCCTGCCAGCTTGATCCTGCACCCACTGTCTTGCTTAAACAATGTCTGCCTGTTATCTCAGCACCTATTTCCCATTTTATTAACAGGATATTTAGTACTGGCTTTGTCCCTCCAGAACAGAAAACTGTGGCTGTCACTCCAGTTTTAAAAAAGTCTGGTTTAGACCTTCCGATATTAAACATTACCACCCTATTTCGAATCTTCCTTTTTTGTCTAAAGTTATGGAGAAAGAGGTTGCATCTCATCTTTTGTCCTATTTGGTCACACACAATCTCTTTGAATGTTTTCAACCTGGTTTTCGTCCTCTACACTGCACTGAGATGGAACTCATCAGAGTTGCTAACGATCTACTGATGGCCGCGGACTCTGGAGCCATCACTTTCCTGGTCCTTTTAGACATCAGTTCTGCTTTTGACACTGATCTCTCATAGCCTACTCATCACTAGGCTTTCTGCAATTGGCATCTCAGGTACTGCTCTGTCCTGGTTCATCTCTTACCTCTCTGGCCGCCAACACTACATTTCTATTCGTCAGTATAAATCAAACTCTGTTCTTGTTTCTCAAGGTGTCCCACAGGGTTCCGTACTAGGTCCTTTGCTCTTCATCACCTATATGCTTCCTCTAGGTCACATTATTCACCATCATGGCCTCAACTTTCAGCGCTATGCTGATGACACTGAACATTATATCAGCTCTAAGCATACTGCCCTATTACCCACAAGCTCCCTCTCTGCATGTATTAAAGACATCAACTCATGGATGATCAGAAACTGATAGTTGGGCCTCCAAGTTTTTCATCACGTCTCCCTGATCAGTTGGTCGATAATACTGGTGTCCTGGTCAGACCCTCCACTATTGTATGTAATCTTGGCATTATCATTGACCCCAAGCTCTCTTTCCACGCTCACATCACCTCTCTCACAAAAACTGCTTTCTATCGTCTCCGTAACATTGCACGATTCCGCCCCATTCTTAGCACCAAAGATGCATAAACTCTTGTTCACGCCTTTATTAATTCTAGACTTGACTATTGTAATGTCCTCTTTTCTGGCTTCCAGACTAAAACAATAAACAAACTGCAACACATCCAGAATTCAGCAGCTAGGGTTCTCATCTTCTCAAAGAAGTCCTCTCACATCACTCCCATACTTTGTAGGCTACACTGGCTGCCTGTCTCCTATCATATCCAATACAAAATTATCTTTCCAACATTCAAAGCTTTGCATGGTCTTGCCCCCTCATACATCACTGACCTTGTACGCCGCTATACCCCACTACGCTCACTCAGGTCATCTGATTTGGGCCTATTATTCATTCCATGTTGTTAGCTGACCTCACTAGGTGGTAGGGCTTTTTGCACACTTGCCCCTTCGCTTAGGAACTCTATTCCCCAGTCTCTCTGTGATCACACCTCCTTACATGATTTCAAAACACCTCTCTTTGACCTATGCCTCTCTGACTCTTACCATTTTTTTGGTTTGTTTACTCTCATCCTGTAAAGCGACTTTGAGTTTGAAGAAAGGATCTATGCAAAACTATATCTGTTATTCTTAATAGGCATTATAAGATATATTATGTATTTATATCTCTGTACCTTGTGTTATATTATCCAGGCATTTAAAAAGAGAAGTCCATTTGGAATGTGGCTTGGAAATTGGACATTTATAAGGACTCGGTGCGAATAGACCTTTCGTCGGAAGTTCGTCTTGCAAAATCGCCACAGATTTGGTGTGAACAGGCCTCAAATAACAGAAATGATGTGGCCCCTCGTTTTTCATTTTTGCTGATAAACCGATTGTTCCAAAATCAGCTTTTGGTGCTGTTTAACAAACTGAGAGACCAGTAGAAATGATTGTCTATGGTTTGACATTAAGTCAGAAATGACCTGAAATACTCATACGTTGATGTTGTATGTGATTGTGAATTCCATAGTTGACGTTTTACGTTCTGAGATTTGTTGTTACAGTCCTCCGTCTGAACTCTTGACATGAGGACAGTGTTGTGTGTGAATGACACTATTGTGCTGTGCTGAGAGAGATTTATTGGCTAGATAAAGAGGACACAAGAGAGGCGGAGGTGACTGAAGTCTGTAATGTGCTCAAGGGTGATTGGTTTTCATTTTTTCTCCTCCCAGCTATAACGTGGACGAGTAATGGCTTTAAAATACTGTTGTGTGTTTGAGTGAGTGAGTTCAGTGCTGCCCACAGCCTGTCTGACTCTCCTCCAACATCCTCCATCCTCCATCTGAATTACTGCAGCCGACTCATTTATGGATTCTGAATTTGGTGGGCAACTCGTCTGATTTCATATCAACCGTAGGAAGGCTGCGATTCAGAGCAGACGTTCTAATGATTCTATTAGCGCAGTGATTTGCCCCTGAGATGTGACTGAGGCCGAGAAAGAGACGTGTGTGTTGGAGAAAAGAGGACTGGCAGCTGTCCAGCAAATAAAGTCATTTCTCAAAGCTGCTGCCAAAATAAGCCAACTAACACATCCTTGTTAGGAAGCGTGCAAATAAACCAGGACAACAAGACTCCAGGGCTTTCGTAAAATGGGCAGTGTTTAAGTGTGGTGTTTGAAGGAATTTTTCAAGTTGAGCTCAATCGACAGCATTTGCAGCATAATGTTGATTACCACTCATAAGTTGGCTTTTCATGCCAATCAGTCAGTTAAATGTAGAAAGTGTTTAAAGGTTATATTTGAAGCACTAACTGATTGTTGGACCCCTAATGATGCATTCCAGTGCTGTGCAGATGTACATGTCTAGAGGTGGTGGTGGCGTAGTGGCTAGAGCACAGGGCTGCTAATCAGAGGGTTGCTGGTTCGATCCCCACAGCCACCACCATTGTGTCCTTGAGCAAGGCACTTAACTCCAGGTTGCTCCGGGGGGATTGTCTCTGTAATAAGTGCTCTGTAAGTCGCTTTGGATAAAAGCATCTGCCAAATGCATAAATGTAAATGTCTGAAGCCAAACAATAGATATTGCAGTAACTGAAGAGTCACATTTGTTACTTATTCTTCAAAACTGTGTATTTTTGGACTCTTGAAACTCATAAAATTGTACTCGAGTCAATAAATAAAGGTACATTTCTAGTTGTAACATTATTTATACTTCAGAATGTTGTTTGGTTGGACCAGAAAAACAAGCTTCTTGTGACCCACATTTAGTTTTTGACCATTGAAAATGTATAAAATGTAAAATGTTATGCATGAAGCAACATTGAGAGCCCCCATATCTCTTGTATTTAACCATATAGGGCCTTACAAATGAAGATACAACCTGAAAGTGAAACAATATTCATTATCTCTAAGGATATTATTCTGGAGTTATAGGCATCCAGCATTGGAAAACAACACAAAATAGTGTTTTTGTTGTTGTTGTTGTTGTTGTTGTTTTTGCCCCAAAATCATATGTGAAAATTGTCATTTTGACCTCCCTCTACAAAATAATGGATTACAAATATTGATTCATGGCATTTAATATTTTGGCTTTCATCATCATTAGGGGCCACGCATCGAAGGCGATAAGCCCCTATTGTATCTGTTTGTGTTGTTCTTATAATTCTTCTAATGAAAATCTATGGCTGCCCGCAGAACCGTACATAACAAAGTTATCGAATTTGGCACACTGATAGAGGACACTGTTAAAAGGAACTGACCCAAATTTGGGGTCTGTCACACAAACCCTCTAGTGCCACCAAAAGTACAATGTTGCACTTATGTTTTGGCCTATAACTGTTGAACTGCATGTAACACAATAACTTCCTTTGGTCATGCCACAAAAGATATATAGTTTTATAACTTATGAATAGTTATGAATAGTATGGTATAATAGTATGAATAGTTTGGCCTCAATTTAAAAGGCTGGTCTTTTTAGATTCCTAGGAGCATACAGAGTCGTATGATGCCCAATTGTCCTATATCTGTCATATTGGGTGTCGGCCATTTTGAATTTAACTTAAATGGCTGTAGATTACAAACGCATTGATGTATCATTATGAAATTTGGTACTTGTCATCGGGGCCATGTCCTGAAGGTACTCAAAAAGTTTGGGGACAGTGCCATCTAGTGGTCAAAAGATACAAAGAAATGCTTATAACTTTTGATTAATTTGGCCTATTGTCATGAGACTTGTGTCGCTAGCTTCCTTAGGTCATGCCGAGTATATTGATATCAAACTTGCCATGGTCAGCCATACTTCATACTACAATTTTCTAACTCCTCCTAGAATGTAAGTTTTCCCAAAATTTGGCATGTATCATCTAGAAACAGCTTTTTGATAGACAAAACGTTCTCGTTTTAATTCACAAATGATTTTAGGATCTGAGGCTGTATCTCTTGAACACTTTGGTGTATTGACATGAAACTTCATATATGGCATTGTGACCAAGCCCTTACATGACCATATCAATTTCGTGACAGCGCCACCAATTGGTCAGAAGTTATACACATTTCTACTACAATTAAACAAATGTCTTTTTTTCACCACTTTCAATCTAAATGTTTGCCATTGGTGTGCTTGGACCAGAATATTTTATGCTTATCTTTCTTCAGTAAAAGTTTGAACAAAATCAAAAATTTCAGCCAGTCATTTTACTGAAATTTGGTTGATTTGTCATGAAATGACCCATTAGATCTTTTGTATTCTCTTGGCAGGAAGGTGTTTTCAGTCAGTGTTGCTGTAGTGTTGCAGTGTAGTGTTTACAAAATAAAATTCTCTGATTAAAGCCACACTGAGTATCAGTCATCCAGTACATGCTCCATAAAAGCTCATATGTTCAGAGAGGCTAATAGTGTGAGTGGGGTTTCATTTGTGCTCGGTAATGAGCTATTAATGGTGCTTTAAGGCCTTTCTTGTGTTGTTTGTTTAGTTAACGGCATTTGATTTGCTTGTTTGTGTACTAGCAGACTGCCTGCAGAGCTGAGACCTGTGTCTCCATCACTCCAATGCCTCCGTACAGGATATGAGAAGTGTGTACTAGGGGAGGGGTTCAGTATGAATGGTATACTACATGTATTATGTACAGTATGTAGGGTGCATTCAGGTAAATTTGGGAACTTTTTGACACTGAGGTGACTGTAAAAAATAGGCAATTTACCTAAATTCACCCTACTGTATGGTCTCCTTTCAAAAGGAGCTGTCACATGACCTATACTGCATACTACAGACTTTGTCGTATGTTCAGTTCTAGGGCTATCGTATGGCACCATGATTTGATATGCATATGAAGTGTATTTGAGTGTGAATGATTTGCAGAAAGCTGTTAGTGTAAATTGCGTGCAGCGGGACCCTCAGGAGGCATGCGCTCGGTCTGACAGCAGGAACGCTGGCCAAGCGAGACAGGAAATCTCTAATAGGAGGGAAAATGATATTAGCTCTTGCTACTGTGTGCTGGTGTCATTATCATATATATTAGTGTACGGTGGGTTATGGCTTGAAGGCTGGAACAGAGGCTACTTTAATGTGCAGTCATCGTGCACGCTGGGGCAGATACTCCAACACCGGGGCACTAGAGGTGGAGACCTACATGGCCATAAGCACACCTACACTACTCTCTATGGCTATGTTACAAACCCATACAAACCCTACATTGGCAGGACAAAAGGGAATCATGAGGATTTTAAAAGTTACGATTCCGGTTCCTTAATTTTTACATTCAAAGTTCTTTTAGTACTTCTGTCTGTTTGTCTGTCTGGGCATACACAGTCATATGATACCCAACTTTCCTGTCTGCCATATTGGGCGTTGGCCATTTTGAATTTTGTCTTAAATTGCTATAGATTACATATGCATTGGCAAGTCATTACGAAATTTGGTCATTAGGGCCATGTCCTGAAGGTACACCAAAAAAATTGGTGACAGGGCCACCTAGTGGTCACCTAGACACAAAGGCATATTTGGTATATTGCCATGAGACTTGTGTCACTATCTTTCTTGGGTCATGCCGAGTACGTTGATACCAAATCTGTCATGGTCGGCCATACTTCCTGTCCGCCATTTAGTTACAAACCTACATTTTCAGGGGCCTGGGTATCTCAGCGAGTATTGACGCTGACTATCACCCCAGGAGTCTTGAGTTTGAATCCAGGGCGTGCTGAGTGACTCCAGTCAGGTCTCCTAAGCAACCAGATCGGCCCGGTTGCTAGGGAGTGTAGAGTCACATGGGGTAACCTCCTCGTGGTGGTGATTAGTGGTTCTCTCAATGGGGCGTGTGGTGAGTTGTGTGTGGATCGTGGAGAGTAGCATGAGCCTCCACATGCTGTGAGTCTCCGCGGTGTCATGCACAACGAGTCACGTGATAAGATGCGCGGATTGACGGTCTCAGAAGCGGAAGCGACTTAGGCGAGTAACGGCGCCACCAAGAGGACCTACTAAGTCGTGGGAATTGGGCATTCTAAACTTCTCCTAGACCGTAAGTCCAATATTTACGAATTTTGGCGTGTATCATCTAGAGACACTCAAGACAAAATTTGACGAAAAGCTTTTCGATTGACCAAACCGTTCTCGTTTAACGCAACAACACATTTAATGGCAAGATCCCAAAAAGGATCTGAGGCTGTATCTCTTGAACGCTTTGATATATTGACATGAAACTTCATATATGGCATTGTGACCAAGCCCTTACATGGCCATATCAATTTCTCGACAGTGCCACCTATTGGTCAGAAGTTATACCCATTGGTACAACACTGCAAGTAATTAAACAAATGCCCTTTTCCACCACTCTGCTTATTCCATAGTGCCGTAATGTAAATGCATATCTCATGTACATATGTAAATTCACATATTAATGCAATAACCGTACATACCCCGACCTTGCACATACATTACCACTTGCACATGTACATACACCATTCTGATATATATGTCCTATTATTTGCATGTCTATTTATACTCTTACCTTGTGTTATATTCTCTCACTGTAATGTTCTGTGTGCGCTTGCATATGTGAGAACTCTTGGCAATAAAGCTCATTCTGATTCTGAAATGTTTGCCATTGGTGTGCTTGGCCCTGTAATTGCTGCTATGTAGACAGCAATGCATCTCTCTCTTTCTCTTACACACTCACACACACATACTTGCAGTCATATTATGGTCACCCTAGCAGTAATGATGGCTCAGGGCTGATGGGTAGCTGTACGCTGTTTTTTTAGTGTGTGTGTGTGTGTGTGTGATGAGGAGCTTTAGGGTTTGCGTAGGGTCACTGCACACCTTCAGCTGCGAGTGCTTTCAAAACTCTCTCTGTTCTCTTTTTCACTCTTTCTCTCTCACTTTCCAAGGGAAATCATAGACAGAGGAAAGATACAGAGAGATTTGGCAATGCTGTTCATCTTCTCCTCCTCTATCATTTTTCACAGCACTGAGGGAATGAAGCGTGGAAAATAAACGTTTTTTAAAAAGGCAGAGCTGATGGGATGACTGCTGTATTTCTGAGTGATTTTATAATTTATTGAAGTTTACGTTCATGCAAAAATGACAGTTCTGCCACCATCTACACATCCTAACGTCATTGTACACACGTTACTTTAACTGTCTTTCTTCCATGGAAGAGAAAGGAAGATGTTTTGGTGAAGGCAGGGATTCTGGAAAAGATCACTCCGGACATCCTCCCAAACATCTTCTTTTGTGTTCCACTGAAGAAAGAAAGTCATACTGGTTTGGAACGACATGAGGGTGAATAAATGCTTTCATGTTTGGCCGAACTATTCCTTGATTGGTTGTGGATGTGAATATCATCATGACCCAGTGGTCCAAGCGTGCATCCTTGGCTGGGATTACATGCTCATGGATAATCGCACAAAAGTCGGCATATCTCAATCCTCAAATCCCATTTATTCCCATTGATTGAGTCATTTTTTCAGAGTAAACTGTTTATTTGCCCTTTAAATGTCCCTGTTAGGAGTCTATTCAAAGATGCCAATCTTCATTGTAGTTGCGTCTTTCCTTCTTTGTTCTGAGAAGCTGTTTTATTATATACTACAGTACTTTGTGTTCAACGCTGTTTAAATGACCTTGTCACGTCAAGGAGTTCCACGCCTAAATATTCATGATGACATTCAGAATGCACGAGCTTTCATCATTTTAAATAGCCTTGTTCCAAATGAGAGGTTATTCAAATATTGTAAACAACACGATTGTGTCACCTGATGATGGAAATATTGAAGTGCTGCGACTAGAATTGTTATGCGCTTGTGAATTCATGCTAATTGTCACCAAACTGTGTGTGTGTGTGTGTGTGTGTGTGTGTTTTCTGTGCTAAAGTCTTTAAACCTAACATATCCATATAAAAAAGCATATAATACACACTTATTATTTCACTCACACTTGTTGATATACTTTGGACATGTTGTGGTGTGCAATCTGTCTGTCTGTCTGTCTGTCTAGTATTTTTATCTATCTATCTATCTATCTATCTATCTATCTATCTATCTATCTATCTATCTGTCTGTCTGTCTGTCTGTCTGTCTAGTATTTTTATCTATCTGTCTGTCTGTCTGTCTGTCTGTTTAGTATTTTTATCTATCTGTCTGTCCATCTGTCTAGTATCTTTATCTATCTGCCTGTCTGTCTGTCTGTCTAGTATCTTTATCTATCTGCCTGTCTGTCTGTCTGTTTAGTATTTTTATCTATCTATCTGTCTGTCCATCTGTCTAGTATCTTTATCTATCTGTCTGTCTGTCTGTTTAGTATTTTTATCTATCTATCTGTCTGTCTGTTTAGTATCTTTATCTATCTGTCTGTCTGTCTGTCTGTCTGTTTAGTATTTTTATCTATCTGTCTGTCCGTCTGTCTGTTTGTCTAGTATTTTTATCTGTCTGTCTGTCCATCTGTCTAGTATCTTTATCTATCTGTCTGTCTGTCTGTTTAGTATTTTTGTCTATCTATCTGTCTGTCCATCTGTCTAGTATCTTTATCTATCTGTCTGTCTGTCTGTCTGTTTAGTATTTTTATCTATCTGTCTGTCTGTCTGTTTAGTATTTTTATCTATCTGTCTGTCTGTCCATCTGTCTAGTATCTTTATCTATCTATCTGTCTGTCTGTCTGTTTAGTATTTGTATCAATCTGTCTGTCTGTCTGTCTGTTTAGTATTTGTATCAATCTGTCTGTCTGTCTGTCTAGTATTATGTTCACTGTTGTCTTTTGTTTTTGTGCTCTTATATTGAAGTTTAGTTCCTGTTTGGTTCTTGTAGTCCTTTGTAGTTTTATTTTATGATTGGTTTTCCCCTGATTAGTTCTCATTCCCTGATTGTTTCCCAGGTGTTCCTTGTTTCCCCTTGTATATTTAAGCCCTTGTTTCTCCCTGTCTGTTTGTCAGTTATTTCATGTCTAGTATGTTTAGTGCTAAGTTCCTCGTGGTTTTCTTTGTTCCTAGTTTTCCTGTTTTGGATTAAATAAAAGCTGCACTTAGATCCTCTCTCATGCCGTTACAAGTATTTTTATTTATCTGTCTGTCCGTTTGTCTAGTATTTCTATCTATCTTTATCTGTCTCTCTGTCCGTCTGTCTAGTATTTTTATTTATCTGTCTGTCTGTCCGTCTGTTTATTAATCTAGTATTTTTATTTGTCTGTCTGGTATATTTGTCTGTCTGTCCGTCTGTTTATTCATCTAGTATTTTTATTTGTCTGTCTGGTATATTTGTCTGTCTGTCTATCTAGTAATTTTATCTATCTGACCGTCCGTCTGTCTGTTTGTCTAGTATTTTTGTCTGTCTTTCTTATGTCCGTCTGTCTATTGTCTAGTATTTTTATCTATCTGTCTGTTTGTCTAGTATTTTTATCTGTCCGTCTGTCTGTTTGTCTAGTATTTTTATCTGTCCGTCTGTCTGTTTGTCTAGTATTTTTGTCCGTCTGTCTGTTTGTCTAGTGTTTTTGTCTGTCTGTCTGTCTAGTATTTTTATCTGTCTGTTTGTCTAGTGTTTTTGTCTGACCGTCTGTCTAGTATTTTTATCTGTCCGTCTGTCTGTTTGTCTAGTATTTTTATCTATCTGTCTGTTTGTCTAGTGTTTTTGTCTGACCGTCTGTCTAGTATTTTTATCTGTCTGTTTGTCTAGTGTTTTTGTCTGACCGTCTATCTAGTATTTTTATCTGTCTGTTTGTTTGTCTAGTGTTTTTATCCGTCTGTCTGTTTGTCTAGTGTTTTTGTCTGACCGTCTGTCTAGTGTTTTTATCTGTCCGTCTGTCTGTTTGTCTAGTATTTTTATCTATCTGTCTGTTTGTCTAGTGTTTTTGTCTGACCGTCTGTCTAGTATTTTTATCTGTCTGTTTGTCTAGTGTTTTTGTCTGACCGTCTATCTAGTATTTTTATCTGTCTGTTTGTTTGTCTAGTGTTTTTATCCGTCTGTCTGTTTGTCTAGTGTTTTTGTCTGACCGTCTGTCTAGTATTTTTATCTGTCCGTCTGTCTGTTTGTCTAGTATTTTTATCTATCTGTCTGTTTGTCTAGTGTTTTTGTCTGACCGTCTGTCTAGTATTTTTATCTGTCTGTTTGTCTAGTGTTTTTGTCTGACCGTCTATCTAGTATTTTTATCTGTCTGTTTGTTTGTCTAGTGTTTTTATCCGTCTGTCTGTTTGTCTAGTGTTTTTGTCTGACCGTCTGTCTAGTGTTTTTATCCGTTTGTCTAGTGTTTATCCGTCTGTCTGTTTGTCTAGTGTTTATCCGTCTGTCTGTTTGTCTAGTGTTTTTGTCTGACCGTCTGTCTAGTATTTTTATCTGTCTGTCTGGTATTTGTTCTGTGTGTTGATTCGTGTGAAGCGTGCAGTAATGAGCATCAGTGAGGGGCAGTCAGTGGTGTTTGGATCTCAGCGAGGTGGAATGAAGAGGTCTCGCACTCTCAGCGGCTGAAGGATTAGCTAATGCGATTAGCGGTGTCTCACAATCACCCGCAATAAATGTATGTTGTAATTACTGCACCTTGTTGTGGAAGGTTTGTGTGGAAGATTAACGCAGGTGAGTGGCAGCCTGTGATAGATACGCTCTGCTAACATGCTCTCGTGTGTGTGTGTGTGTGTGTGTGTGTGTGTGTGTGTGTGTGTGTGTGTGTGTGAGTGTGAGTGTGAGTGTGAGGCTGGGGATGGAGCTCATCTGCACACATGTGACCCAAACCAAAACTCTATAATACACCAAATGAGATCTGAGCTGATGATTCGGGAGTCTAAAGCCGTCTTGAATCAGAGTTAACAAAACACTTCAATTAATTAATAAGAATAATCACAATAAACATTTATTCAGCAAATATATACAGTTGAATCCAAACGCCTGAGACCACTTTAAAAATGTAAATCAGGAAAGTTTTAGGATTTAGGAGAATGTAAAACAAAGAAGGGAAAATGAATAAGACCTTTGACTTTTTACAATGGCGTTGCACGTGACTCCTCCTGGAACTGTGTTTTATAGTTCACTTTTTCCCCCACAGCAAAAACACAGTCATCGGTTATATAATACAGTTACTGCAATTCACAAAACACAGCCTGACAAGATGAAACGCTTCTGAATTATCTGTCACAACTCTGAAAGTCACGCTGAAATTATTCGGATGTGTCGTCAGATGAACAGGAAGGTGCTGCAGATCACTGCCAGGAGTCTGATCTGAAATATTATGTGCATCATTTAGCCTCAAATAATAAACTGATTTCTATTAAATAAAGTCTGAAACTAGTCTTTATCGTAACAGCTAAAGAAATGGGAAGCGTTATTTTTTTCCCCACCGAAAAACCAATGCATCTTTAATCAGTGCATTTCACAAATGCAAATTTGTTCGTATGAAGCTTTACGCTGCGGTTTTTGTCTTGCTAACACACCTCGTCTGTTAAGACCTCCATTTCTGCCGTGTCGTCCGTCATCCGCCAGGAGGCTGATGGCCAAACACTATCGTTTGATTGAATTATCCCTCAACATCATGTGGCAGTAAACTGTTATTCCTCCGTCTTACCAGTCCCGTGCTGTCTCGCCCCTGAGCGACCACTTTCATCCTCTCTCATTTCTCTGCTGTCACACACACACACGCTGTGATGGCTTCGGCCTTGTGCTCATTTACGGCTCTATACTCCCGTCGGAGCGTCTGACTCCTGAGGGGCCGCCTGCGGAAGATGCTCTGTTGAATACAGTCATATATAAATATATATATTAGCCTGAGCACATGACGCTCTCAGATTGAAAACATACACCTGCAACGATTGCCTGCTATGAAGTTCATTCGAGGGGTAATGCTGTTTTCCCTCCCCGTCTCCTCGCCTCCTTCAAAAGAGCACATCCTATTTTAAGGCATGAGAGATATGCGGAAAGGAACTGGGTAAATGTTGACTCGCACTTCATTTCTTCCATTCATTTAGCTGGATTTCTTGTGGATTTTGAGTTATTGGCACTCGTTCTGGAGGGTTTTGAGTGTGCACTAGATGCTTTCTAGCTGTTTTTAGTGGTTTGATTGCTTGTTCTGAACCAGAGTTCGAGTCGACCCCCTTTATCCACGTTGTATAATTGGGTGTTACGTTTGTATGATTGCATCATCAGTGTAAATGCCACTGTGAGTACTAGTGCCAGGTGTTTTGGAAAGGGTGCCAAAAGTCTCATCAATACTGCAAGGCCACAACACAGTATCTACACCACTCGCTGTGACTCACAGCTGCTAGACACCTGCACAGTCGTCATGACTCCAGAGCGACATTACACACTCAATACGCACCTGTGCACAGAGTGCAGGTCAGAGGTCATACCGTCAGGTCATGCTGAGAAGAAGAAATCTCTCCACAATCTCAGCATGATAAAAGTCAGTCTGATGCAGTTCCCTCTAACTAAGCCTGTCTAGAACAGAACAGAGACTTTATTATAAAACTTAAACGCATTTTTTATTAATAAGACAACATGCTTTGCAACCGTAAACAGCTTAGAGTTAGATAACAGGATGCTCCCTTGCTCCCTATTTAGTGCATGACTTAAAATATAACAAAATGTATATTCAAATGAAGCAAAATGAAAAGTGCAAATGCAAAGTTTTAAAGTTAAATGTTATTTCAAATAACAAACATGTTTTTTCCATTTTTGAGGGAATAATGTCCCACAATCCACGTATGTGGACATAATGTTTATCAGGGCGCTGACGTGCGAAAAATGTATGGATTTTTTAAAGCAGCATATCAAATGAAACTAGAGACTCTACTCTTTATAACCAAACAGGTTTCAACTAAAAAACATAAATAAGTTTCTCACCAGAGACACTTTTGCTTGCTCTGCGCCTGTAGAAGCGCTTTACAGAAACCGACGTCATGCTGTTGTGTCACGACTCGGTGCGCCTGAAGTTTAACCCTTAAATGACCGCCTAGTGTCTTGTCAACAGTATTCAGTCAGATTAAATTAATTACATTTACGCGTTGCATATAGCGAAGCCAAAATAAAACGTCCACACATGTGTACGTGGGGCCACACGGGGTTAAACATTGATTTTAAAAAAATCAACATTGTAAAATGCTTTTTTTTTTTTTTGCCGTAATACAAAACAATTGACTGTGTTGCGGTAAATCATCTTTGAAAACAATCACAATCGTTGTAAAAAGTCCAGATGCATGACGGTAATCAGAATTGGGTGGGAAAATGTTCTTAAAGTTCTAAATGTAGGGTTCATTTTCATTATGCAAAATATGTCATTTTTTGTATTGATTTGGGGTTAAATATGACCACGGCATTTTCTTGACAGGTAAGAGGGTTTTAGGTACTTAATTTGTGGCTTATTGCTTATAAATCACCGCATACCAAAGCCGGTGGAATTTGTTTCCCTGATGTCACCATCAAACGACATCATGAACAGATTAAAGGTTCAGTCCCTCTGGAGTAACCTGTGGTTAAGTGCTTTGCTTGAACGCATCACAACAGTGATAACTCCCAGATCAACCCATGTGGGGATTAATCCAGCAACCTTTCTGTTACTGTAACACAAGTGGAGGGATGCAAGACAGACCATTTGTGACTGATTAATATTAATGAGGTCAAGTGGACATTGCAAGGTAACCATCATGGACTGGCCCAATCTGCAATCATAAAACACTTAATATTCATGATCCAAGCCCTATGGATATTGCTACTGTAAATGACTACTGCAAATGTATTTTAAATGGTATCCAAATGAATTGAAATGCAATATCAGAACTGTCTTATGTTTTCACAAATGTTTTTCTAGTGATTAATTAATTAATTAAGCTGATTAATATATATTTGGCTATTCTGAGGTTGTCGGCATTGGCCAGTAATAGCGTCAGCTTCACAAATCAAATGAAGTGTTAGTGTTGGGTAAGTTCTCAAAAAAGTAATGCACTACATACAGTGGCATGAAAAAGTAAGTGAACCCTTTGGAATTTGCTGGTTTTCTGCATTAATTGGTCATAAAATGTGTTCTCATCTTCATCAAAGTTACAAGTATAGACAAACACGATGTGCTTAAGCTGACAACACAACTATTTATTGAACACATCCCATTAAACATTCATAGTGCTGTGGAAAAAGTTAGTGAACCCTTGGATTTAATAACTGGTCGATCCTCCTTTGGCAGCAGTAACCTCAACCAAGCATGGTGCTGCGTGTTCTTCTCAAACAATTCAACCTTAGTTTCATCAGACCACAAAACATGTTGGAGTGTCAAGGTGGTCTTGTGCAAACTTCAGGTGTGCAGCTATGTTTCTGTTGGAAAGCAGCGGCTTCCTTCATGATGTCCTGCCATGGACACCATATCTGTTTCATGTTTTCTGTATAATAGACTCATGAACAGAGATGTTAACCAGTTCCAGTGATTCCTTCAAGTCTTTATCTGTCACTCTAGGGATCTTATTTACCTCATTGATCATTCTGCGGCGTTCCCTTCGAGTCATTTTGACTGGACGGCCCCTTCTAAAGAGAGTACCTATAGTACTATATCATCTCCATTTATAGACAGTTTGTCTAACTGTGGACAGATGAATATCTAACGGCCACTTCTAGAGAGAGCACCTATAGTACTAAATCATCTCCATTTATAGACAGTTTGTCTAACTGTAGACGGATGAATATCTAACGGCCACTTCTAGTGAGAGTACCTATAGTACTAAATCATCTCCATTTATGGACAGTTTGTCTAACTGTGGACAGATGAATATCTAACGGCCACTTCTAGTGAGAGTACCTATAGTACTAAATCATCTCCATTTATAGACAGTTTGTCTAACTGTAGACGGATGAATATCTAACGGCCACTTCTAGAGAGAGCACCTATAGTACTAAATCATCTCCATTTATAGTCAGTTTGTCTAACTGTGGACAGATGAATATCTAACGGCCACTTCTAGTGAGAGTACCTATAGTACTAAATCATCTCCATTTATAGACAGTTTGTCTAACTGTGGACAGATGAATATCTAACGGCCACTTCTAGTGAGAGTACCTATAGTACTAAATCATCTCCATTTATAGTCAGTTTGTCTAACTGTGGACAGATGAATATCTAACGGCCACTTCTAGAGAGAGCACCTATAGTACTAAATCATCTCCATTTATAGTCAGTTTGTCTAACTGTGGACAGATGAATATCTAACGGCCACTTCTAGTGAGAGTACCTATAGTACTAAATCATCTCCATTTATAGACAGTTTGTCTAACTGTGGACAGATGAATATCTAACGGCCACTTCTAGTGAGAGTACCTATAGTACTAAATCATCTCCATTTATAGTCAGTTTGTCTAACTGTGGACAGATGAATATCTAACGGCCACTTCTAGAGAGAGTACCTATAGTACTAAATCATCTCCATTTATAGTCAGTTTGTCTAACTGTGGACAGATGAATATCTAACGGCCACTTCTAGAGAGAGTACCTATAGTACTAAATCATCTCCATTTATAGACAGTTTGTCTAACTGTGGACAGATGAATATCTAACGGCCACTTCTAGTGAGAGTACCTATAGTACTAAATCATCTCCATTTATAGTCAGTTTGTCTAACTGTGGACAGATGAATATCTAACGGCCACTTCTAGAGAGAGTACCTATAGTACTAAATCATCTCCATTTATAGACAGTTTGTCTAACTGTGGACAGATGAATATCTAACGGCCACTTCTAGTGAGAGTACCTATAGTACTAAATCATCTCCATTTATAGTCAGTTTGTCTAACTGTGGACAGATGAATATCTAACGGCCACTTCTAGAGAGAGTACCTATAGTACTAAATCATCTCCATTTATAGACAGTTTGTCTAACTGTGGACAGATGAATATCTAACGGCCACTTCTAGTGAGAGTACCTATAGTACTAAATCATCTCCATTTATAGACAGTTTGTCTAACTGTGGACAGATGAATATCTAACGGCCACTTCTAGAGAGAGTACCTATAGTACTAAATCATCTCCATTTATA
>JAVLUX010000041.1:20122675-20162675 GCA_032164185.1 Moxostoma hubbsi
AAACTGTAGGAAGGGTCTGTGTGGAGGTAAACGCGAGACGTGAAAGTATGCATCCTTCAGGTCTACACCATGAACCAATCATGATCCCGGACGCGTGCTAAAATGCGCCTTTGTGTCAGCATCTTGAACGGGAGTCTGTGCAAAGCCCGGTTCAGAACTCGGAGGTCCAAGATTGGCCACAACCTGCCACCATTTTTGGGTACGATGAAGTAGGGGCTGTAAAACCCTTTGTTCATCTCAGCTGGAGGCACAGGCTTTCTCACGTCCTTCTGTAGAAGGGTGGTGATCTCCACACGCAAGGCAGCGGCGTTCTCTGCCTTCACCCCCTTGCTGCCCCACCGTCAAGGGTAGTGATAGTGGAAGAGTTTGTGAATTGGGTCCGGGCAGTAAAAGGTGCCCGCCACGGCCGCATAGGCTCCTTATGCACCTCCAGGAATAAAGGAACGGGGGCAGAGGGCGGCCTTGAGCGGCGCTCTGGCCCCAGAAACCAATCGTTGAGCTGCGAGGGTTCGGGGGGGGAGCAGAGGGTTCCACTCCAGCCCGACACTCGCAGCTGCCAGGGCAAGCATGGCTGCCAGCTCCACGTCAGCCTGCAACTGGGCTACCGCAACCGAGGTTGGGAGTTCAACCGAGTCCTCCACGTTAGACATGACGAGCCCGCTCTCCGATGCAGCAATCGATAGCTCATCCTCTTCAGGGGGGATACGAGCGTACCAGGGAATGGGAGGTCCGTGGGGGGTTTCCCGATGGAGAAGTTCCAAGTGCTAACCGATTCCACCTCATAACCTAAGGTAGAAGGACCGAGCCGGGGAGCCGCTGGGGTGGCATTCCTTCGTAGGAAGGAAAGCTGCGACCGCAACGTAGCCATGGTCATATTCTTGTAATGAGGACATGAACCATCCACGAATGCAGTCGGACACATGAGAAAGCGATCATGGTTATCAGAAGCAGATCGTTAACGACCACATCCAGGAATAACACACAAACGAAGATCTTGAAAAAGACGCTTTAAGTGCCACTCTTTTAGTAGGGAAATATTCTCTTTTAGAAGAATAAACTGGAAAATCAGCTCAGTGCAAGAGGGGGAGACCACTGTAATATGCCGTAGAATCCAACAACTCGTAAGAGCGAGAGATCAAAATGGCTTGGCAGAGTAGTTTCAGCTCAGTGAAATACAACCGCTCGGCTCCTAAGAAGAAATCTGAATGAGTGACTGCATTTTCCCTCCTTTTATACCCGTCTGTCCGGGGGAGTGGCATACAAATTCCACTCGCCAATTTCCATGAATGGCGCTCCCAAGAGAGACCCTAGTGTCACTTAATCGACACAATGACGAGTGAGTGACAGAAGGGGGACTTGTATTTACACACTCAAACTATGATTTTGACACCTTAATGACAAGTTGCTAAGAAGCAAGAATGTTGATTTTGTTCATTCAACAATTGAACATTTTTCCAATAATTAACAACTAGGTCAAGCTAAGGCTTTGATAAACTGAGCAGCTAACAAACAAACTGACAAACTTTAATTCTTGACATTTAAAATCTAATTAAAGGAGAAAAGGTAACAATCCAAGAGAGGTCAGTAACTCATTGCAATCATTACACACACACACACACACACACACACACACACACACACACACACAGATTCTATAAGCTCTATTATGTGTTTGTGTGTGGTGAATGTGAGACATCAGAGGTTCAGAGTGGCATTCATTCACTGATTTGTAGACAATAGTGTGTTTGTGTGTGTTACAGTGCATGTCCTGCAACATTTCCATCAGGACAGTAAAGTGAGGTACATGTCAGAACAAGCTACTCAGTCTACTGCTGTCACAGAAATCAATACTTTCATCCTTGACTTCAGCAGAACATTTCAGTCGCTCTGTAAAGTCTTTTTCAGATTAAACAGACAAAAAGAGCAAAACTTATCCTAACTTAAGTACTAGATTCAGTCGAATCTATGCATAGTAACGGACGGGTCATTGACAAATAAGGTTGTACATAAGTGTACCAGCCTATTTGTATTACACACAGACAAAAATATAGTGAGTAACAACTTTTAAGTATACTGTATGTCTTGTACCATTATGTTGGTGTTGCTTATAACTTCACGAAAAAATAAACTGAACATTAAACATCACATATCATTATTTAGAGTCAGTGATTATCTTTCAAACGAGTCCACACACAAGATAATCAGATGTATAGATCATTAGATAATCCACATGAAGCACAATGTTACATATGACCACCAGGAGATGGCGCCAAATACATGACACAGACTCAATGATGACTCAAATGACACAGAATGAAACTCATTCTGTGAAATCTCATGACTAAAATCATGTCTGCATGCTATGCAAACCTTTAGTCATTGTTGTGTTTGCATGTGTAATTAGTTCTTATGTACAATTATTATCTTTTATTTGTTTGGAGATGTTTTTGGACACTATGATCAATTATATTTGTAATGTTATAACTTTTGATTGCTTTGTCATATCAACACAAACATTTTCTCAGAATGTGACCCCTCTGAATTATTTATTCAGCAGTACAATGTGCAGAATGAAAGCTATTGCTTTATATTGCCAAATATTTTGATTGTGTGTGAGTGTGTGTGTGAGTGTGTGAGTGTGTGTGTGTGTGTGTGTGTGTGAAAGCAGAAAAAAATGTTGACAAAATTCTCTAATGAATTTCCAATCCTCAACCCCCCCCCCCCCCCCCCTCTCTCTCTCTCTCCCCCTCCCTCCCTCTCTCTCTCTCTGTCTCTCTCTCTCTCAATTTATTCAGCAAATAAGGTATAAAATGCATGTTTACTGTTGAGAGCGACAGACATATCAGTCTGGTGTGTATTTGGTAAACTCTGTTGAGTTTGGCGATACAATGTGACCCGATATTGGGGGATGTGCTAAGTGATGTTTTTGAGAACTCAGATTTCACTTTGTCCCAGACGCTGTATTTTGGGTGATGGGGCAGTCATAAATTTGGGGGATAATCACATCAAAAATTGGGTTCTGACCAGTCTCATGATTGGCAGGCAAATCATTTTAAGGGGATGGAAGTCATATGGAGCACCCGCTGTTTTGGAGTTTTTTGGGGGACTCTTGGGGAGGGGATGTGGAGAGTGTAGTTTAGTTTAATCATGTATGTTTATTATATATATATATATATTGAAAAAAATGTTGGGTTGTGTGTGTTATTATGTGGGACCACAGGGGTGTTCGTTGGGGTCAGGGTGGGGTTGGTGAATGGGGTGGGATATTAGTGGGGTTTTAATGTGAAATGTTGATTGGTTGTATATGTGTTGGGTTTTTCTTTGCTGTTCTACATCCTGTCTCCAACTAACAGGTCCGGAATGTGAATCAGGAATGTTTAGTCTCTTGTTAATGTCAACAGTGAAATGTGTTTACTGACATCGAAACGTGTGAGTGCTTTCGGCTGAACTCTTGCTGTCGCTGGACGTTAGAGGACTCCAGTCTGCTGTTTTCTTTCAGGTAGTGTTGCTGTTTTGTGTAAACAGTGTTTGAAAGCGTCTTTGATACAGGATTGTTCCAGCTTAAAACAAGTTAAGCTCAATGGACAGCTTTTGTGGCATACAGAGGAATACCACGGAAAATATTGCTCTACAATAATTCTCTGGGATAAACATACAAATACACACTTTTGGCATAATATGTGTTAACATGAGACTAGTGGGATAAATCGAAATTATTTTCTGTTTGCTTGTCACAGATGCTGTACACAGAGCTTAAGTTATATTGAACCCGGAACATTCCTTTCAGTTCTGCAGTTCTCGCATGTAATAGTGATAAATCTTCTTTGCTCAGCGCGGCTGTTTGGATAAATCTGGATGGAATTCTAAAGCTCAGTTTGGAATTCTGTACATTAATCTCTCTCAGAACTGATGTAAGCAGCTGCGCTCCGGGGATAAATATAATCTAATAACGCAACGGCTTTTACAGTCATTCAAATGAAACCAATTAAAAACCTTGCGTCCCCGAGTGCCTGTTTGCACAAGGTTTAGGTCCAACTGCTCCCACCTAACATCCCACTGTCTCTGGAGGGTCACACATTGAGAAATCGTTTAGGAAGGTTGTTGGACTTGAATGCTACGTCTATACAAACGTCTCTGGACCTTTGTTGATTTATTGCATTAATTTATCGCGATTAAATAGTGCGTTAAAAAGTGCATGAAATTAATCATCAAATTTTTCTCCAAAAATTTTCCATAAAAAATACGGTGACCATGTTTCAGGCTTTAGAGATGTAATTTAGACGCCTGTATATTTTACAGTTCACTACTGTTTGCTTTAGTAAATTATAAAAACTTATTTTGCCAAACTTCTGGAACTATAAAAGACTTTTCACTCTAAAATGTATTTTTAACTATAGTTTACCGTAAAAGTACATGTATTCTCTTGTTAAACATGACCATTAATTGCATTGTAAAATCATACTTTTTACATCAAATTTATTGATCTTTTTACAATATAGTTTTTTTACCGTATACTTTACATTAAGATCATATTAGCCCCGTTAGCCAATTAACATTTTTTTATTTTTTACTGTAGCATTTTTACTTTCTTATACCTTTAAAATTACGTTTACATTTTTACAGTGCAAAGTATATCTAAGTATACACATGCACACACACACAAACGTATTGCAAGCGTAATGTTGCTCAGATGAATGTTAATGCAGCGTGCATCCTATGAGAAAACTTGATATAGACTTAAAGCTCTTAACCCACTGAGGTATTTAAACTGCATCTGTGTGTTTGTGAGTTGATATTTGCACAAGCTCCCTGGAGAGTGCACGTGTGCTGCATGTGTTTGTAGTGTGTAGTCGACGTGCACTTAATACTCTGTAAATCCCAGCCAAACCTCCAGACGCACAGTAATGCGGCGTTCCCGTTCAGATCGTGTCTTGTGTCTCAAGTATTATAGATTTCAGTTCAGCTGTTGTTCTTTAACTCACTCAAACTATTGATTATTCTGTTGGGCAAAGCCACACATTGACCAGAGGAAAAACACAACGGTCCCTGGAATTTTGGAATCGATAAGCACATGCGTTTCAGTGAATTTTTCGTTTTTTGGCAATACATTGACAACACATCTTTGTTGGCAGGTTTGGTGGTGTGGTGTTGGGGTTAAGTAATAATGGTTCACAAAAATGAAAATTCTGCCTCATCTCATTTCGGTAATATTTCAAAGGCAATATTTCCAAAGAATAACTGCTTGAATTTCATTATGTTTTTCTGCCGAAGCCTTAAATTCCTTTACAATTCCCATCCCCAGTCTCGAGGGATGAGCAGGAGTCTGGTAACACGTCAGCACGCTTTCATCACTCAATTAAAACTGCCCTCGTTGCCTTTCTCCTTGAAGAGCGGATCTTATCTTGAGGTGAGTGAGTCAAAGTTATGACTGGAATAATTGAAATGGAATACTCATGGAATTTTCCTCACCTGACCAGGTATAAAACGCCAGGAGTTCAGGAAACTGCATTAATGAACACATCTGTGAAGTTGTGAAGCAAAAAGATTAAGTTTTACCAGTCAAGGATCTAAACACCACAGTAATTGCTAAATACAAAGAATACAAACACCTGAAGCCCTACAGTGTGATGTCATATCCTTGTTGCCCATATTCATGCCTAAAATCTGGTTGGACCACACCTGTTAAAAGTTTACTTTTTCCTTAAGGTCCACTTATAGGGTACAATATGGCTAAAGCCCCCTTAGAGTAAAATTTGACTTTCATTTCTCCCAAAACACTAAATAGCAACAAAAATGACCATAGCACTTTTCCCCAAACACCAGTTCGTCATTATGCACCACAAAATATTCCTGATCCATGAGATCATTGATTGCAATGTCTAAAGGTTGATATTGAGGTAATTTGATCTGACATTTAACCCACATTTAAGTTTGTAAAGATGTCCTGTTTCAATGGCATACCCAAAATTAAAGACGTATAACTCAACAAATAAAAGCTAAAATACAAAAAGAGGGTTGATTGTTTCATATCTTTTAAACAAAAACATGTAACTTTTTATGATATAGATTATGATAAATTCAGACTCTCAGCCAAAGAAACTGCTGAAAAATCACACCAAAAACTTGAGACAAAAATTAACTTTTTTCTTATTTTTCTCATTTGACATTATATATCTCAGGATATAAATAAGCTAGCTTTTAATTTGTTGTCAATCGTGTCAACTGTAACTGAGTAAAATTTTGTGTTGATACAACAAAGCAATCAAACGTTATAACATTACAAACATAATAATAAATGATCATAGTGTCCTTAAACATCTCCAAACAAATAAAAGATAATAATTGTACATAAGAACTAATTACACATGCAAACACAACAATGACTAAAGGTTTGCATAGCATGCAGACATGATTTTAGTCATGAGATTTCACAGAATGAGTTTCATTCTGTGTCATTTGTGTCATCATTGAGTCTGTTTTGTGTATTTGGCGCCATCTCCTGGTGGCCATATGTAATTAGAGTGAACGATCCTCTCTGCCCATATTTGGATGACTTCCACCTCTGGTTGCAATGATCTGAATCCTAATATGATTGGTGTAGCATTACATGACGCTGGACAACTAAATCATTAATCATCTGATCCAGGATATCTATCGTGTTTTTGCCAGATAGCACATTATATCCCACGTTCACATTGCCTCCTCGATGTAATGTTATTTAATATTTTATGTTCTGTTTATGTTTTGTGATGTTATAAGTGAAAATGTGGCTTATAAGCAACACCTGTTTTCATGCAACGTGTATGTAAAAGACATATATTTAGCTATTACTCGCTATATTTTTATCTGTGAGTAAAACAAATAGTCTGATTGTATTTTACTCTTTCAGATCTTTCCAACAACATATGACACATGCAGTGGCGGCTGCTGGTCTTTCAAAGAGGGGAAGCTCATTTTCAGCCTACATTATAAACTTGTCCATTTATTTAAAAGTAAATTCTGCCCTACGTTCCTTTTCGAGAAAATGATTGCAATGATATCAAGAAATAGGTTGCAGTAGTTTGTCTTTCAACTACACTTGAGAAATCCGCGATGGGACTGAGCGCGAATAGCTTCAGCGACTCCTCCAATCATTACGCGGAAGCCCGGAGTCCGGGCCAGCCCACTCCTCATTCACCCCCAGAGACGCTGAGCGTCCGTGGGCGGGACATAATCGCAGCATTTATCCAATGACCGTCTAGTTTCGGAGCACTGAAAAAAACTGTTCAAAGCAGCCCCATTGAAGTCAGTGGACGCTCGGCTTCAACAGGGAAATGCACCGTGACGCTACAGGAATGTATGAGAATGAAATCGAGTCGACCTGCTATATGCAGCTGATTCTGAACGAACTCGTTTTCGAGATGAACATGTTCTAACGCATTTTTAGTCAATAAATTGTTTACACAATAGTACATATTTGACCATAATTTTTTTGACATTATAGGGGAAGCCGAGCTACCCTTGCAGTCTTAAAGAAATCCCCACTGGACACATGAATATTTGATCAGTTTGATGTTTTTACCGATTACAATAATATATGCAGGGCAAAATTATTAATAAATTATCAAAACGGAGCACTTCTGATCTGTCCAAGCACTTAAATTGACTCATTGTAAAGTAGAGCTCATAAGCCTTAAAACGATGCCTATTTTGTGTTCGTCAAGACTCTAATTGTTAATATTTTGATTCAAAAAATATTCTGTGAGCCTTTCTGAGATAACTTAGATAGTAGATAACTTTTAAAATCCCTGAATTATCGCATTTATTTATGCGATTAATTAATTTATTATACATTTTTTATTAACTGTACAATAAATGAAAGGATAGCATTTATTAATTATAATGTTCAAAGACCCTTTTTTTTTTATTTTTTAGAAAAAGCTATTTTACTCTAAAACAAACGTTCGATGATTTATTTTCACACCAGCCACATTGCTCCATTAATATTCAATAAAAAGACGCTTATTTTTCAATCATGATACATTTTGCAACCAGAAAACATGTTTTAGTCTTTAGCCCCATTATATCCTTCTTTTAGTCGTCCTTTAGTCCACTTTAAAACCAAAGGCTTGCTAGGAAAATTATCCGTGTGAGCGCTCCTCAGTGGAGGAACATACGTGGGTTAATGCGGTGACATTGGGATTCATTAGCATTTTCCATGTCACAACAGTGGTCCAGTTTTTAGTGCAGGGCATCGCCATGGCAACGTCTGTTCCACACCTGCTCTGGAGCGGACTGTGGCGTGTTGTACTGGTAAGGGCCCAGCGCTCCTAACCGGAAGGTTGTTGGTTTGATCCTCGCAAGGAGTCATGAATCTGTGACAACATCGACCATCTGTGGCTCTCAAACTCAAAGATCAGACGTTTCGGTTTCAGACTTCATCTTAGTTTCAATAAAAGACACTCATTTCATATTTTATGATACGACCGATTTCGTTGGCGACAGTGAATGAAGGTGGAGTGTGTTGCTATTCATGTGTCTGTGAGCGTCAGAGAATCGAGACACAAAGAGCAAGGTCGGGGTCTGGGAATTGCTCTGTGAGACATAATTAAATCAACAATGAAAGATTTGCAGGGAGCAGCCCTTTAAAATTAGATTCTCTTCTACAAGACGCTACGCATCAGGGAAGATCCCTGATAGACACGCGGACGGCAATCAGGGTTAACCAGAGGTTAGCACTGGAAAACCATCTTCTGTTTAGACAAATAACACACAGAGAAGTTATTGCAGAAGTTTTTGCTTTTACGTCCTCGCTAATTGCATGGCAAAAAGACAACAACATGCTCTCTAATCTGCGGATGAATCGGTCGATTGGTGCTGTTCTTTTGAATGAATTAGTGTTTGGCGAGTTTTGTTATGATAAATTGTATTTTAATAATTAAAAACAAAACAATAAATTGGTGTTGTTTAACAAGTTGTTAGGCTTGAATTTGCATCCGTGCCTGCAGGAAACACTTTAAATTAGTCCACATTTGAGAGCGTTAGCCTGAAATTAAAAGGCAACGCACGATCACGCAGACTAACAGCCCGAAGGTATGACAGATTTAAGCTGCTGTCTGACATCTAGGACTGTTGAGCTGAATTATTTGGGGATTTGATGGTTTCAGAGGTGTGGAGGCTCTGGGATTGTTCTGGATAGAGGTCTGCCTATTAACTTGACCCTAAGACCCGACCCGACCCAATACAGTCGGCAGTGTCACATTTTACGAAATCCAAAATTGCACACTTCCGTTATATTCCCTCTTTGTGCAAGTATACCAAAAAAAATCATTTAAAAAAGAAAATATCATCATAACATTTTGTTTTCATGAACCGTTCTATTTTGAAGAAAATTCAAATCAACTATTTTGTTCGGGTCAAAAAAGACCCGATAGATTACAGTAGATAAACAGCCCCACCCTTTTTATTATAAACATGAACATTGACATGTTTATCGTACTAAATGCAAACTTTTTGGATAGGGTGCCACCAGTATTTTTTGAAATTGTGGTAGTAAAAATTGTGTTCACTGTCCTTTTCTGCATATCGTGGTGCCGTTTTGTGGTCCGTTCTGCATAACGCGGCGGCTCATTTTAGCTTATCACGGCCCATTCTGCTCGGTTCTCCCAATGGACAGTCCGCCCCTGATCAGCCTCAAAGTGCGTCGGCCCACTGGAAAAATGCCCAGAATGCCAGATTACCAGTCCAGCCCTGGTGGCAAGAAAAGTATGGGAACCCTTTGGAATAGAGTGCAACCAGGGCTGGACTGGCAATCTGGCATACCGGGCATTGTCCCAGTGTGCTGCCACACTCAGGGGAGGACTGGCCAGCGGGAGAGCAGAGCAGGCCGGTGGGTCAGCCACAAAACGTGCCGAATGGGCCGCGATAAGCAAATATGAGCCACCGCGTTATGCAGAATGGACCACAAAACGGTGCCGCGATATGCAGAAAAGGACAGCGAAGGACCGCTCAACAACTTTTGGGCCAGTTGCCGATGTAAAATCCCAGGCTGATTCCACTTCACAGTCCAGCCCTGAGTGCAACAGTCTGTTTCCGGAAGTAAAAATCCCATTCATTTATCCCACAGACAAATTGACTTTACTGAACTTACAAAAATTTAGACAAACCTACCGTGAGCTACGAGGTCGTTCATCGATGGTATATGCTTCCGTTGAAGGATCCGTCTATGTTATCTCAACTTCATTGTTTAAAAATCATGTTTGATAATGGAATTCATGGTAAACAACTACATTACCCATGGTGCAGCAGAGAAAGATCCACCAATCAGAGAACTGCGGCCAACGAAACCCACGAAACGTGCCTCAGAGTGACCGCACACTCCCATGATGCACTGGGAATGACGTAATCGAGTCGGTCTCCCGTCACCCTTAAACTACTTACTGTATATATTTGAACATATCAGAATATTTTGCAAAAAACTTAAAATATATTATTTCTATACTTATAATCAATAGCCTTAAATCAATAGTTTTATATATTCCCATAATTTTTTATTCAATGACATAATTCGGAATGCATCATGGGATTGTAGTCCATGCCTTCATTAAAGACGGTAAGTACACAGTCTTGTACCTTTGTCTTTGTGCGATTTTCAGATATTTTTTGCCTCAAAACAAAGTTTGTGTAGTTGTGATTCATCTCAGAGCTGGTTGGTTCGGTTCATGGCTCACAACTCTTTAATGAAGGATTTTATTAAAAGTCTATGGAAGAAATGAATGGGGAAAATACTTCCGGAGGTCTGAGAAAGCGTTGCGCCATGCCTCACAAGAAAAAGATCTCAGAAGACCTACGATCAAACATTGTTGATTTGCATAAAGTTGGAAAGGGTTCCAAAGTTATCTGTAACACCTTAGATATTCATCCGTACACAGTTAGACAAACTGTCCATAAATGGAGATGATGTAGTACTATAGGTACTCTCTCTAGAAGTGGCCGTTAGATATTCATCCGTCCACAGTTAGACAAACTGTCTATAAATGGAGATGATTTAGTACTATAGGTACTCTCACTAGAAGTGGCTGTTAGATATTCATCCGTACACAGTTAGACAAACTGTCTATAAATGGAGATGATTTAGTACTATAGGTACTCTCTCTAGAAGTGGCCGTTAGATATTCATCCGTCCACGGTTAGACAAACTGTCTATAAATGGAGATGATTTAGTACTATAGGTACTCTCACTAGAAGTGGCCGTTAGATATTCATCCATCCACGGTTAGACAAACTGTCTATAAATGGAGATGATTTAGTACTATAGGTACTCTCTCTAGAAGTGGCCGTTAGATATTCATCTGTCCACAGTTAGACAAACTGTCTATAAATGGAGATGATTTAGTACTATAGGTACTCTCTCTAGAAGTGGCCGTTAGATATTCATCTGTCCACAGTTAGACAAACTCTCCATAAATGGAGATGATTTAGTACGATAGGTACTCTCTCTAGAAGTGGCCGTTAGATATTCATCCATCCACGGTTAGACAAACTGTCTATAAATGGAGATGATTTAGTACTATAGGTACTCTCTCTAGAAGTGGCCGTTAGATATTCATCTGTCCACAGTTAGACAAACTGTCTATAAATGGAGATGATTTAGTACTATAGGTACTCTCTCTAGAAGTGGCCGTTAGATATTCATCCATCCACGGTTAGACAAAGTGTCTATAAATGGAGGTGATTTAGTACTATAGGTACTCTCTCTAGAAGTGGCCGTTAGATATTCATCCATCCACGGTTAGACAAACTGTCTATAAATGGAGATGATTTAGTACTATAGGTACTCTCTCTAGAAGTGGCCGTTAGATATTCATCTGTCCACAGTTAGACAAACTGTCTATAAATGGAGATGATTTAGTACTATAGGTACTCTCTCTAGAAGTGGCCATTAGATATTCATCTGTCCACAGTTAGACAAACTGTCTATAAATGGAGATGATTTAGTACTATAGGTACTCTCACTAGAAGTGGCCGTTAGATATTCATCTGTCCACAGTTAGACAAACTGTCTATAAATGGAGATGATTTAGTACTATAGGTACTCTCTCTAGAAGTGGCCGTTAGATATTCATCTGTCCACAGTTAGACAAACTGTCTATAAATGGAGATGATTTAGTACTATAGGTACTCTCTCTAGAAGTGGCCGTTAGATATTCATCTGTCCACAGTTAGACAAACTCTCCATAAATGGAGATGATTTAGTACGATAGGTACTCTCTCTAGAAGTGGCCATTAGATATTCATCTGACCACAGTTAGACAAAGTGTCTATAAATGGAGGTGATTTAGTACTATAGGTACTCTCACTAGAAGTGGCCGTTAGATATTCATCTGTCCACAGTTAGACAAAGTGTCTATAAATGGAGGTGATTTAGTACTATAGGTACTCTCTCTAGAAGTGGCCGTTAGATATTCATCTGTCCACAGTTAGACAAACTGTCTATAAATGGAGATGATTTAGTACTATAGGTACTCTCTCTAGAAGTGGCCGTTAGATATTCATCTGTCCACAGTTAGACAAACTCTCCATAAATGGAGATGATTTAGTACGATAGGTACTCTCTCTAGAAGTGGCCGTTAGATATTCATCCATCCACGGTTAGACAAACTGTCTATAAATGGAGATGATTTAGTACTATAGGTACTCTCTCTAGAAGTGGCCGTTAGATATTCATCTGTCCACAGTTAGACAAACTGTCTATAAATGGAGATGATTTAGTACTATAGGTACTCTCTCTAGAAGTGGCCGTTAGATATTCATCCATCCACGGTTAGACATGTGTCTATAAATGGAGGTGATTTAGTACTATAGGTACTCTCTCTAGAAGTGGCCGTTAGATATTCATCCATCCACGGTTAGACAAACTGTCTATAAATGGAGATGATTTAGTACTATAGGTACTCTCTCTAGAAGTGGCCGTTAGATATTCATCTGTCCACAGTTAGACAAACTGTCTATAAATGGAGATGATTTAGTACTATAGGTACTCTCTCTAGAAGTGGCCATTAGATATTCATCTGTCCACAGTTAGACAAACTGTCTATAAATGGAGATGATTTAGTACTATAGGTACTCTCACTAGAAGTGGCCGTTAGATATTCATCTGTCCACAGTTAGACAAACTGTCTATAAATGGAGATGATTTAGTACTATAGGTACTCTCTCTAGAAGTGGCCGTTAGATATTCATCTGTCCACAGTTAGACAAACTGTCTATAAATGGAGATGATTTAGTACTATAGGTACTCTCTCTAGAAGTGGCCGTTAGATATTCATCTGTCCACAGTTAGACAAACTCTCCATAAATGGAGATGATTTAGTACGATAGGTACTCTCTCTAGAAGTGGCCATTAGATATTCATCTGACCACAGTTAGACAAAGTGTCTATAAATGGAGGTGATTTAGTACTATAGGTACTCTCACTAGAAGTGGCCGTTAGATATTCATCTGTCCACAGTTAGACAAAGTGTCTATAAATGGAGGTGATTTAGTACTATAGGTACTCTCACTAGAAGTGGCCGTTAGATATTCATCTGTCCACAGTTAGACAAACTGTCTATAAATGGAGATGATTTAGTACTATAGGTACTCTCACTAGAAGTGGCCGTTAGATATTCATCTGTCCACAGTTAGACAAACTGTCTATAAATGGAGATGATTTAGTACTATAGGTACTCTCACTAGAAGTGGCCGTCCAGCCAAGATGACTCAAAGGGCACACCGCAGAAGGCTCAATGAGGTAAAGAAGAAAATTTGTGATTGACAACTAAAGACTTGATAGAATTGGAACTGGTTATACTTATTTAAGTTTCATAAATTTTAAGTATGCAAAACAGATTTCACTTCATTTCTGAATGTAATGATAACTTCAGTGCAATAAATGAGTCAAATTTTGATTCAGTAACCACTGTGACTGATTCAGTGAAGATTTCTTCAGAGTAACTCTTTATTATTCAGAGTCTTTTATTTATGAGTCATTTTCGAAGAAGAGTCATTTATTTGTGAATCGGAATACAGTGGTCGTCCCCCGTTTTTTTTGCGTGCAGTCTGCAAGGACAACTCAATAGAAAGACGTGTTTTCTTGGCAACATTTTGTCTGATCATCAGCTTTTTTATCTCATTGTATTCATTTTAGGTTTCTAGATCACATCTTTCTTGATCACATTCTTCAGATTTTTGGAAAACTCCAAATGGCAGAAAATGTGTTTTCTAGCTAGAATTTAGATTCTAGCCCATTTGGTTGCAAAAACGTAAAACTGCGTAAAATGGCGCCACCTAGTGTCAGATGGGAATGTGTGTGCACCTGAGGAGAGGGGAAAATTTGGGACCATTCTACCAAATTTGGTGTCTCTATGACTTTCGGTGTTTGCCTCCCAGACACTTTTAGGGCAGAAGCAGAAGAAAATCAGTCAAATACAAAAAGCTTGGCATAATTGTATGAATATTAAAAACTGGGCCGAACCAGCCCCGAAATCTTACAGTTTTGGGCTGGCAGACCTGTACAATAGTTCTGTGTTCTACTTCTAGGAAATGCTGATTTGCATTCTGAGAAATGCACCATTAGATGTAATTCAGTTTGAAAATGATTCATGGAGACAAGGGCGTAGATTTGGCTTGAACATTGGGGGGGGGGGGGGGGGGGGGGGGTTGCAGCGTGAAGCATTTACATGTTTCCATTGATCATAGTATAAATATTGGGGTGTTACCCCCCCTTCCCCCCCCCCATACTTGCACACACACTCTCATACACACAAAGTAGCTAATACCTCACTTGCTGAGAATGAATCAACAGACAACAATATCGCATCAGTATGCAGAGACCACGCAGTGACCAGCAAACACAACTGTGCATTCTTGAGGCATGTCCTGCGTTTGCTGCGGGATTGATCTGCCGTGCTGTGTGTTTATCGCCGCTGTTCAGAGAACCAGGTGCATGAGAGTTCTGCGTTTGTCTGATAACTCTCACCATTGCCTGGCCTCACGTGGTGTGATGGCACCAATCTACCCCGCTGTTAATATAAGCGTGGGCGCTTTAAAGACGGTCAGGTCCAATGTGCATCGAAGCATGGCGGACTGTGAGTTTGTATAGGAGTGTGTTTTTCTCTCCAGTTATGGGAGAAACTTTGCAAATACACTTTTCAAAAACTGAAATTCTCATTTTGGAAAAGCTGATCTCAGTGTAGCACCAAGAGAGCAACTTCTCTGATTGAACTTTCTGTCTGGTTCAGCACTTTCTACGGCACACTGATCTAAACACAGACGGACAGTGAGGTGGGGTTTCGATTTAACAGTGTTTCATAAAAGTATCTGGACACTTCAAGAATAAATCGTCCAAAAATGAAAATTCTATCATCCTTTAATCACCCTCATGTCGTGCCAAACCTGTATGAGTCTCTTTTTTCCCGTGGAACACAAACGGAGATGTTTTAAAGAATGTTTCCACTGATCTTTTCCACTCAATGGAAAATAAATGGGTACTGGGCCTTTTAGCCAATATTAAATCAATATTTCTGGGTATTTCTTCAACTTTGGTAACTTTTGGCACTCTGGATTGTTAGAGAGCTTTTTCTTAGGATTGTTAGGATTTTTCACACTCTCACTAGTTTATTTAATTTGTCTACTAACAATGTCCAATAGTGTATTTACATCCATCACAAGACATTTATGTCATTTCCAACATTTTTAACATTTGTTAAATTAAATGACTGACTTTTGACCTTTGTCTTGCTAAATTTTTATGTATCCCAAATAATTCAACCATTTTCTTTGTATTTAATTAGTTTTATTTCACTTTGTTACACTTATTGAGTTCCCGGTCATAAATGACCGGCCATTGTAAATGAATGAATTAGACTATAAAATACAGAAATATGAAGTGTTCAGGAGCATCACAATCCTTTAGATCAGCACACATGCAGATGTGTGTTTGCAGTGCACACAAAAAGTCCTCTAACATGTGCACACACACACACACACACACACACACTCTCTCTCTCCCTCAGAGTTCTTATACCTGTCTCTCGCCACACTCTGGCAGGATAATAGCAGCCACAAATCATCCCGTAGGCTTGGCTGGGCAGGAAATTGATGTTCTATCATTTCAAAACAATGGAAAGCCTTATGAGAGGCCTGATGATGTCATAACTCCAGCCGGTGACAGGTTTGGGGGGCGGCGGGACAGCTCAATCAATCCCATCATGCACCGGGCTTGCCGTTGGAACGCAGAACAGACATTCTCAATCAAATGCCGCTGTCGAAGTGTTCTCTTACACACACATACAGCTGTAACGTGGTGATATAAAACCACTGCAGGTCTATAAAGCCAGTGGTGGCACTTTATAAATCTCTGAAGTTTTCCAGGTGTGTGTGTGTGTGTGTGTGTGTGTGTGTGTGTGTGTGATTTACAAGGTCAGGCCTCATTATAGCTGACATGACACTTATTTAACGTCAACATGAAATCAGAATCGACTTTATTTACTCTCGCGGCTCGCGTTCCTGGTCATATTGTGCACAAAAGTGTATGTCAGTATATCTGACGTTTGTCTTCATTAAATAAAAATATTTCTATTACATTAAAATGTCACTAGGCCACTTTAAAGTTGGCTTATATACCAAGATAACTGGCCCTTGTGCTTAAATGGTGCTTGTTTTACAAAACCAAAGCTGTTTTTATTACATCATATATTCGGGTCTAGAAAGATGCCAACATAGGTGGTTTCTACAAAAGCATATTCAAAGGTTTTGTGTGTTTTTTTTGTTGTTTATATTATTATTATTTTGAAATTTTATCCCCTTTTCTCCCAATATGGAATGCCTAATTCCCACAACTTAGTAGGTCCTCGTGGTGGCACCAAGTCTCAGTTGCCTCCACTTCTGAGACCGTCAATCCGTGCATCTGATCACGTGACTCGTTGTGCATGACACCACGGAGACTCACAGCATGTGGAGACTCATGCTACTCTCCACGATCCACACACAACTCACCACACGCCCCATTGAGAGAACCACTAATCACCACCACGAGGAGGTTACCCCATGTGACTCTACCCTCCCTAGCAACCGGGACAATTTGGTTGCTTAGGAAACCTGTCTGGAGTCACTCGGCATACCCGTTTGAACATTTTTTCAATCTTTTCAATTTTAGAATAAACCCTAAACAATAGGTGCGTCCCAAATCAAACACTTCTGCACTATACTATGTCTTTTTGTAGCGTAAATAGTGCAAGTAGTTTGTTCACACTGAAAATGCAACAAAACGAGTACCCGGATAAAGCAATTCTTCAACCGTCAAAGCAGAGTGTGGAATGTTGGACACTTCGTGCACTCAGCGCTCGCGACTTTTTGTACGTAGCGGAAGGGGCAGAGTTACCTGATGCTCAATCGGATTGAGATGTGGGGAATTTGGAAGTCAGGGCAACACCATGAACGGTTCATCATGTTCCTCAAACCATTCCCGAACAATGTGTACAGTGTGCCAGGGCGCATTATCCTGCTGAAAGAGGCCACTGCCATCAGGGAATACCGTTGCCATGAAGGGGTGTACCTGGTCTGCAACGAGGTTTAGGTAGGTGGCATGTGTCAACTGACATCTACATGAATGGCCAGACCCTGGGTTTCCCAGCAGAATATTGCCTAGAGCATCTCCCTCCACTGGCATGCTGTCTTCCCACAGTGCATCCTGGTGTAATCTCTTCCCCAGGTAAACGGCACACACGTACACGGCTGTAAAAGAAAAGTCAACCTTCTTCCACTGCTCCAAGGTCCAGTTCTGACGCTTGCGTGCCCATTGTAGGCACTTTCGACGGTGGACAGGGGTCATCATGGGCACTAAAACCAGTTTTGGCTTTGATTTATTAACTTCTTCAACTCTGCGGACCCATCTGCTGGTCCAAAGGGGGGGGGGGGGGCTGCTATGTTGCAAAAAAAATGTACACTTAAAATATTTAAGGCAAAAGTGGTATTATTTTAAAGCTTAAAATCTTAAAATCACTTCTGCATTTATGTTACTGAAAATAACAAAATAATGCTGGAAAACATTTGCGTCAGAAATCAGCGCCACCTAGTGGTCATGTGGTAGAAATATTCACATGACTATTAAAGTCATTCAGACAGAACTTAAATGGACAAATTGTGCAAAACCTCTTGGCCCTAAATACGTCACATTATGGATAAAATGGATTGTGAACGCCTATTCATGTCGACTTGATGAATACATATTTTAAGGTAAAACTTTCATCAGACTCTCTGTGGGACGTTGGGTTAATTACGCAACATATAAAGCACTTTAAAATCAGCCGAGAGTTCACCTCGTGGAGTAAAGTGTTGATTGGAGGCTCATGGTCTCACTCGCCAGGGGGAAAATCATGCCGATGAAGCCATCCTGACCGCTAACACACCAGGAAACACTTCAAAGCCACTGGACACATGTGTGACCGATGGCCCTTTCCTGCCTGTCAGAGATGAGAGGGAAAAATCTCACACTTCCAGAGTGTGTGTCGCGTTCCCGCACTCTTTGCTGTCAGCTTTAGGGTTATGGTTGACTGACTGTTGAGTGATGGTGCAGCACACACACATACACACATACGGACACACACACACATACACACCCATACACACACACACTCCCTGCACACACTCCCTACACACACACACACACACACACACATACACACCCATACACACACACACACACACTCCCTGCACACACATACACACACACACATACACACACCCATACACACACACACACACACACTCCCTGCACACACACACATACATACACACACTCCCTACACACACACACAGACACACTCCCTGCACACACATACACACACTCCCTACACACACACACATATACACACACACTTCCTACACACACACAGACACACTCACACACACACACACACACACACACACGTGTATACAGAAACACACACATGCAGCGCTGTGTTCCAAAACATGTCAGCTCTAAGCGACACTAAGAAAAAAGGCTGTTTTATATGCACTGAGAGAAGGAAATGAGGTTATGATGTTGAAGGTCTCTATCGAGCTTCTGAAATGCCTCAATCTGTCATTAAATATGTAAATGTAAATTCTATTATCTGAAACTTTTCTTAAAGGAACAGTTATAAGTTGAAAGATTGATTAAGTGCTAAAATATTTTTTCCATCTGTGAAAAATATAGAAAGGATGTGGATCACTATTAAGTATAGAAGGTCCAAAATTCTCCTCATTATTTTATCCAAATCTAAAATCCTATATTTTATTATACGATGATAATGACCCCATCCCGATACAGATCACCCGCTAGAATAATAGGGCCGTTTTTTCCACAGACTGGAAGTGAATGTTTGTAGGCCCAAGGCAATGTGCTGCTGTCTGGAGATGTAAATGTCACGACCGCTTCTGAGTGTGACAGCATGAGAGCTCTCGGGAATAAACACCTCTCCTACCTGATATCTGGACCGAACACGTAATCACAACAGGCAGGTCCTGCTGGGATAGTTCCACAGAAGGGATAGTTCACCCTCATGTCAGTCCAAACCCTTTTGTCTTTCTTTCTTCGATGGTACACAAAATACAATATTCTGAAGAATCAAAGCCATCGTATGCCTTCAGAAGACCTGGAATATTTAGCCTGGAGGCTAAATATTCAGATTAAGAACTTTTGTTAATTAATTAATTAAAATGATGTATGTGAATAAAAAGAATACATAGTATATTTTTCATGTTTAGAAAAAAAGTCATCAAACTTAAAAAAAAATTGTAATCCCTCGCAATTATTTCGGATTCCTTTACAATAAATGAACCATGCTTTTACTATGTTAACTATTAATAGCTATATATATTGAAAGCTCTACAACTACACATTCATTGTTTTTTATGTATAGTAATTTCAAATCAGATGATTGCAACACGCTCCAAAAAAGTTGGGACAGTCGAGTGTTTACCGCTGTGAAACATCACCAGTTCTTCTAATAACACTTATTTAGCATTTGGGCACTGAGGACACAAGTTTTTTAAATTTAGAAAGTGGAATTTCCCCCATTCATCCATTCTGCAGGTCTTCGGCTGCACAATTGTACAGGGTCTTCGTTGCCTTATTGTGTGCTTCATAATGCTTCACACATTCTCAATTGGACATGGTCAGGACTGCAGGCAGGACAATCTAGCACCCGCACTCTCTGCTTATTTGGCCCGTATTTGGATTGAAGATGTCCTACTAAAAATTCCAGGATGTCCTTGGAACGCAAAAGTATTGCGAGGGAGCCAAAAAATATTGTGAGAGAGCAAAAACTATTGCGGGGGAACTCAAAACTATTGCGAAGGAACGCAACTATTGTGAGGGAATGCAAAACTATTGCGAGGTAACTCAAAACTATTGCGAGGGAACGCAACTATTGCGAGGTAACTCAAAACTATTGCGAAGGAATGCAAAACTATTGCGAGGTAACTCAAAAACTATTGTGAGGGAATGCAAAACTATTGCGAGGTAACTCAAAACTATTGTGAGGGAACGCAACTATTGTGAAGGAATGAAAAACTATTGCGAGGGAATGCGAACTATTGCAAAGGAATGCAAACTATTGCAAGGGAATGCAAAACTGTTGCAAGTGATCACAAAACTATTGCAAGGGAATGCAACTAATAAGAAGGAATGCAAAACTATTGCAAGGGAATGCAAAACTATTGCAAGGGAGTGCAAAACTATTGCAAGGGAACTCAAAACTATTGCAAGGGAACTCAAAACTATTGCAAGGGAGTGTAAAACTATTGCAAGTGAACACAAAACTATTGCAAGGGAGTGCAAAACTATTGCAAGGGAGTGCAACTAATGCGAAGGAATGCAAAACTATTGCGAGGGAATGCGACTAATGCGAAGGAATGCAAAACTATTGCGTGGGAATGCAACTAATGCGAAGGAATGCAAAACTATTGCGAGGGAATGCAACTAATGTGAAGGAATGCAAAACTATTGCGAGGGAATGCGACTAATGCGAAGGAATGCAAACTATTGCGAGGGAATGCGACTAATGCGAAGGAATGCAAACTATTGCGAGGGAATGCAACTAATGCGAAGGAATGCAAACTATTGCGAGGGAATGCGACTAATGCGAAGGAATGCAAACTATTGCGAGGGAATGCAACTAATGCGAAGGAATGCAAAACTATTGCGAGGGAATGCAAACTATTGCGAGGGAATGCAACTAATGCGAAGGAATGCAAAACTATTGCGAGGGAATGTAACTAATGCGAAGGAATGCAAAACTATTGCGAGGGAATGCAAAACTAATGCGAAGGAATGCAAAACTATTGCAAGGGAGGGCAAAACTATTGCAAGGGAACTCAAAACTATTGCAAGGGAGTGCAAAACTATTGCAAGTGATCACAAAACTATTGCAAGGGAATGCAACTAATGTGAAGGAATGCAAAACTATTGCGAGGGAATGCAACTAATGCGAAGGAATGCAAAACTATTGCGAGGGAATGCAAAACTATTGTGAAGGAATGCAAAACTATTGCGAGGGAATGCAACTAATGCGAAGGAATGCAACACTATTGCGAGGGAGTGCAACTAATGCGAAGGAATGCAACACTATTGCGAGGGAGTGCAACTAATAGAAGGAATGCAACACTATTGCGAGGGAGTGCAAAACTATTGCGAAGGAGCGCAAAACTATTGCGAGGGAATGCAACTAATGCGAAGGAATCAAAACTATTGCGAGGGAGTGCAAAACTATTGTGAAGGAGCGCAAAACTATTGCGAGGGAATGCAACTAATGTGAAGGAATGCAAAACTATTGCGAGGGAATGCAACTAATGCGAAGGAATGCAAAACTATTGCGAGGGAATGCAAAACTATTGTGAAGGAGCGCAAAACTATTGCGAGGGAATGCAACTAATGTGAAGGAGTGCAAAACTATTGCGAGGGAATGCAACTAATGCGAAGGAATGCAACACTATTGCGAGGGAGTGCAACTAATGCGAAGGAATGCAAAACTATTGCGAGGGAGTGCAAAACTATTGCGAAGGAACGCAAAACTATTGCGAGGGAGTGCAACTAATGTGAAGGAATGCAAAACTATTGCGAGGGAATGCAACTAATGTGAAGGAATGCAAAACTATTGCGAGGGAATGCAACTAATGCGAAGGAATGCAAAACTATTGCGAGGGAATGCAACTAATGCGAAGGAATGCAAAACTATTGCGAGGGAATGCAAAACTATTGCAAGGGAGTGCAAAACTATCCCGACGTAGCGCAAACTATTGCGATGGAGTGCAACTAATGCGAAGGAATGCAAAACTATTGCAAGGGAGTGCAAAACTATTGCGAGGGAGTGCAACTAATGCGAAGGAATGCAAAACTATTGCGAGGGAGTGCAAAACTATTGTGAGGGAGTGCAAAACTATTGCGAAGGAGCGCAAAACTATTGCGAGGGAATGCAACTAATGCGAAGGAATGCAAAACTATTGCGAAGGAACGCAAAACTATTGCGAGGGAATGCAACTAATGTGAAGGAATGCAAAACTATTGCGAGGGAATGCAACTAATGCGAAGGAATGCAAAACTATTGCGAGGGACTGCAAAACTATTGCGAGGGAATGCAACTAATGCGAAGGAATGCAAAACTATTGCGAGGGAATGCAAAACTATTGCAAGGGAGTGCAAAACTATCCCGAAGTAGCGCAAAACTATTGCGAGGGAGTGCAACTAATGCGAAGGAATGCAAAACTATTGCGAGGGAGTGCAAAACTATTGCGAGGGAGTGCAACTAATGCGAAGGAATGCAAAACTATTGCGAGGGAGTGCAAAACTATTGCGAGGGAGTGCAAAACTATTGCGAAGGAGCGCAAAACTATTGCGAGGGAATGCAACTAATGCGAAGGAATGCAAAACTATTGCGAAGGAACGCAAAACTATTGCGAGGGAATGCAACTAATGTGAAGGAATGCAAAACTATTGCGAGGGAATGCAACTAATGTGAAGGAATGCAAAACTATTGCGAGGGACTGCAAAACTATTGCGAGGGAATGCAACTAATGCGAAGGAATGCAAAACTATTGCGAGGGAATGCAAAACTATTGCAAGGGAGTGCAAAACTATCCCGAAGTAGCGCAAAACTATTGCGAGGGAGTGCAACTAATGCGAAGGAATGCAAAACTATTGCGAGGGAGTGCAACTAATGCGAAGGAATGCAAAACTATTGCGAGGGAATGCAACTAATGCGAAGGAATGCAAAACTATTGCGAGGGACTGCAAAACTATTGCGAGGGAATGCAACTAATGCGAAGGAATGCAAAACTATTGCGAGGGAATGCAAAACTATTGCAAGGGAGTGCAAAACTATCCCGAAGTAGCGCAAAACTATTGCGAGGGAGTGCAACTAATGCGAAGGAATGCAAAACTATTGCGAGGGAGTGCAAAACTATTGCGAGGGAGTGCAAAACTATTGCGAAGGAGCGCAAAACTATTGCGAGGGAATGCAACTAATGCGAAGGAATGCAAAACTATTGCGAAGGAACGCATAATTATTTCAGAAAATAAAATCCCTCCATATCATGAACTTTCTTTGTATGAAAAAGAGCAGCGTGAATATTCTGCATCTGTGTTAAATTTAAGTCATATAATTTTGCAACAACATGAGGTTGAGAACATAAAGACTATCCCTTTAATATCACAAACTAAAATGTCAGGAAATCTTTTTTTTTATAAAATCGAGTTTTTAAGAAATCTGTTAAGAAATGACGTAATGTTTTCCAGCTGTCTGTTAGTGATGTACATTTCCATCCATTTCATTTCCCCTTCAAAGGAACACTCGTGGTGTAATTACAGGCCCACAATGTGCTAGATATACTGAAAACTTGAGCGAATACAGACTGAAATCATTTCAAATGAAAAATGGCAAAAGTGCAGAGCTAGACAAAAGGCTGGACCGAGATACAAGTGCAAATCTTCAAACAAAACAAAATTTCTATTAAAAAACTGACGTTTGGTAAAAGTACTTAGACATGCTTCAAAAAGAAACACTATCAGATAATCTTTCATTCGCATGTGTGCTCATCCGATAGAAAAAAAGCTTTGAAACTTGAATTGGCTGTCGAAAACAATCAGAATCCCGAAGCCGGAATATTTCATTATGAACGAACAGGAAAACACTCTCCGGTGCATGAACAAGCTGAAGGCACGAACACCTGATACCATCAGAGCCTTTTAAAGTCTCTCGCTCAGCCGTGGATCTCTGTGATCTAGAACAGAGCGTCTATTCTCAAAGTCATAAGAGTGGAGGAGAATTCCAAGGCAATAAACACGGATTCGTGAGCCGTATCCTGGGAATGAGCCCACGGGGATGTTTTAAAGAGAGACAGACCCTCCAACGAGCCAGAAATGAATAATCAAGACATTAAGATTCACATCGCATATTATTTAAAGAAATATATTTACGTAACCCATCTGATGTAAAAACACGACATAGTTTCAGCCCATAGGAAAGAACAGTCCCATATGAAATCTCTTTAATATATCAACCATTCCTCCTCGACGGAGAGAGCAAACGGAGACTTTCACTTAAAGGAATGAAAAAGATGTCATCATTTACTCACCCTCATGTCCATGGAACACAAAAGGAGACGATAGACAGCATCAGTCACCATTCGCTTTCGTCGCATCTTATGTCCATAGAATGAAAATGAATGTGAAAATAACAAAAAAGGCACATTTTTGGCTACATTTTTTGTAGTTTTCCAGCAGTTTCTTAGGCTGGAAGTCTCAGAATGTATCATTATCTATATCATTTTATTATTATTTATTTATTTATTATAAGACTTTCATTTTGGGTATTCCACTGAAACAGGAAATCTTTAAAAATGCCTTCAGAGCTTTAAGGGTTCATATTGAAAGTCTGGGTCTGGGAAACAGTCAAATCTATCCATAAAAGACATTTGAAAAGTATCAAAAATAAAGGATGAAGGCCCGGTGAAAAGTTTCCAATTCAGTTTTAATGAGACCATGTGTTTAATGTGTTTGTTTGAATAAGAATCAACCCCCGAGACATATACCCTTAAACCTTATTCACACACAGAGTGAAGTTAGCGTGCCTCAAAATAATGTATGTCCTTATATCACCATTTACAGTGTGGAAATGAAGGAAACGAGAGAAAGTTCTGTCTGTCTTTCAGTACTGATGCGTTAGAAGGAATGAGCCAGTGAACATGTGGAGGTGTAATGGATTGACAGAGAAACACAGATAATTGGATTGAGACTCTCTGGAGATGGCTTGTGTAATTAAAAACGGAGTGTGTTAGGAATATAAATGTTTTTGTGTTTGGATCTCAAGAGGGTTCGAGATGTCGTGTAGAACAACACAAGTCATCTGTTACAGACTGCTTCACCTGCACCTGTGTGTGTGTGTGTGTGTGTGTGTGTGTGTGCGTGTGTGTGCGTGTGTGTGCGTGTGCGTGCGTGCGTGTGTGTGTGTGTGTGTGTGCGTGTGTGTGTATATCTGATGTGTGTGTGTGTGCGTATGTTTGTGTGTGTATATCTGATGTGTGTGTGTGTGTGTGTGTGTGTGTGTGCGTGTGCGTGTGTGTGTGTGTGTGTGTGTGTGCGTGTGTGTGCGTGTGTGTGCGTGTGTGTGCGTGTGCGTGCGTGCGTGTGTGTGTGTGTGTGTGTGCGTGTGTGTGTATATCTGATGTGTGTGTGTGTGCGTATGTTTGTGTGTGTATATCTGATGTGTGTGTGTGTGTGTGTGTGTGTGTGTGCGTGTGCGTGTGTGTGTGTGTAGCACATTCTTGTTTCTGAATGTAAACATGTGTTCATGGTCCTAATGTAATTCCACTGATGTTTGGATTGCTGTCGGAGAGTGCACTAGTGAGGCCTAATGTATCCGAGCTGGCAGAGAGCGCAGGCCGCAAGCAGACGTGCATGCTGGGTAAATTCAATCACACAGCGTCTGCTACACATTGTAATAGCAATCTTGGAATTGAGATTTGATTACAGTTTGGAGAAATTGGAATTATGTTCCCATATTGCCGCTGGCTGCGGCGACCGGGTTGTTAATGTGGGTTATGTGTCGGCATTTTGCTGAATTACAATGGTGGTGTGTTTTTGTGTTTGTCAAACTGAATAAAACGTGAGGAACAGAGGCTGTGTTTACATCCGATTTTGTAATCTGAGTAAGTCTCGAGCGGTGTTAGAGGAATATTCCGGGTTCAACTAAAGTTAAGCTCAATTGCCATAATGTTGATTACCAAAATGACTTAAATTTCAGTCTGTTCCCCACACAAAGCTATCATGTGGCATCAGAACATTTTACATGATATACAAGTCCAATGGATGCTTTGTCATTTTAGGGGCTGTTGATGTTGTATGCACTCGGATATTCTGCCCAACAACTCCTTCATTGAAGAAAGGAATAATACAGGTAATATGTACTACATGATTTTGACGTGGCTCGTTGTGCACTTGTTGATATGAACACTAAAGGAGCTGCAACAACAATAACTTTGGTTCACTTTCACACAAATCTTGATTATACGAACATTATAAGTTCACAAACACTCCTCACACAATGCTATCTTATGACATCTAAACACTTTTACTATAGTGCACGAATCATTTTAACATTTGCATTACATAATCAACTGCAGTGGCATGAAAAATAAGTGAACCCTTTGGAATTAAAGAATCTTCATTAAAGTTACAAGTATAGACAAACACAATGTGCTGAAGCTGACAACACAACAATTCTTTATTGAACGCATCCCATTAAACATTCACAGTGCTGTGGAGAAAGTAAGTGAAGCCTTATATTTACAGTAATAACCTCATCCAAGCGTTTCCGGTAGCTGCGGATTCGACCTGCACAACGTTCAGAAGGAATTTTGGGCCATCCTTCATCACAGAACCGCTTCAGTTCAGTCAAATTCGCAGGATGTCTGGTGTCTCTCTTTAAGTCATTCCACAGCATCTCTGTTGGGTTCAGGTCTGGACTCTGACTGGGACACTCCAAAAGAACGATTTTGAAGTCATTCTGTAGTGGATTTACTTCGATGTTTTGGGTCATTGTCCTGCTGCGTCACTCAACTTCTACTGAGCTTCAGCTGGCACACTGCCATCCTGACATTATCCTGTAGGGTATCTTGATATCCCTCCATGATTGCAAGCGGTCCAGGCCCGAAGCAGCAAAGCAGCCCCAAATCATGATGCTCCCTCCACCGTTCTTCACCGTTGGGATGAGGATTTCATGTTGGTATGCAGTGCCCTTTTTTTGCCATACGTAGTGCTGCGTGTTCTTCCCAAACAATTCAACCTTGCTTTCATGAGTTCAGAAAACATTTTGGAGTGTCAAGATGGTCTTTGTGCAAACTTCAGGCGTGCAGCAATGTTTCTGTTGGAAAGCAGCGGCTTCCTTCATAGTGTCCTGCCATGAACACATACCTGTTTAATGTTTTCTGTATAGTAGACTCATGAACAGAGATGTTAACCAGCTCCTATGATTCCTTCAAGTCTTTATCTGTCACTCTAGGGATCTTATTTACCTCATTGATCATTCTGCGGTGTTCCCTTTGAGTCATCTTGACTGGACGGCCACTTCTAGTGAGAGTATCTATAGTACTAAATCATCTCCATTTATAGACAGTTTGTCTAACTGTGGACAGATGAATATCTAATGGTTACTTCTAGTGAGAGTATCTATAGTACTAAATCACCTCCATTTATAGACAGTTTGTCTAACAGTGGACAGATGAATATCTAACGGCCACTTCTAGAGAGAGTACCTATAGTACTATATCATCTCCATTTATAGACAGTTTGTCTAACTGTGGACAGATGAATATCTAACGGCCACTTCTAGTGAGAGTACCTATAGTACTAAATCATCTCCATTTATAGACAGTTTGTCTAACTGTGGTCAGATGAACATCTAACGGCCACTTCTAGTGAGAGTACCTATAGTACTAAATCATCTCCATTTATAGACAGTTTGTCTAACTGTGGACAGATGAATATCTAACGGCCACTTCTACAGTGAGTACACCACAAAATGAAGTGGTTGTGTTTTTCCCCTCACATTTGCTTTTTCGTACAATATCGGTTAGGTTTAGGTTTCAGATTTACGATAGTAAGGAAAGAGCATTAACCTTAAAAATCGATTTGGAGGAACATTTAACTCTCCTTTAGCGCCACACAGTGGACGTTTCACTTCGGAAATGCCACAGTATGTGTAAGGAACTTTACAAAAGCGTTGCCACATTCCCAGCAATACTTTTTACTGCTTTAAATTAATTTTAAAAACTATGTGTCATAATATGAGCTCTGTGCTTAAGGCCTCAAGACAGACAGACAGAGAGAGAGACAGAGAGAGAGAGTGAGACAAAGGGAGAGAGAGAGAGAGAGAGAGAGAGAGAGAGAGAGAGAGAGAGATGGTGGGTGGGAGAGAGAACGAGAGAGAGAGAGAGAGAGAGAGATACAGAGAGAGAGAGGGGGGGAGAGAGAGAACGAGAGAGAGAGAGAGAGAGAGAGAGAGAGAGAGACAAAGGGAGAGAGAGAGAGAGAGAGAGAGAGAGAGAGAGAGAGAGAGAGAGAGAGAGAGAGAGACAAAGGGAGAGAGAGAGAGAGAGAGAGAGAGAGAGAGTGGTCCTGGGCTGTCCAGGGGTGTCCTGCATTTCACTAACACACACACACACACACACACAGTTTCTCCTGTCCTGTCAGTTCAGCTCATGTCTGACTGTGTTTTAAGCCTCTAGAGTTCTGCGTAGGGAATATCAGATGCGAAATGTAGAAAAATCCTTCAAACATGCCGCGTCACAAACCCGAAGAGATGAACATTGCCAGAGTGTGTCAACAGACTAACTGCTCACACACATACACACTTGCGGCCTCAGCGTGTGCCATTTAAGACAGATGCCCGTGGGGGAAAAGAGTGTTTGTGTCACTACAGTGAATGTCAAGAAGTTCATGAATGTGTCTTTTGGTACTTGGGTAATGCAGCTAGTGGGAAAATAACTGTGTAATCTTAGTCTTCCTGCAGGACTCTCGCTATGACCCCCACAAACACACACACACATACACACAACATACACACACACACAGACACACAAACACACACACACTCATACACACACACATACACACACACACACACACACACACACATAGCTATCGAAATGGCAGACTGCAGTAGACTGCAGGGTACTTGACATAAAATACTTTTGGAAAGTTGGCGTTTCCTGCAGTGTGGCATGCTATAAATCATCTAAATCTTTTTTTAACAGCCTTTTGCTAATCCTTCTCTAATTATTGTGCATGCGGATTTTAAAGAGCGTGTACAAATTGAGATGAATATTTGAAAGAAAAATAATTTGTCTTGCTGCAGGACCATTAAAAATGATACAGTCAAAAAGCTGATTTCAAATGGTTAAGAACTTTTCAAAATCGATTACAAATGGTGAAGATAAATTGAGGACTATTACAGGACCTACACTTTCCCTTATACATTCATCTGCATCTTTTTGTATTATGTAGTATTATGTATGTAGAATTATAAAATGATGTATGGTGTATTTCTATATTTTTACACGTTTGAGGATGTTTGATCAGGTTTAGAGTGATGCGCAAGTAAATCAGTGAATCATATTATGAACTAGTTCATTTACACGAACTGTCGAACAAATCGTTTCAGACTTCCCGATGCTACATACCAGTTAATCAGTGAATCATTTATTTCAATCAAAATGAACTGTCCAAATGAAATGACTCTCTTCCCACCGCTATATGAGGACAGTTCAGGTAAGCATGATTATTTTCTCCCTCGACTCCTTTGCTGCATGACAAATGTACAATACATACAATACACGAGGACAAGCACTTCTCCACTTTAACACACACACACACACACACAGTAGATGACTTTGAAATGCACCAGATGCTGCTATTTAAATCGTAATGTACACTCGATGTCTCCTCACATTCACTCTGTTTTCTCCTCTCGTTCAATTCTCACTCTCGTGCATTTAGTTACTTTGATAAACGACTAAAATACTGGAGAACAAAAGAAACAATTCTCCCTCACACAGGTCAATAGCATCAAGGGCTCTGTACCCTGGAGAGAAAGGGCTTGTGTTTGAGAATAACAGATGAGAGTGTGTGTATGAGAGCAGTTTCTGTGATTGTGCATGTAAATACTGTGTGTGTCTAGCGGGAGATGCTGTCAGTCAATCTGAGGTGGTCTCAACGGTCCTGTTAATGCTTAAAAATGTTTTTAACTGCATCTGCAACAGCTGTGCATTCACTCTGTATTCCAATATACATTATACATTAAAGCACTGTCACACTGTTACACTGTCATTAAACACTACAACACCATAAAACACACTAATAAACAATATGCGCCAAAACACCATTCTTGTTAAACACAATAATACCACTATAAAAACATTCCCATAAACATTATACACTGCACGCTGTCATTAAACACTAAACAGCATCGCAAAACACATTCCAATTAATATTATACTGTACACCAAAACACCACAAAAGCATCGTAACACAAATTCCCATTATCATTATACATCAAAACACCTTCACACTGTCATTAAACACTACACTACAATAAAACACCATTTCATAAACATTATTCTCTAAAACACCTTCACGTTGTCGTTAAACACCACAACAGTATCATAAAACACATTCCCATAAACATTATTCACCAAAACACCTGTACGCTGTCAGTCGTATTACACCGCAACAGCATTATAAAACACATTCCCCTAACATTATACACTGAAACACCTCCACTCTGTCGTTAAACACCACACTACAATGAAACACCATTCCAGAAAATTATTAAAAAAAACACCTGCACGATGTTGTTAAACACCACAACAGTATCATAAAACACATTCCCATACACATTATTCACCAAAACTCCTTCACACTGTAACTAAACACTACAATAAAACACCATTCCAAAAAAAATATTAAAAAAACACCTTCACGTTGTCATTAAACACCACAAGAGTATCATAAAACACATTCCCATACACATTATTCACCAAAACTCCTTCACACTGTAATTAAACACTACACTACAATAAAACACCATTTCATAAACATTATTCTCTAAAACACCTTCACGTTGTTGTTAATCACACAACAGTATCATAAAACAAATTCCCATACACATTATTCACCAAAACACCTTCACACTGTCATTAAACACTACACTACAATAAAACACCATTCCATAAACATTATTCACCAAAACTCCTTCACACTGTTATTAAACACTACAACACTACCATAAAACAATTTACCATTAAACACCAAAGCTCCTTCAAACTGTCATTAAACACTACACTACAATAAAACACCATTTCATAAACATTATTCACCAAAACATCTCCATACTGAGGTTAAACACCACTACACTACCATAAAACACATTCCCATTAATATTTGTACATTAAAACACCTTCACGGTTTTGTTAAACACCACAACACTACCAAAAACACCTTCCCATTAATATTAGTACATTAAAACACCTTCACAGTTTTGTTAAACACCACAACACTACCAAAAAACACCTTCCCATTAATATTAGTACACTAAAACACCTTCACGGTTTTGTTAAACACCACAACACTACCATAAAACACATTCCCATTAATATTATACTGTGCACTAAAACACCTTCACGCTGTTGTTAAACACCACAACACTACCAAAAAACACCTTCCCATTAATATTAGTACACCAAAACACCTTCACGCTTTTGTTAAACACCACAACACTACCATAAAACACATTCCCATTAATATTATACTGTGCACTAAAACACCTTCACGCTTTTGTTAAACACCACAACACTACCGTAAAACACATTCCCATTAATATTATACTGTGCACTAAAACACCTTCACGCTGTTGTTAAACACCACAACACTACCATAAAACATATTCCCATTAATATTAGTTCACTAAAACTCCTTCACGGTTTTGTTAAACACCACAACACTACCATAAAACACATTCCCATTAATATTATACTGTACACTAAAACACCGTCACGCTTTTGTTAAACACCACAACACTACCAAAAAACACCTTCCCATTAATATTAGTACACTAAAACACCTTCACAGTTTTGTTAAACACCACAACACTACCATAAAACACATTCCCATTAATATTATACTGTGCACTAAAACACCTTCACGCTGTTGTTAAACACCACAACACTATCATAAAAAATAATAGTTACACACAAAACACTGTAACAGTCTTTGAACACTGCAACACCACTGTTAAACACATTACCGTAAATATTATACTCCAAACAACTTCACACAGTCATTACATACCAAAGCACAACCATGAAACATATTTCCAAAGACATTATATAACAAAACACCATCACAATGTCATTGAAACTACAACAGCACCACTGACTCACACTGTCATAAACAATTATACACCACCATAAAATGAACTCACTGTCTGCTCTTAAACATCCTCCCAAACACTGACATTAGGACTTTGAATGGTTGACATTAAACACACTCACACAACTGTTTAACACAAACACACTCCTACTTTCATGACACACACACACACACACACAGGTCAGAGGTCACTGGTCAGAGTGAATGCACGTATGCTTTGTTTGCTGTGCTAGGAGCCGGAAGGTGTCCATCAACGGTTGAAGACTCTGATGGCCTGATTTAGAAAATATAAACAACAGAATTCTGAAAAGGTCACACACACAAACTGTCTTTCACTCATGCAGCAGATGTGATGCTTATTGTGTGTTGATGTGTACACAGAGATAATTGTGTCTTTTCTGTGCCAGCTTAACACCACTGTCAACCAAGTAAAGAAAACACTTAAAATAGACATATAAAATGTGAAAGTGTTTAATGACAGGGAGAAGACCGACTTGCAGTGCTGTAGCAATTTTGCTTTTGAAAATCTTTATATTCAATATTGGAGGATTTCTCACGACCATGTTCATCTACACCTGCAATCAAGAGGTGATAAAGAAGATAATTAACCTGCATGCATTTCTGGAGTGAGCCATGATCAGATGGTGACAGTTCTGATTTAGAGGCCAATGGTCATCGAGAGTCTGATGATATATCCAAATGGAGGACTGACGACTATTTGCTTATGATTGTGTATCCACGAGCATCATCTGTCTGCTTACTGGAGTAGCATTATTCTGCCTTCAGGTGGTGTTGGAATGTTTCCGCTTGCCACTTCTGAAGTTGTAATTACTGAGTTGAGCACACAAGAAAGCCACTACAAAGTCATAATCACCGGTGGTAAACTCTGGACTTTCTTTGAGTTGCGGGGCATATCGATAAAAGAATCATGGCGGAAGCATGATTGGTAACAATTCAATAATTGGTAACAAGACTCAATTACCTGGTTCATGATGCGACAGGCTTGTGCAACAAAACTACTGTGGCAGGGCGGAGGGTCGTGATTCCGCACACCCGGCCCCTAATCAGGCTAATCAAGCCTCAGAGACGGATAAAGGCCGACTGAAAATAGCAGTGCGACAGAGAGAGAGAGAGTTACGGGCAGCTGTCCGACACCTTTGTGTGTGTCTTTTTGTTTCAGTTTTATATTTAAACTATTATTTATATTTTCAAGCCGGTTCTCGCCTCCTTCTTTCCATTAATCCCTTTACACTGGTGCCGAAACCCTGGAAGGAGGAGGGATGTGCCGTAGTAGAACCCCCGCCACTACCTCCACCCCAACAGAGCAGCCACGGCCAACTGCCGGCATGGCCGCCTGAGAGCAGAGGTACTGCCGGTGACCACAAAGGGAGAAGGGGCTCCTAACCGACCGCCTGGAGCAGTCAGGGCCTCTGCCAGGGGCGGAGACATGGACAGATTACCGACCGGGCCAATGGGGCCGGTGCCCAGGGGCCCTTGACTGCCCGGTGGTGCTCTGGGCTTTAAGGCTGCGCAATCTAGTTTGGTGAACCCCCCCCCCCCCCCCCCCCGCCCCGCTTGAAAACCCTTTTGGGCATGAACAACCATCATTTTGTCCTCCGCCATATTTAAAGTATGTCTCCTCCCAATGCAGGAGCAAGAGACGTTCAACCTCACCATCTTGACAAACAAACCTCTTCACCATCAATAAATCTTCATTTGAAGTGTGCAAAGGTTAATTGCTCCACATCAGCAAATGATCACGCAGGTAAAGATGCACATCAGAGCCTTTGCTTCACTCCGCGTCTTTACGCATTTGATTTTCAGCACATTTTAACTTCATCTCACGCACCCACACACCACAACTGAACCACAGAGCAACGATTTATCACCTACAGTCAATGTGCTGCTGGTGTCCTGAGCAATAATCAGTCATTTTATGAACACTGCTGAATCAATACTTCAGTTATGAGTGAATCTGGATTTTCTAGCGTATGTGCAATGTTTGCCAAATATAAAGGTTTAAAAATGGCACAGTTAAAAACCCCCGTGAGCCCCGAACAGAGTGACACACTTTGACTATCAATGAGCGCAGAAGCCTGATGGATTCCACGTGTGTTCTTATCCACGAGCAGAGCGAAAGAAAAAGAAATAAATCTATATGAGAGTTTATTTCAAGTTAAATTCAAATAAATGTTACGTCGTGATTTAGAGATCAGTCCCTAATAAAGTACATCCAGTTCTGCAGTGTTTTGTCATCTTAAATGGATCTTAAGACATTTAAAGGCACAAACTCGGATTTTGAATCTCCATTTCATTTCTAAATCCGTGGAGAGCTCAATAAAACCAGACTGACGCGGGAGAATTTGACGTGAGGAGCAGCCAAACAGTCATCTGATGATCATTCCCACGTCAGTCATTCACTTTAATCCAGAAAATAAATTAAATCCCATTAGATAAAACTCCTAAATGACACTTATAGACATGTCACTGCTGTAAGTGACATGTACCGACATTCAGAATACCCACAATTCTGTTGTGTTGCGGCAAACTGGGACATTTGATCAATATTTATGTTCTTTAACACTATTACCAAAAACCAACTCAAGCTGGTAATGACCACAAAATCCCATCCATTACATCATTCTCCAAACACACACACACTCACACACTCACTCACTCTCACACACACACACACAGACACACTCACACACACTCACTCACTCACTCACTCGCTCTCTCACATACACACACACTCACACACACACTCACACACACACACACACTCACACTCACTCACTCACACACACACACACACACACACACTCACTCACTCTCACACACACACACACACACACACACTCACTCACTCTCACACACACACACACACACACACACTCACTCACTCTCTCACACACACACACACACACACACACACACACACACTCACTCACTCACTCGCTCTCTCTCTCACACACACACACACTCACTCACTCACTCACTCACTCGCTCTCTCACACACACACACTCACTCACTCACTCACTCACTCGCTCTCTCTCTCTCACACACACACACTCACTCACTCACTCACTCACTCACTCACTCGCTCTCTCACATACACACACACTCACACACACACTCACACACACACACTCACACTCACTCACTCACACACACACACACACACACACACTCACTCACTCTCACACACACACACACACACACACACTCACTCACTCTCACACACACACACACACACACACACACTCACTCACTCTCTCTCACACACACACACACACACACACACACACACTCACTCACTCACTCACTCGCTCTCTCTCTCTCACACACACACACTCACTCACTCACTCACTCACTCGCTCTCTCTCTCACACACACACACTCACTCACTCACTCACTCACTCTCTCACACACACTCACTCACTCTCACACACACACTCACACACACACTCACTCACTCTCACACACACACACACACACTCACTCACTCTCTCTCTCACACACACACACACACACACACACACACACACTCACTCACTCACTCACTCACTCACTCACTCGCTCTCTCTCTCACACTCACTCACTGAAACACACTGTGTTTGAAAATAATTGAAGTCAGTCGCTATTCTCTATGTCCAATCTGTGATTCAGTTTGTTGTTCCATTGGTCATGCAACAAAACGATTAATAATAATAATAATAATAACAATTCACAATTATTATTATTATTTCATTTCTTCTAAACTGGTTTCACAATGAGTCCGTCGAGTTTGTTTCAGTGTTCAATTGAAATGAAAGTGTCTCAAGGTTTTCTTAATTGCGCGCGCAAAACATGTTACGCAGAACTCAAACGCGTCTCCTTCATTAGACTAATGAACTCATTTCTGGAGCTGTCCAGGCGGATACAGACGTGTTTGGGGTTGATTGATGCCAGATGTTCCAGAACAATTCGAGTGCATTAGAGTGCGCGTGTCCCGTTTGACATCAATCGGTGCGTAAACGGAGACCGAATGAGCCCGTTTTAGCTCAAATCTTGATGTTTTACTGCTGGAAACGAGACTGTCTTAAAGTTACTTTTATAAACGAGCGAGTTGTGACGCGTAACGGGCGTAAATCAGCTTTTAAGAGTGTCTCCTCGGGACAGATATCAGTTTCAATAGCTCAGTCCGAGATTGGCGAGATGGACCCCTTTGGTTTCCATTGATTTTAGGTTCAGTAGAAGATCTTCAGTTTTATACTCTAAACATGGACAGGTTCAAAAAGACCGAACTGGCTGGGTAAAATGGGACTGAACGCATGAGTGGTTAAACTAACGCAACAGTACTCTAAAACTACCCAGCATTGAGAAAATAGCCGGTCAATATTTTGGGTTTACGGGCGCTCCATGTTGCGTATTTATTTTGGGGTGTTTATTAGCAACCCTCGTTAAAACATCAAATGTTTTATGCTTTAAGAAGCTCTTTTGTGTTTTGTAACGGAGTTACATTTAAATAAGTGTCCAAATAACTGCATGCATCGCCCAACAAACAAGTGTTTCCACACGAAAAGCGCGGCGCCTACCTGCTCTCAGTCGCTCCGGCCACCGGCGGGGTGTCTGCTCTCTCGCTCGCAGGTGCTCAGTGGGTCCGTTTGGTCACGCAGCTGGACGTCTGAGGACATGATGTTAGACGATCGGAGCTCTTCTCGTGGGTAAACGCGAATGAGGAGTGTGAGTGAGGAGTGAGGGCGCACGAGGGAGGGGAGGAGACGCAGGAGGTCCGTTTCACATATGATACGAAGAGGGGGCGCGTCATTCATCAATAGCCTATAACTGTAGTTATACTGCGTTTATGGATGAAGTATATGTGAGTTTTAGAGTCGGAAAATGACCAAATTCGTTCCTCTAATTGTTCTTAACTGTTATAGTTAAGATGCGTGTGATGTTTCGGTGATAACGTGCGTCTGCTGATTTAAATGTTTTATCTATAGCGTGAATGAGCGGGTTTCAGCACCATGGACAGCGCGGCCGGTGCCCGCTGGAGGTGGCGGATGGATTGATACGATCGCGGTATTGACGCGCTCTGGCGCTTCTGGATTAAACGGGATTTGAGCTTTCCGCTCGAACGTGCCGTGAATGTAGCGCGTCCTCAGAGATGTGTTTCCACACTAAACCACTGAAGCCTTGTGGCGAAAAAGTTATCTGTGACGCTCCACCTTATAAAAGAACACTGTTGATGTACAGTGACGTATCAGATGGCAATACCATTGGCAATACCATCAGATGGCAATACCATTGGCAATACCATCAGATGGCAATACCATTGGCAATACCATCAGATGGCAATACCATTGGCAATACCATCAGATGGCAATACCAAGGTTCCATTTTTTTCAACCCGATATCACGCCGAGGCGTGAAATAGACACGCCGGTCCACTCGCGGATGCGTGTCTATTTCACGCTTTGCCTCCTCCAGGCGTGTACATGACACGCGCGCGTCTACGTAGAATACCGGCAGGGGGCGATCGTTTCCTCGACGCCAACAACTGTCCGCGCACCAAAGAGGAAGCGATACATCGCGTTCTCCACTTCCGGGTTTATTTTTGTATATAAATACACTTTTTAAATATATATATATATATATATATATATATATATATATATATATATATATATATATATATATATATTTATATATATATATTTATATATATATATATATTTATTTGTTTATTTACATCAGCACAAGATACTCGACAGCCCACACACACACACACACACACACACACACACACACACACACGTATAACAACGTTAGGCTACAGCAACGTTAGGATTTCTTCATGAAAGCAGCACTATGTAATGAACCTTTATTTGTCACATATGGTCACAAGTGAAAGTAACCGGCGAAATTGGCCGGCATCCCGCCCGCACGAACGTGCAACGCGACGACAACGGTATCGCTTCCTCTCTGGTGCGCGGAGAGTTGTTGGCGTCGAGGAAACGATCGCCCCCTGACGGTATTCTACGTAGACGCGCGCGTGTCATGTACACGCCTGGAGGAGGCAAAGCGTGAAATAGACACGCATCCGCGAGTGGACCGGCGTGTCTATTTCACGCCTCGGCGTGATACCGGGTTGTTTTTTTACTATGGTGCATTTTCAAAAAACAATAAACATGGTATTAATAATGTACATGACCAAATACATGATATTGCTATGGTAATGTCCAAAAAGACAACAACATAATATTATGGTACTGAATAATCACTATATTTATTTATCATGGAATTTAAATATTTTAGTACACGTCCAAAAAAAAAGCATGGCAATACAATGGTACATGCCCAAAATAAACGTGGTACTACTATGGTAATATCCAAAGTCAAAAAAAACATGGTAATGCCATGAATAATCACTATATTCGTGTATATATATATATATATATATATATATATATATATATATATATATATATATATATATATATATATATATATAATGCTACAATATTGCCATGGCACACATCCCACAAATATATTACTATGGACTATGTCCAAAAACCAAATAAACTGTGAACCACGCACAACTTACCACACGCCCCACTGAGTGCAAGAACCACTAATTGCGATGACAAGGAGGTTACCCCATGTGACTCTACCCACCCTAGGAACCGGGCCAATTTGGTTGCTTAGGAGACCAGGCTGGAGTCACTCAGCACACCCTGGATTTGAACTCGTGACTCCAGGGGTGATAGTCAGCGTCAATACTCGCTGAGATACCCAGGCCCACCTTTTGGGTGTTTATTATCCATTGTTGTCTTCTTGGATTCACCCTTCATCCTCAACATGTCAATAACTTCTCTGTGTTTTAGCACATTAGCAGATTGTGTTTTAAATGCAGCACATCTTCACACATGCACAGTGTAGAACAGTGTAGAGTGATATAGGCTATGTACACCCTACCAACAGCCCAGAGCACTCTAGCAACCGCATAGCAATGCCCTAACAACCACCTAGGACACCCTAGCAACCATATAGCAATGGCCAAGCAACCACATAGAACACCATAGTGACAGCATAGCAACTATATAGCAATACACTACATACCACTTAGAATACCTTAGCAACAACATAGCAATACCCCACCAACCACTCAGAACACCCTAGCAACTACATAGCAGTGCCCCAGCAATGACGCAGAACACTCTAGCGACTGCATAGCAATGCCCAAACAACCACCCAGAACAATGTAGCAACTCCATAGCAATTACCTAACAACCAAAACACCATAGTAACTGCACAGCAATTCCCTAACAACCACCCAGATCACCATAGCAACCGCATAGCAATTACCTAACAACCACCCAGAACACCATAGCAACCGCATAGCAATTACATAACAACTACCCAAAACACCATAGCAACATCATAGCAATTACCTAACAACCAGAACTCCATAGTAACCACATAGAAATTACCTAACAACCACCCAGAACACCAAAGCAACCCCATAGCAATTC
>JAVLUX010000041.1:20167675-20375175 GCA_032164185.1 Moxostoma hubbsi
ATTTATCGCGAAACGGCGCGCTGTTAAACACTATGACCACATATGTGGACTATAGGCTAATCTTCCTAAAATATCCAATATTCACTGTGCATTATCACACCACATCCAAAAACTGTGCAGACAGACAGCACACTGGAGGTTAAGTCATGCACTAAATAGGGAGCAAGGGAGCATCCTATAGTTCTCCTATAACTGTTCTGAGACCACTGCAGACAGACAGCACACTGGAGGTTAAGTCATGCACTAAATAGGGAGCAAGGGAGCATCCTATAGCTCTCCTATAACTGTTCTGAGACCAGTGCAGACAGACAGCACACTGGAGGTTAAGTCATGCACTAAATAGGGAGCAAGGGAGCATCCTATAGTTCTCCTATAACTGTTCTGAGACCACTGCAGACAGACAGCACACTGGAGGTTAAGTCATGCACTAAATAGGGAGCAAGGGAGCATCCTATAGCTCTCCTATAACTGTTCTGAGACCAGTGCAGACAGACAGCACACTGGAGGTTAAGTCATGCACTAAATAGGGAGCAAGGGAGCATCCTATAGCTCTCCTATAACTGTTCTGAGACCAGTGCAGACAGACAGCACACTGGAGGTTAAGTCATGCACTAAATAGGGAGCAAGGGAGCATCCTATATCTCTCTATGCAGTTAAGTGCGTTCACTCCTAAAATCTGATCAAAAGTTCAGTTTCAGGCTGCAGATGATGTTTGGACTCAACATGTTTGACACACATGGAACAATGATCATCAGTACACAGATTCACAATTTATTTTAACATGGTTGGCTGTGATTGGACGATGCTGGACGTTACTTTGAATCTGAATTATTTATGCTAATTTCTGAATAACATCTCAAAAACGTAAATAATCAACACTTCTTAAACATAATAAACAGTTTGATGAAATAAAATCAGACTTTCTATAGTTTGTTATTGTTTAAAATTTCATAACTTTAGCTGTCCACATATGAGGACGTCAATTTTTAGGAAAACGATTTGGTCTAAAAAAAACTATATATATATATATATAATTTTTTGCTTGTTTATTAGGTGCTACTTGTTACAAATCCAGAAGGGGAGTGGAAAATACACACATCGGTCACGCTCGTGTCTCAGGAGGCTCGTGATTGGTTCACACGAACACTTTTCTTATTGTTAAAGAGTTTTATCTTGTTTTCCAGTAAACATATCGAGACACTCAAAGCAAGATACATTTACTTGAGAAGCAGAATGACATGACTTAAGGTTTGTCTTATTTCGTAACATTTATGTTTAAAATATGAAATAATAAATAAATAAAACGATTAGCCTGAGGTGTAAGAAACAAGGCAAACCAAGTTTATTTTTCTGACTGCATTGGCAAATATTTTCTTCATGTTTTAAGCAACAGTCCTCCAAATTATGTTTGATTTCTCTGAAAACAAGACTTCAGCAAAAATTACAAAAAAGCACAAATGTGTGTTCCAGCGGGACAGTTACGATGGAAGTCAATGGGGTCAGTGTTTGGAGGGTTTAAAGTCACAAATGTGAAGCTTATAAGTTTATAAATATGTTTACATTATATCTTCTGATAAAACTTGTGTTTTATTTGAGCTGTAAAGTTGTTTAAATCATTGTTGACATTACATCGTCATGGCAACAACGTAGTAAAATTGTCTCTATCTTCACACAGATGTGGTTACTGAGTGATTTAATGACAGTATAATCATGTTCACACACATATTGTTCATGTGTTTATACTGTTGAAACAGTATTTTAATGTGTACAGATTAAACCCCATTGACTTGCATTGGAAGTGTCACACACACACACACACACACACACAGATTAAACCCCATTGACTTGCATTGGAAGTGTCACACACACACACACACACACACAGATTAAACCCCATTGACTTGCATTGGAAGTGTCTCACTGGAACACACATTTGTGCTTTTAGTAAAGTAAAGCAGAGGAGAAACAAAATAAATTTTTTCCAAAATTTTACCTCAAAATAAGACAATAATACTCTTCTGGTCTCTAAAGAAAAAAAATGTCTTCAAAAAAAGTATTTTTTTGTCTTATTTTACAATTAAAATGTTTAAATATCCTTTAAAAAAGAGCATAATTAAATCAAATAAATGACTGTACATTTAAAGAAAAAAAAAGGTGAATTTAATTTACAAATCACTCCTTTTATGTTTTTATTAGCATTTTTCATTCTGTTTCATTCTGTTTCATCCACTTTTTACCAGCAATAAAATCAAATCCCACCCAAAAACAAGTTTCAAAAATCAAATGTGTGGCGATGTAGACGTTAACCAGTGAATAATGACTGTATGACTGAATCAATGTATTTGATGATTGATCAATCGGAGATTTGGTCGCACTGTGATTTCAGCGGCCATTACGTTAAACGTTTTTCTGCTCAAATTGGTCAATGCCACTACAAAAAATAATTTTCTTGCTAAGTATTTTTGTCATTTTGTTTGTTAAAAATATCTAAATGTCCTTAAAATGAGAAAAAAAAAACATTATTTGGGAGGCAGAATGACAAGATATTAAAGGATTAGTTCATTGTTATTGTGTTGTTGTAACTCTATATGAATTTCTTTCTTGTTCTGAACACAAGGGGAGAAACTGTGAATAAATGTTGTGCTCTGTGATGTCACACAATGGCAGTTTATGGTGACCACCTCTTCAAGCTTCAAAAGAACACAAAAGTATCATTCAGAAGTCTAATTAATTATTCATGAGCTCATGATTGTTATGAAAGTATACGATAAGATTTGATGAGAAACTGAAATCTGATGTATTATTGAGTGTAAATGTTCACTGTTGATCTCCCGTGTGTGTTCATGATAGGACATGAGAGCAACAGTTCATGCAGCCCCCTCGCGACATTGGGGCGTTCAAGCGAAAACTCGTTTTGTTTATCTAAAAACAGTGATAGTGACAGTTACACAACACAGTTGCACACAAAACAGAGAACAGAACTTACTAAACATGTCTGAAGAGTTTGTAGATGAAGAATTGATGCATTTCTGTGCCCAGCCTTATAATATTAATGGAGTACTTGCAAATCAAACAGAAACATAGAGGAGGCTACAGGACGCCACAGGCACTCCGTGCCCAAACCTGACAGCAAATAACACACAATAAAAGGTATATTTTCTATGGTAATCAGAGTTTTTGTCCTAACCAGCAGTGACAAGTGACGGTACATTCTATCAATCGCTTGTTTTCCGTTTTCGGCATCGTGCGGGTAACTCCGTCCACTGTGAACTGACACCAGTCCAAAAACTCTCCAAAAAAAAAGGCTGGGCACAGAAATGCATCAATTCTTTTAATACAAACTCTTCAGACATGTTTAGTAAGTTCTGTTCTCTGTTTTGTGAGCAGTTGTGTTGTGTAACTGTTGTCACTATCGCTGTTTTTAGATAAACAAAACAAGTTTCCGTTTGAACGTGCCAATGTCGCGCGGGGGCTGCGTGAACTGTTGCTCTCGTGCACTCTCATGAATTTTCATTTTTGGGTGAACTATCCCTGTAAGTCTTGTTTTCAGAGCTTCATGCTTAAAACAGGAAACAACTGTTTTTACCCATTTTAATCAAATTTCATTCCTCTTACCCAATCGGTAAATGGGTGAAATGTCCACAGGGGGGCGCCAAAAGTGAGTTCTTGTTTTATTGTTGTAAATGCATATTTTATTAACCATACCACCTAACCCCAAACCTAACCGTCAGTGGAGTAGAAATATAATGTGATAAATAACAATTGTTTATGTGAACGCAGGAAAATGTTCCCGCTTGATGCAAAAATGTCTGATGGGACCTGCTGTTTGTCAGTCATTTGGCTGAATGGGGTTGATTTCAGGGTACATGAACTTTCAGAAACAACATGTCGATTTTGTGTGTGAGCATGTGTGTGTGTGTGTGTATGTATTATGAGCTGTTTATCCTGAAGCTAGAGAGCAAGAGGTGAGTTTTTAGTTACACACTTGTCACTTAACATAAATCTTTTTCTCTACACACAAACACACACCGCAGCGGCTCATGTTTGCCCTTCTTCAGGGCAGCGTTGCTCATTTTTCACTCACTAATTTCTCATGTTTAACTGCAGTTAGAGATGACAGGTGAGACATATTCAGGGGCTAAACAGCACTGTGTGTGTGCGTGTGTGTGTTGAAAGTGCCCTTTGTTTCAGTACCTCTCATGTTCCATTAGTGTAGTCATTGTTTCTGATACATGAAAGCTGTTCATACACCAGGAACACACACACACACACACACTCACACACACACTCACACACACACTCACACACACATACACACACACACACACACACACACTCACACTCACACACACATACACACACACACACTCACACACACACACACATACACACACTCACACACACACTCACACACACACACACACACACACACTCACACTCACACACTCATACACACACTCACACTCACACACACATACACACACACACACTCACACACACACACACATACACACACTCACACACACTCACACAGACACACACTCACAATCACTCACACGCATGAACGCACACACACACTCACACAGACACACACACATACACACACACATACACACTCATACACACATTCCTGTACACACATGACAGATGTAACAAACATGACAAATAAACTAAATGTCAGAGAGCAAATATATTGTAAATAGTAATTCATGTACTGTAGTTCATCTATATTTTAAAATGTCAAAGAATTTATACATTTTATTATTTAAAAAAAAAAGGCATATTAAATTAAAACTTTTATATTTGTCAGTTAACTTGCCAAAAATATAAATCGTTTTACATGTATGAACAGTTAAGAACATATGAATGACTTACAGTATAGTTTTATATGAAAACCATCGTGTTATGGATGATTTATAAACTTTAATTCCACCCGGTCAAAATTGACCCGTGAATGCACACGGTGTCTGCAGATTCACATTAGGAGGGTTAATGAGGGAATGAACTACAATCCCATGATACATTGCACACGACATAATCGAAACTATTGATTCAAAGTAAATAAACAATGCATTTACAGTACAAATGCATCGATTGCGTCATTCACAGTGAGTGGGCGGAGCTCTTTTGGCGCACTTTGTTTATCCGTGACTCTGATTGGTGGATCTTGCTCTTCAGGATTATGGGTAGTGTAGTTCTTGACCAGGAAATGAACAGGAAGTTGAAATGATGCAGTTTGATGGTTTCAAGTAAAACAAATATACACGTGTTACTCTCTTAAAGTTGTAGTTGAGTTTTATTGGGGCTATTATGATGTTTGTGTGTCAACACATTTAAGTACTCCTTTAAGTCTCCTGAGCTATGACAAATAAGACCGTTTTCCACGGCACAAGAAGCAGAGTTTCAGCTCCAGCTAAAGTTTTCACTCCACACTCGGTAATAGGAACGTGTTTAAGCTCTTATTTTAGCTGACAGACCAGAAAGAAAGAGAGAGAGAGAGAAGCAGAACTTGTTATATTATTGTCTCAATGACGTGTTCACTGGTTAATTAAAGTCTAGAAACATTTCACTGAATCGCAGCCCAGCAGGATCGACAGTGTGTTATTGTTAAGATTAGCTGTCAGAAATCAGCGAAGCCTGGAATCTTCATCTAACCTCCATACATGCACTAATCTTAATTAACCGTACAAACGTCTCCTGAATATGTCAAGTTTTGTGATTCTACACTCGTTAATTTAATTACTTTCTCATTTATCTGCCACCCTCCCTCTGGAGTAAACTGGGGTTAAATGTCTTCACTTCCAAACTGCCGTCTTCTCTTGTTAATATCGTAAAGCGTCCACTGATCACGATAGCCCATTTTATGGCTTCATAGGTGTCACTTTTGTTTACTAAATCTAGGCAGAAACATGATGCTGCCATACTAGCGACATGTTACCATAAACCACTATTGGAGTTGAGTGTCCTGTCCTCATTTGCTTTTGTTTTTATTTATTTATTTATTTTTGTACAGCCGGACTGCAGTTCACAACCCAAAGCTTAATTAGACAATGACAATTAGAGGGTATCTCTGCGAGTATTGACGCTGACTATCACCCCCGGAGTCGCGAGTTTGAACCCAGGGCATGCCGAGTGACTCCAGTCGGGTCTCCTTAGCAACCAAATTGTCCCGGTTGCTAGGGACGGTAGAGTCACATGGGGTAACCAAATTGGCCCGGTTGCTAGGGAGGGTAGAGTCACATGGGGTAACCAAATTGTCCTGGTTGCTAGGGAGGGTAGAGTCACATGGGGTAACCAAATTGGCCCAGTTGCTAGGGAGGGTAGAGTCACATGGGGTAACCTCCTCGTGGTGGTGATTAGTGGTTCTCTCAATGGGGTGTGTGGTGAGTTGTGTGTGGATCGTGGAGAGTATCATGAGCCTCCACATGCTGTGAGTCTCCGCGGTGTCATGCACAACGAGTCACGTGATCAGATGCGCGGATTGACGCTCTCAGATGTGGAGGCAACTGAGACTTGTCCTCCGCCACCCGGATTGAGGCGAGTAACTGCACCACCATGAGGTCCGACTAAGTAGTGGGAATTTGGCATTCCAAATTGGGAGAAAAGGAGATAAAATAAAAAATAACAATGACAATTAGTGACATTATACATTCAAATTCAGTTTTTTGACAAATATCTTTGCTGTCGTAGAGAGGAAAGGAAATTTAACCAAATAAAATGAGGGAATGAAAGGATAGAAAACAACAGGAAAGAAGGGAAGGAGAGGAAAGAAATAGGGAAAGGAAAGGCCACTAAATGAATATAGGAATGGCGGAGAAAGGAAAGAAAAGGAAAGGAAAGGGAACTAAAAGAGGTAAGGAAACTACAGTGCATTCAGAAGGTATTCAGACCCTTAACTCAGCACTTAGTTGAAGCACCTTTGGCAGCTATTACAGGCTCAAGTCTTTTTGGATTTGGGGATTTTCTGCCATTTCTTCTCTGGAGATCCTCTCAAGCTCTGCCAGGTTGGATGGGGACCGTTGGTGGACAGCCGCTTTCAGGTCTCTCCAGAGATGTTCGATTGGGTTCAAGTCCGGTCTCTGGCTGGGCCACTCAAGGACATCCACAGAGTCCCTAAACCACTCTTGTGTTGTCTTGGCTGTGTGCTTTGGGTCATTGTCCTGTTGGAAGGTGAAGCTTCGGCCCAGTCTTGAGGTCATGAACGCTCTGGACCAGGGTTTCATTAAGGATATCTCTGTATTTTGCTGCGTTCAGCTTTCCTTCAACCCTGACCAGTCCCCAGTCCCTGCGGCTGAAAAACACCCCACAGGATGATGCCACCACCACCATGCTTCACCATTGGGATGGTATTGCACAGGTGATGAGGGGTGCCTGGTTTCCTCCAGACATGACTCTTGGAACTGAGGCCAATCAGTTCAATCTTTGTTTCATCAGACCAGAGAATCTTGTTTCTCACAGTCTGAGAGTCCTTTAGATTCTTAATGTGTCTTGCACTGAGGAGAGGCGTCCGTCTGGCCACTCTACCATAAAGCCCAGATCGGTGGAGTGTTGCAGTGATGGTCGTCCTTCTGCAAGTTTCTTCCATCTCCACACATGATCTCTGGAGCTCAACCAGAGTGACCATCAGGTTCTTGATCACCTCTCTTACCAAGGCCCTTCTCCTCTGATTGCTCAGTTTGGCCGGGCGGGTCAGCTCTAGGAAGAGTCCCGGTTGTTCCAAACTTCCATTTAAGAATTATGGAGGCCCACAATGCTCATTGGGAACCTTCAATGCAGCCGGAATGATTTTTTGTAGCCTTCCCCAGATCTGTGCCTCGACACAATCCTGTCTCTGAGCTCTGCAGGCAGTTCCTTTGACCTCATGGCTTGGTTTTTGCTCTGATATGCATTTTCAGCTGTGAGACATTATATAGACAGGTGTGTGCCTTTCCAAATCAATTGAATTTGCCACAGGTGACTCCAATCAAAGTGTAGAAACATCTCAAAGATGATCCAGAGAAATGGGATGCACCCGAGATATTTCAAGTGTCATAGCAAAGGGTCTGAATACTGTCAATGTGATAGTTCAGTTTTTTCAAAAAGTTTTGCAAAGTTATCAAAAATCTGGGGTTTGCTTTGTCATTATGGGGTGTGGAATGTAGATTGATGGGGAAAAATTAATAATTTAAAGCATTTTAGCAAAAGGCTGCAACATAACAAAATGAAGGGGTCTGAATACTTTCTGAATGCACAGAAGGATAGTAAAGGACACAATGAGAGAAAATTAAAGGAAACAAATATAAGGTATAAGGAAAAGAAAGGAGGGAAGAAAATAAAGAAAGAAAAAAATGAAATGAAAGGAAATGAAATGAGTTTGGTGTGATGGACATTAGAGAACTGTAAATTATTCCTGTGTGAATGCTGCAGTCTAAGAGACAGACTCATCAGAGAGCAGAGCTGATCTCCACGGGAGCCAATCACAGCTCGGACATGTGTGTGTGTGTGTGTGTGTGTGTGTGTGTGTGTGTGTGTGTGTGTGTGTTTGAGCGGTCCCAGTCTGAATCTCCTCCTGACCGTCCATGTTTGAGAGTTCAGATGTGAACTCATGTGAGGTTGTGTGACAATGAACAGAACTCTGGTGTTTCATGCATCTGTGAGCGCCTCTTAATTGCATCATATATCGGCAGTTCAGAACGGTGACATTAGGCATCAGGTTTTACAGCTAAAGGAAAATTTGGGTCTTATTAACATGAGCGTGGGAAGCTGCGGTGACTGTGTCTTATATTTACACCGCCTGAAGTTAAAGCTGCTTCAGCAATCAACCTCTCTCTCTCTCTCTCTCTCTCTCTCTCTCTCCGTCTCTCTCTCTCCGTCTGTCTCTCTCTCTCTCTCTCTCTCTCTCTCTCCGTCTCGCTCTCTCTGTCTGTCTCTTGGGGTTTATAGTAAGTGGTTTCTTTTAAATTGTAGTTGCAGGTGAAACTTAATCCTTCATGAAAATTCAACCTTGAGAAAAAATGTCAAACTAAGTTGATGTTACCCAGCATTCCTAGTAGATTACCTGCTGGTCTCGTTGAAAAGACTTCTGACTACTAGCATGAAGTCTGGTACACACTGCAGACGTATGTGATCAAACGATTGCAAACATACAATTTTGAATGATACCTGCTAAGAAAAGAGGAATCGAGATAATTTTTTGGAAGTTTTTGGACCAGTGCCAGTTCACAGTGGGTGGAGTTAACCGCGCAATGCCGAAAATGGCATGTCGTGACTGATTAGGACAAAAACTCTGATTAACATAGAAAATATACCTTTTATCTCGTATCGTTTGCCATCAGGTTAGGACATTTTGTTTGATTTCTGAGTGTAAAAAAAAAAGAAAAAAAAAAGGCTGGGCATAGAAATGCATCAATTCTTCAACTACAAACTCTTCAGACATGTTTAGTAAGTTCTGTTCTCTGTTTTGTGTGCAACTGTGTTCTGTTGTTACTATCGCGGTGGAAGACCTGTTTTTAGATAAACAAAACAAATTTTTGCTTGAACGCCCCAATGTCGTGAGGGCGCCCGGTGAACTGTTGCTCCCGTGCCCTATCATGAACGCGCACAGGTAAAATAAAGATTGGTAAAATCGCATGAAGTGACCAAGCGTTATAACCCTTAAGAGAAGCATTTTTGTTTCTTGGCTTTAGACTTGAGCACAACGCTCCAGAAATGTCTTAAAACACCAAAAGACGTCAGGACGAGATGACATCAGTAAAACTGTGTGAGAAGCTTGTTATCTTGTAAGCTCTTCCCAGATCTCACCCACGGATAACACACACATTCAGATTCATAGGAGAAAATTGGTGTTCCATACAGCGTGTGAATTGTAAATCAGATGTGAATGGCTTGTCGCTCTTTTGTGTGTTAATGCATTAGTGTCTCTCTTCTGATCATGTGATCAGTGCTGTCGTCCTGCTCTCTGGAGCTCTCCTGTCTCTCTCTCTCTCTGTCTGTCTCTCCTCCTGAGTGCTTTTTAAATAACATCAGCTCAATTATGGCACACAGACGGGCCACTCTAAAAGCCCTGAGACCCAGTCAATCACTGCACGCACACACACAATCCCTGTCATTAAAATATACAAAACTTTGTGCACTGGTCTCGTCACAGAGCCTTTAGCTCTCTCTGTCTGTCTGTCTCTCTGTAGACGCAGTTCCAACTGAATCAACATGTGAATGTGAGAGAATGACACAAATTTGTGTATCAATGCCTGAATTCAATCAGTTCAAGAATCAATAACCAATCAAGCATGATTGTGTAATCAATAAGTCTCAGTTTGTGTCTCCTGCATCTTTCCAATTTATGTTTTCTTTCCTAATAACAGATGCACGGTTAGACGTGACTAACTAGCTGATTGTAAGATGTGGTGATGTGAGTGCTTCAGATTTCTCCTGCGATGTGTATAGACGGTGTGCTGGGAAGTGAATTGTTTTGTGTCGGTTTGCATTGTCGTGAACGCTGCTCATTCGGCAGATTGATTAGTCAGTGTTTTACGACTCCAGCAGTCAATTCACTTTTAATTTATATAAGGCATATATATATATATATATATATATGCCAAAATTACCATTAAATTAAAATGTACCATTAATACAGCATAAACGAGCATAAACACCTGTTGAAAGGAACCTTTGTAATGTGTCCATTTTAATTACCACAAAAGCACGTCATATCTTAACTATCGCCAAAATGCAGAATGAGAAGTTTTTTGTCCCCCTCATTGTCTATGTTGGTTACAGCCATGTGTCTTATTAATTATTCAAAAATATAAATGCAATTTACACATTACAATTACTTATATACACCTCTTCTATGATGAACATGTTTTCAATTAATTAGTTCAAAGTCATTTTGACATTTTTTGGGGGGCTTAAAGTAAATAATGTCATGTGGTGCAACAAAAAGTCTCATTAAAAGCTGAACTTCAAGTACACAAGTAGTGCAGAATAATGTATAATTATTATTATCATCATTATTATTATTATTATTTCTTGAAAACATTAGCAGTGAACAATTTTAAAAGATGACTAGTATTTCTGTAACTGCTGATCTCCTGGGGTTTTCACACACAACAGTCTCTAGAATTTACTCCGAATGGTGCCAAAAACAAAAAACTTTGTTGATGAGAGAGGTCATATCTTGTGTGTGTGTGTGTGTGTGTGTGTGTGTGTGTGTGTGTATGCACAAGATTTTATCGTAGGATGAGTGTGGAGCCAGAAGACAAAGCTTGACATTAATTTAAGATACTTTAGAATAATGTATTTCTACCCCAATAGAGGGTGTTCTTCTGTGTGAGATAAAAGCCCAGAGATTATTCACACACACACACACACACATACACACACACACACACATTGGAGTCATTTATCACAAGTCAAGCAGCAGCGGTGCGATTCAGTCCAGAGCGAATGTGAGTGTGTCCTAGCGAGGGAATATCAGCGATTGAAGACGATTCCTTCATCCACATGAATTTCCTTTATCTGTTCCAAACAGAGTGAGAGCTGGAATAAAGTGTGTGAGAGACGAGCTGAAGCGTCTGGAATCGCAACAGCACAGTGAGGATTTAACCCACTTAAAAACAATATCTGTACGTAATAATGTAGAAAAATCCAAATGAAATAGGCAAAGCTCTCTGAGCTGGAAACATGAACTCAGCAGTATTTGTGCATAAAGGGTAGTTCAAGTCAGAGACGTATAATCTGAAAATTAGTGAGAGCCTAGAATTGTACCAAATTACAGTTGTGTTTTTACCAGTGATGTTGTGAAACATTAGTTACATTATTACTAAAATGAATGAAATAGCATGCCTTCCTCATGGCCAGTGTTCATATATTTGACATATTTTATACTGTAGTCTGTACTACAGATGGTGTACTAGTGACGTGTGCTACTGTTTTTAAACGTTTTTTTTGTCCTAACTTTGTAAGCGTGTAATTCTGGTTCTGTTCACCCCTTCTTCCACCAAATAGTCTTATTTTCTTCCACTTGATGGCAAAAAGTAATAGAAAACAATTATTTTCCTTCTATCACCTTCCTTCACAATATACAGATGTGAAATATAGGTGGCGCTCTAACGTATTTTAGCCCTCACGGATGTGCTCGTCCATAGACATTCAGTCTAATGTTCAGTTCATGCAACACCCCCTTTGTTTCAGTGAATATCTCGGCCTCTGAGTGGACTAGAAGCTCAAACTAGATGTCATGGGAAAGCTGAGATTTGTGGTGATGTATAACTTTTTATCAATAGTTGATAACATATATTTCTGATGATTTGTTTAGTATGTGTTTCCTGCTGGACTGCATATTTTGTTCTGGACATCTAAGATATAACATTGGATTATTCACACAAGCAAGTGCACAGACAAATAAACAATGGCTCATTTTTAAGAAATCTGTCTACGGTAAAAGCAGATATTAAGTTTGTATCTATTTGGGGCTTACAGTAGCAGTGATCAGTGCATAAAGAGACGCTTGTATTTGATTTCTTACAAATATCATATTTCACTTTGTGATTCTTATGAAAATATTTTAAACTGTGGTGTAAGAGCAACAAAATAATCTATGCATTCACATTCCTGAGAATGAGAGCTTTCATTTGATATATGATTTGTCTCTTTAAATGCTATTTCAAAGACTTTTATATTTATATTAATATTTCTACCACATGACCTCTAGGTGGCGCTGATTTGCGATGTGAATGTTTCAGGCCTTATTTTGTTGTTTTATGTTAAATAAATGCTGAAGCGATGGTTATCTTTGAAAAATTCAGATTCTAAGCTTTCAACCGATACCCCATATACCTGATTTATGTATTTGTCGACTTGAAAATGTTAAGACTTTTTTAACTTTACTCTGATATTTAACAGATTTTATTGATTATATACCGATATTTACCAGACTTTATTGACTATATGCCGATATTTACTAGACTTAATAGACTATATACCGATATTTACCAGATTGTATTGATTATATGCCGATATTTACCAGATTTTATTGACTATATGCCAATATTTTGCAGACTTTATTGACTATATACTGATATTTACCAGATTGTATTGATTATATACCGATATTTACCAAATTTTATTGACTATATGCCGATATTTACCAAATTTTATTGACTATATGCTGATATTTACCAGACTTTATTGACTATATGCCGATATTTACTAGACTTTATTGAATATATACCAATATTTACTAGACTTTTTACATTATTCTGATATTTACCAGACTTTATTAACTGTTTACTAATATTTGCCAGACTTTATTAACTGTTTACTAATATTTACCAGACTTTATTGACTGTTTACCGATATTTACCAGACTTTATTAACTGTTTACTAATATTTACCAGACTTTATTGACTGTTTACCGATATTTACCAGACTTTATTAACTGTTTACTAATATTTACCAGACTTTATTGACTGTTTACCAATATTTACCAGACTTTATTAACTGTTTACTAATATTTACCAGACTTTATTAACTGTTTACCGATATTTACCAGACTTTATTGACTATATGCCGATATTTACCAGACTTTATTGACTATATGCCGATATTTACTAGACTTTATTGACTATATGCCGATATTTACCAGACTTTATTGACTATATGCCGATATTTACCAGACTTTATTGACTATATGCCGATATTTACCAGACTTTATTGACTATATACCGATATTTACTAGACTTAATAGACTATATACCGATATTTACCAGATTTATTGACTGTATACCAATATTTACCAGACATTACTGACTATATACCGATATTTACCAGACTTTACTGACTATATGCCGATATTTACCAGACTTTATTGATTATATACCAATATTTACCAGATTTATTGACTATATACTGATATTTACCAGACATTATTGACTATATACCGATATTTACCAGATTTATTGACTATATACCGATATTTACCAGACTTTATTGACTATACGCCGATATGTACCAGACTTTATTGACTGTTTACCGATATTTACCAGATTTATTGACTATATGCCGATATTTACCAGACTTTATTGACTATATACCGATATTTACTAGACTTAATAGACTATATACCGATATTTACCAGATTTATTGACTATATACCGATATGTACCAGACTTTATTGACTGTTTACCGATATGTACCAGATTTTATTGACTGTTTACCGATATTTACCAGACTTTATTGACTATATACCGATATTTACCAGACTTTACTGACTATATGCCGATATTTACCAGACTTTATTGACTATATACCGATATTTACCGGACTTTATTGACTATATACTGATATTTACCAGACTTTACTGACTATATACTGATATTTACCAGACTTTACTGACTATATACCGATATTTACCAGACTTTATTGACTATATACTGATATTTACTAAGACTTAATAGACTATATACCGATATTTACCAGATTTATTGACTATATACCGATATGTACCAGACTTTATTGACTGTTTACCGATATTTACCAGACTTTATTGACTATATACCGATATTTACCAGACTTTACTGACTATATGCCGATATTTACCAGACTTTATTGACTATATACCGATATTTACCAGACTTTATTGACTATATACTGATATTTACCAGACTTTACTGACTATATACCGATATTTACCAGACTTTATTGACTATATACCGATATTTATCAGATTTGATTGACTGTATACCGATATTTACCAGATTTATTGACTATATACCGATATTTATCAGAATTTATTGACTATATGCCGATATTTACCAGATTTATTGAGTATATATACCGATATTTAGCAGACTTTATTGACTATATTACGATTTTTACTAGACTTTTTACTTTACTCTGATATTTACCAGACTTTATTGACTATATACCGATATTTACCATATTTATTGACTGTTTACAGATATTTACCAGACTTTTTAACTTTTTTCTGATATTTACTAGACTTAATTGACTATATACCAATATTTACCCGACTTAATTGACTATATGCCAATATTTACCAGACTTTATTGACTGTTTACCGATATTTACCAGGCTTGATTGACTATATACTGATATTTACCAGATTTATTGACTCTATACCGATATTTAGCAGACTTTATTAAGTGTTTACCAATATTTACCAGACTTTATTGACTATATACCGATATTTACCAGAATTTATTGACTATATACTGATATTTACCAGACTTTGTTTACCTGACCCGTCCTTCATTTAATGAGACATTAAACCAAGGTCCTGACTCTCTGTGGTCTTTAAAAATCCCAGGACACTTCTCAAAAAGAGTCGGGGTGTAACCCCAGCATCCTGGCCAAATTTCCTCCATTGGCCCTTATCAATCATGGCATCCTAATAATCCCCATCCATTAACTGGCTGTTTCACTCTACTCGCTCCTCTCCACCAATAGCTGGTGTGTGGTGAGCGTACTGCTACACTATGGCTGCCGTCGCATCATCCAGGTGGATGTTGCACACTGGTGGTGTATGAGGAGAGTTATTATTTGTTCAACAAAATACTTCTGCACACAAGAGCGTTTTATGAACAAAAACTGGAGAAATGTCTTTATGTGAAAATGTGATATAAGCAGATTAATTGACTTATGACCGTTGAATTTTTGATAATCTACTGTAACTACCACCTCTGGGTGTGCATTCATTTTTAATAATTCCCCAGTCTGGTGTCAATTATTTCTTATTTAGTGTATAGTGATAAATGTTACACCAGACTTATTTTAATACTCTAATATCTCTAGATTTTTATTTATTTTACACTGATCATTTATTTACTGTATTCTGATGTACTGTATACAGATATTTACTAGACTTTATTTGCTGTGTTTTGCTCACAGATACAATAAATAGGTAATATGAGATGCTCTCTTATGATTCACTTATTGCTATTTTGTGTTTGCATTATGACTCAGTTGTGTATCATATGTCTCTTACTTAATTCACCTTGATTTATTCTCCAACTAATCATACCGTACTGCACCTTGTGGAGTTTACACAGATGAATTTCCCTCTATTGAAATGACTGGAAAGGAATCAAATTAATCTGAAATGAGAAATGAGGGCCTTTACAAGTATCAATATCTATAGTTTCACAGACTACAGAATCTATCTCTCTCTCTCTCTCTCTCTCTTTCCCCCTCTCTGTACCATCGGTTCATTTCTCTTTCACTCTGTCAAACTGGAGAGAATATAATCATTCCTCCCTATTTTTCAAAGAGGCACTCCATACAAACACACACACACACATATACACATTTTGGTGTAATTCACCAATGGAAAACTGTAGTAGGAATCCTATTATAAAAATGCATGGGTGTGCATGAACCGTGTATGTGAGAGATACAGTGACTGATATTGGGTGTTTGTGTTTGCAGCAGCAGAAAAGACAGTGACAGCAGAAAATAAGGCTCTCAGCTTTCAACCTTGCTCCGATTCACAACCAAAGATAAAGAGAGAGAGATGAAGAAATGAAGGAGTGTGAAATGAACCGCCGCGGCCAGCAGGTCTTTCAGAGTCATGTTCAAGTCTTGTCGTCTTGTTTTCATCATCAAAATCGACATCAAACGGCAATCGAAAGCCATTTTACTTCCGTTATATCATAAAATCCTGAAAAACTCTATAGAATGGGGCCAATCCTTAAACGTTATAATGCTCACTGTTTTAAAAGTATAGGTTTCTAGCTTCGCAATGTCTCATAAGAGCACAAACTTTGCCTTTTGTCACAGAAAACTGACTCTATATGTCACATTTGATCTCTGATGTATCTTTTTCTTCAGAAACACTCATTGTAGCAGCCTTGTGAATGGTGTCTGATGCTAGATAATTAAGTTTCCAACTGATACAGATGGTGCCGTTTAAAAGCAGACGGCTGCACACGTGTCTCCTCTCGGCTCCCTTACAGCTCCTGTGGTCTCACACTGACCCATAATCTGTTCTCACACCCCTCATGTCATTGTTGTGTTCTTAACATGTTGATGCATCAGATTTGAGCTGTTGGGGGACATCATTAGGCTGCTTATTAAAGGAGCTCATTAGGAAACTGTTTTCATAATTGCTGATGGTCCAATCACAACATCAGCAGCTTTGATTCATCATCTGATCTTTAACGTTCAGGTCGGATCACGTTAGTCTGATATTTAGGATATGCTGGAGTGCAGCGGGGATAGTTTTGAGGTTTTATATTAGCGGCTAAGCATTTGTTAAGACGTCTAGAGTTTTTAATGCAGAGTTTATCGCTCTCCAACGCATGCCGAATGCTTTCACTGTCAGAGAATGTCTCTTTAATACAGTCCATTTGTCACATATCTCATGCTGTGTTTATTTGAGAGGGCTGTGCGGGTCAGAGGCCGTCGTCTCTCTAGGTTTCAGCTCAAAGCTTCAGTGTGTATGTACTTCACACCTCATTAATCATTTTTCAGTGTAATCTGTCGAGCACAAAGAGTGACAGCGCACTGAGCTTAAAGGGACAGTTCACCCAAAAATTAAAATTCTCTCATCATTCACTCACCCTCATGCAATGTAAGATGTGTATGACTTCCTTTCTTCTGCTGAACACAAATGAAGATTTTAAGAAGAATATCTCAGCTCTGAAGGTCCTCACAATGCAAGTGATTTATTACAAAAACTAATTTTGATCATTAAAATGCATTAAAAAAATAACAATATTTCATAGGAAGAGCCGGAGGCAGAAGCTCGGGGGCAGAGCTGCAGGAGGTGGAGGCTCCGGTGATGAAGCCACAGGAGGCAAGGGTTCAGGGAGCGGAGCCACAGGAGGGTCAAAAGGCAGAGCAACAGGAAGTTCAAGCAAGGTGTCGACCACTTGGAACAGGATAGTGACTGCTTGGCCAGGGTCATACTGGAAGTGGGCAGTCGCTGGGCACTGAACAGACTGGTGACTGACAGGTGCTGGCAATTGGACTGAGTAAAGGGTGGTTGATGGCTGCTATGGACTGGAAAGGATAGTCGATGTTGATAGGGGACTTAACAGACTCATTGACAGCGACAGGGGACTGGACAGGCTCGTCGACAGTTTCGGGGAACTGGACAGGCTCGGAGAACTGGACAGGCTTGAGGAACTGGACAGGCTCAGGGAAATGGACAGGCTCTGGGAAATGGACAGGCTCGTCGACAGACTTGGTGAACTGGACAGGCTTGAGGAACTGGACAGGCTTGAGGAACTGGACAGGCTCTGGGAACTGGACAGGCTTGGAGAACTGGACAGGCTTGAGGAACTGGACAGGCTCAGGGAAATGGACAGGCTCGGAGAACTGGACAGGCTTGAGGAACTGGACAGGCTTGAGGAACTGGACAGGCTCTGGGAAATGGACAGGCTCGGAGAACTGGACAGGCTTGAGGAACTGGACAGGCTTCAGGAACTGGACTGGCTCTGGGAAACGGACAGGCTCATCGACAGACTTGGTGAACTGGACAGGCTCGGAGAACTGGACAGGCTTGAGGAACTGGACAGGCTCTGGGAACTGGACAGGCTTGGAGAACTAGACAGGCTTGGAGAACTGGACAGGCTCGGAGAACTGGACAGGCTCGGAGAACCAGACAGGCTCTGGGAACTGGACAGGCTTGAGGAACTGGACAGGCTCTGGGAAATGGACAGGCTCGGAGAACTGGACAGGCTTGAGGAACTGGACAGGCTTCAGGAACTGGACTGGCTCTGGGAAATGGACAGGCTCATCGACAGACTTGGTGAACTGGACAGGCTCGGAGAACTGGACAGGCTTGAGGAACTGGACAGGCTCTGGGAACTGGACAGGCTTGGAGAACTAGACAGGCTTGGAGAACTGGACAGGCTCGGAGAACCGGACAGGCTTGAGGAACTGGACAGGCTCTGGGAAATGGACAGGCTCGTCGACAGACTTGGGGAACTGGACAGGCTTAAGGAACTGGATAGGCTCTGAGAACTGGACAGGCTTGGAGAACTGGACAGGCTTGAGGAACTGGACAGGCTTGGAGAACTGGACAGGCTCAGGGAAATGGACAGGCTTGGAGAACTGGACAGGCTTGAGGAACTGGACAGGCTCAGGGAAATGGACAGGCTTGGAGAACTGGACAGGCTCAGGGAAATGGACAGGCTCGGAGAACTGGACAGGCTTGAGAAACTGGACAGGCTTAAGGAACTGGACAGGCTCTGGGAAATGGACAGGCTCAGAGAACTGGACAGGCTTGAGGAACTGGACAGGCTCTGGGAAATGGACAGGCTCGTCGACAGACTCGGGGAACTGGACAGGCTCAGAGAACTCTATAGGCTTTTTGACTTGGCAGACGTAGACGCTGGCTTGTTGACCGTGGCAGCTGTGGGTGCTGGCACCATCATTTGATTACTGCCATACCCCACAGTGTAGAGGGAGAATGTGAGCTTCAATGCATAGTCAATGAAGTCCACCAAGGAAAGCTCACATCTGCCTCCTGACAGACAGGATTTCACAGGCTCATTAAGTCCGAACTTATAGCAGTCCTTGAGTTCAATACCTTCCCAACTGAGAACTTGGGAGAGACCGCAGAACTGCTCTGTATATTGCTCGATGGTCCCCTATCCTTGTTTGAGAGCATACAGTTGAAAAGCCACTAGATCCATAGTCTTGGTCAGTTCTTCTGTAACGTTTGCAGGAACAAGGATCTATGTGCAGGCTTTTTAATTAAAAACTCAGAGAAATAAACAAAGAACTCAAAACATGACCACAGAACAAACCATTAAATCCATGAAGGTAAAGAACTGGCTAAGACAAAGGTAACATGAGGACATTATATACACAAGACTTAACAAGGTTTACAAGACACAGTTGGGATTAATCACAGGGAACAGAGACACAACCAAAAACCAAACTTCAAACTCTTAGTCAAGTCTTCAAGTCTTAGTCCTCCTAGCGACCTCTAGTGGCCGCAAGGGCAAATGTCCTAAAAATTGCTTTTGTTTTTTTTCCCAATCATGTCAACTGTATCTGAGAAAAATGATGTGTTGATATGAAAAGAAGTAATTACACTTGCAAACACAACAATGACTAAAGGTTTGCATAGCATGCAGACATGATTTTAGTCATGAGATTTCACAGAATGAGTTTCATTCTGTGTCATTTGAGTCATAATTGAGTCTGTGTCATGTATTTGGCGCCATCTCCTGGTGGTCATATGTAACATTGTGCTTCATGTGGATTATCTAATGATCTATACATCTGATTATCTTGTGTGTGGACTCGTTTGAAAGATAATCACTGACTCTAAATAATGATATGTGAGATTTTATGTTCATGCAACACCAACATAATTGTCAAAGACATATATTTATCTACTACTCGCTATATTTTTGTCTGAGTATAACAAATAGGCAGGTTGTATTCTACTCTTTGAGAGCTTTCCAACAACATATGGCACATGGATATTTGATGAGTTTGATGTTTTTACTCATTACAATAATGTGTACGGTGCAATTTTAATTTTATAAATGATCACATTTACATTTATGCATTTGGCAGACTAAATGATCAAAACAAGACACTTGTAATTTTTGTGCAAATTTCAAGGCACTTGTTCAGTTTTGGTAAGTCTGCTTTGCTAGTCTGATGCTGCATTTACACCGAACCAAAGCAGCATCAGAACTGCATTTGATACCACAGGAGGAGCTGAGGTGGATCAGAACAGGCTTAATAGCTGAATCAGAATCAGCTTTATTGCCATGTATGCTTATACACATACAAGTAATGTCTTGGTGACAGAATCTTCCATTGCACAAACAATACAACCAGACAGAGATAATAAAAAAGCGAATAGAATATATAAGTTATATAGAAATACACAATAAGACAAAAAATATATATGCACGTTTGTACAAATACAAATATGTTATATACAGATAGTGCAAGGGAATGTAATGGCAGAAGTGGATATGTTGGGTAAATATAAAGAGACTAAGCTGTGTATTGCACATCATTATTGCTCAGTGCGGCAGTTTTATCTGTTCGTGAGATGGATATCCTGGTGCTCAGTGCTCTGTAGCACTGGCTTAGTCTGGCGTTTATGTGGCTTTGCATCTTTATACAGAATTTCGAGCAGGCACAAAGCAGGCTGTTTAAAGACACCTTAAGTGAATAAAAGGGGTTGTTGAAGGTCAGCGGGTTTTGTATTTGTTTGTGTCTCACGGGCAACAGATCAATACAGATGAGCTTTTGATTACTTCAGTATGAAAGTTCTGTATGTTCCCTCCTTAAAACCTGATGGAGAAAAACTTTAACTCATATTTACCTGAGGCAAGAGATAGTAAGTGTGTGTGTCTTAGTGTGTTGATGTCTATTCCATCTGTTGTGAGATCTTTATTGTTGTTGTCTGTTTGTGTGTGAAAGTTTTACATTCAACAGTAGATTGTTATGTTGTGTCTCCTGCTGTGATATTAATTAAATCTCCAGACACTTTTGTTTTCATTCTGTTTGTTCTCCTGGTTGTGTCGTGTCTCTATAATCTGAACTCTATTCATTACAGATTTAATAGTGTAATAACTGGAGAATGATTGACATTGGTGTGTGTGCGTGCGTGCGTGCGTGCGTGCGTGCGCGTGTGTGTGTGTGTGTGTGTGTGTGTGCTCGTGTTGTCTTCCCATAGAAAAGCCCAGATATTAGTCCAGGGTTTATATTTAGAGTTTGTGTGGGCAGACTGAGTCAGCTTCACTCCCACACACACACACACACTCTCACACACACGCGCACACAAGCACTCTCACACACACACGCAAACACACACACTCTCACACACACACACACACACACACACACGCAAACACACACACTCTCACACACACACACACACACACACACACACTCACACACACACACTCTCTCAAACACACACACACACACACTCACACACACTCTCTCAAACACACACACACACACACACACTCTCTCAAACACACACACACTCTCACACACACACACACGGGTTCGGTGACCTTACTGAAATTTCTCTTAGCTGCTGAGAACAATGACCGTAATTTTTCATTATGTAACATCAGTAATTATGTAATTATGTAATTAGTATGATACAGATTTTTATTAATCTCACAGCAGACAACAGTTGAGTTCATGAAATATAATTGATATAATGTATATAATGATATTGTCCCTTCTGTGGTAATGATATAAAGCTATAGAGCGCAACTGTGCCGCCACTTTTTCAGTCCTGCTGGAACAGAAAATATATTCCCATCCATTTTTTAAAGTTTATTTTAAACTCAAAATCACACTTTTCAGCGGAAACAGTTCAGCACAGTCTCTGGGTTTGTGTCGTAACACTCTCTTTCCTCACTGGCGTCCGTCTCGCTCTTAAACCCGTCTCCTCTCTCACTGCAATGACAAACATCTGTTAGAGACCATTCTCATCTCTCCATTCACAAGCGGCGCTAAACCACGCCCCCAACACCACACATGGATATTGTAGTTCTTAACCAGAAAGTCCACTACTAAACACGATGTTTTTTAAATGTAGATGGACTGATGTCTTAAACACACGCATATATTGATTAACAACCTCAGAACTCACGGTAGGTCTGTCTTTATCCTCGTGCAACCCCTCGTACACAAGTGTGCACTCCTCCCTCCCGGGATTCGGCACCAATGTAACAGGTAAAGGTTGGGCAGGGAGGAAGAGGAACCGGCTGAACAGTTAACATAAAGTTTAATGCACAACATAAACTTATACCAACATAAAACATAAGGACACACACACACACAACGCGGCCGCGTGCGTCTCTCTCTCGGACCGGCACCTCCGGCTGCACCCTATTCTCGCCCTCCCGCTGATCAGCTGATTCAGCGCCGGCCATGCTCATCACGTCCTGGCCACGCCCTCCTCCTCGTCACACAGACGCTTTATATGGAGTTATGATGAAAATAAGGTGCATTTCAAACTGTTCTGAGACCAGTGCAGACAGACAGCACACTGGAGGTTAAGTAATGCACTAAATAGGGAGCAAGGGAGCATCCTATAGCTCTCCTATAACTGTTCTGAGACCAGTGCAGACAGACAGCACACTGGAGGTTAAGTAATGCACTAAATAGGGAGCAAGGGAGCATCCTATAGCTCTCCTATAACTGTTCTGAGACCAGTGCAGACAGACAGCACACTGGAGGTTAAGTCATGCACTAAATAGGGAGCTAGGGAAGCATCCTATAGGTCTCCTATAACTGTTCTGAGACCAGTGCAGACAGACAGCACACTGGAGGTTAAATCATTCACTAAATAGGGAGCAAGGAGGCATCCTATAGCTCTACTATAACTGTTCTCAGACCAGTGCAGACAGACAGCACACTGGAGGTTAAGTCATGCACTAAATAGGGAGCAAGGGGGCATCCTATAGCTCTACTATAACTGTTCTCAGACCAGTGCAGACAGACAGCACACTGGAGGTTAAGTCATGCACTAAATAGGGAGCAAGGGGGCATCCTATAGCTCTACTATAACTGTTCTCAGACCAGTGCAGACAGACAGCACACTGGAGGTTAAGTCATGCACTAAATAGGGTGCAAGGGAGCATCCTATATCTCTCTATGCAGTTAAGTGCGTTCACTCCTAAAATCTGATCTAAAGTTCAGTTTCAGGCTGCAGATGATGTTTGGATCAACATGTTTGACACACATGGGACGATGATCATCAGTACACAGATTCACAATTTATAATGGGTCATTTTATTTGAACATGGTTGGCTGTGATTGGATGATGCTGGATATTACTTTAAATCTGAATTAATTATGATAATTTCTGATTAACATCTCAGAATCATGAATAATCAACACTCCTGCAAACATAATAAACAGTTTGTTTTTTAGGTGCTACTAGTTACAATGCACACAGCGGTCACGCTCGAGTCTCAGGATGTTAAAATGTTCCTACCTGACTGATATCACTGAAAAAGGCCTCTTGAGAAATCACTCGTCTCTGTGACATTCCCCATTTTTCCTCCCATCAGATGTAAACACTAAACTGAATCTTTACCTTGATTTGACCAGGGTCAGCTAAGGGACTCAAACGTCATTAGCTGGGACAGTGAACGGTCTGTTTACTCGCAGTGAATGTGATCAGTGCTGTTAGATCAGATAATGAAGATAACTCAGAATAACAGATGTAACATGCATCGCTCATGCATCAGTCTCATGTTGATGTTGGCTCATAATGAAGTTGTCAGACGCAATCAGAGAGCACATCTACAACTCCCCTGCGACGGCCGCACCGGACATGACAGCGGTGATGGATGACGGGAGAGAACATGGCATTTCGGGAACCCTGGAGGTCAGCGGTTCAGTCTGATCCAACAGAATCTCTTCTGAATAACATTAGCACTGAGGTTCATAAGCACAGAATGATAAACGGTCATAATATATATATTAACCAGCACTTACAAACCCATTTATTTATGTCATGTGATGCATTTTCAAATGATAAATGCAGGACGAGGCTTGATTTTACCCACGGGCAACTGATTAGATGGTGAAAAGTGGGCTGGACTTTCCAAAGTTTGCCAGGTTAGTTTGTTTACCAGGAGGGGAGGGGCTTGATCAACAGGGGGTGTGGCCTGTGGCTGTATTTGATCTCTGAGTAATGAACATAATGACAGGAAGACACGCCTGTAAAATAGCAGCAATCGTCCCTCTGCACGCATCATAGTTAAGAGCGGATGAAAAGCGTTGAACTTATATTTATGTTCCAATTTGCTACTTTAATGTTCCCTGTGTAATAAAATGGACCTTTATTGAGACAGCTGTGAAAAGAAAATCAATGATAAAGATTTGAAGCACATAAATAAGGATTTATTTCTCAGCAGATTTGATTCATGAAGGGAGTAACTGTGTTTTAACACATCTGTTGTGGGTATATTAATGATACAAGCAGAAGTAAGCTGAATGGTTTATTACAGGAACCATCCAACCACCAGCTCTCACTTGAGACCCGTCAGGAGAGCTGCAGCAGGCCCAACACGAGAGCTGTGGGTTGGATGCTTCCTTTTGGATACTGCTGCTCAAAACCACACAATCCACAAACCTCAAACACACAAACACATGTGCAAAAACTGGATTATACATACAGAAAATGTACATGTGTGCATGTCCCTCCCCCTGAACACCCCCCCCCCCCCCCCACGCACACACACACACACACACACACACACACACACACACACACACACACACACACACACACACACTACAAATATCTAATGGTCCACACATACAAATACAAATATATACCCAAACAAAATGTCTCTCCCCACTGCCCATCACTGAGCACCCTCTAAAAAGGCCAAAAACTTTCCCGTTTCTTGGCATATGCATCCGAACTGCCAAACCGTCTATACGACATCCCTTCAAATGATGCTTCCTTCGGTGCACCATTCATATTAAGAGGGAGCGCCCGCTGATTTCCATACCCTCAGAAATATCTGTCTCCGCTCATCATCACGCTGGTGAGGACCCACCTTTTTACATATTAATCAGTTATATCAATAACCGTCCCATCAACCAACACACAAAGTCTGGGACAGAACACAATCTGAGTGCCCAGGACCTTGCAAACAAACTCTCAACCAAAACTCCTGAATCCTAGAACAAGACCAGCAAGCATGGGTTATATCTCCAACTGGCATCGCCAGCAGGTGGGTGTAACGTTTACACAAAGCCTAAATAATCTGGAGGAAGTCCAGTAGAAACAGTGCAATATCTTAAATTGCATAAGGCAAACCCTTGCGTCTCTGGACATGATATTGACGTTTTTATAAATCCTTCCCCACACCCCATCTTCCAATATCAAATTCAAAGCTTTTCCCCATAAACTCTTTAAGCTCTGAAGGTGTTTTTAAAGATTTCCTGTTTCAGTGGCATACCCAAAATTAAAGGCTTATAACTTGATAAAAAACAACAAGGAGGGTCGAGTGTTTGGTATCATTGTAAAGAAAAGTTTTTAATGATGTAGATTATGATACATTCTGAGACTCTGAGCCTTAGAAACTGCTGGAAAATCACAACAACAACCAAATTAGCCCAAATTGTACTTCTTCTTATTTTTGTTATCTGACATTATATATCTCTGGGTATAAATAAGGTGGCTCTGAAAAAACTGTTTTTGTTTTGTTCCCAATCATGTGAACTGTATCTGAGAATGTTTTTGTGTTGATACAACAAAACAATCAAAAGTTACAACATTAAAAATATAATTGATCATAGTGTCCAAAAACATCTCCAAACAAATAAAAGATAATAATTGTACATAAGAACTAATTACACATGCAAACACAACAATGACTAAAGGTTTGCAGAGCATGCAGACATGATTTTAGTCATGAGATTTCACAGAATGAGTTTCATTCTGTGTCATTTGAGTCATCATTGAGTCTGTGTCATGTATTTGGCGCCATCTCCGGGTGGTCATATGTAACTTTGTGCTTCATGTGGATTATCTAATGATCTATACATCTGATTATCTTGTGTGTGGACTCGTTTGAAAGATAATCACTGACTCTAAATAATGATATGTGATGTTTAATGTTCTGTTTATTATTTGTGAAGTTATAAGCGGAAACGCTGCATATAAGCAACACCAACATAACAGTCAAAGACATATATTTAGCTGTTACTCGCTATATTTTTGTCTCTGAGTAAAACAAATAGTCTGGTTGTATTTTACTCTTTAAGAGCTTTCCTACAACATATGACACATGAATATTTGATCAGTTTGATGTTTTTACTGACTGCAATAATATATATATATATATATATATATATATATATATATATATATATATATATATATATACAGTGATCAATTATTAATACATTTTCAAAACTTCTGATTTGTCTGCAAATTTCAAAGCACTTGTTCAGTTTTGGTCATAATGTCTGCATGCATTGGAAAGTAGAGCTTCTAAACTTTCAAACAAAACCTATTATGTGTTGGTCAAGACTGCAGTTATTCATATTTTGATGATTGTTTTTTCATCTTGAGCCCATCCAAGCTTAAAGGGTTAAAGAAAAGGAAGAAGAAGTTGAAATGAGTTACCAAGTGGACAAAAGTGTCAGAGCATGCCTGAGATGAAGTGAAAGAGTATCAGAATATTATTTAACGGTGTGCATTTAGGATACATACAATTTTAGCTATGAAATTATCTTATCAAGTCTTGAACTTATCAAGACTTCATTTTTTTTTAAATGTTGAAAATGTCATTTATATCAGCAAATTATTAGTAGACAAATTAAATGAACTAGTGAGAGTGTGAAAAATGTTTTAACCAGACTTTACTTTCTAGAAGTCCACGGTGCTAAAAGTTCAAGAAGTTCTTCATTCGACACACACATCTCACACATGTGACGAGCACACTCTGCTGTCATCGTCCCTTGAGTGTTTTCAGTAATTTGCGACATGCATTATCATGAGCGGCCCGCAGCGGCCACACGAGACCATCATACTTCTGTAATGCTGCATGTCATTTCCTCTGCATGCGGCCATAACGCTGCTAATGGGCTGTGCACTGTTTCTCTCCTGGGCTTTAAATGCGATATCACATCACGCACCTGCATTCTAGCGGCACGCTTCTACTGGATTTTCTTCAAGTGCTGGTTTTATAACCCCCCTGACAAACACAGTGCACACTAAAACACTAGATGCACACACTGTTTTATAGTTCCTTTTGTCCCCTGGCTGAATTGGTTTTCTTCTGAGAGCTTATTTCATGCAATAATAGTGTTGCACGAGCCTGTCAGCCTCTATATTTCACAAAGAGAGAGAGAGTGGATGAGAAGGTGAAGGACTTTAGTGGTGTACTTTTCCCAAAAATGAACATTCTGTCTTCATGCACTCGTCCTCAAGGAGAATGTTTGAGGAATCTCCACACAGGTCATTTTTCTGTACACCAATTGGCTATTTAAAAACAGGTCCTCGTGCTGGCGCGGTTACTCACCTCAATCCGGGTGGTGGAGGACAAGTCTCAGTTGCCTCCGCTTCTGAAACCGTCAATCCACGCATCTGATCACATGACTCATTGTGCATGACACCGCGGAGACTCACAGCATGTGGAGACTCATGATACTCTCCACGATCCACACACAACTCACCACACGCCCCATTGAGAGAACCACTAATCACCACCAAAAAAAAAAACAATCGTGTCTGGTAACATGTGCATGTAAATGGCTAGAAATATCATTTTAGCTTAGCATAAAGCTAACAATTTACTCAAGGTTTATTTCTATTTCTTCTTCTGTTCCAAACTTACTTCAAACGTACTTCTCTGTCTGCTCGTATGAATGTCACACATCATAAGAAAGTGTTTCACCGCTGTTCAAATGCACTTTGGATCGCATCATTTATATGGATAAATAATGTAACAAATGACAATAAAATGCAAAGTAATCTCTCCAGTAATCAAAATACTTTTTGAATGTAACCAATGATTTAAATTGTAACTGTAGTGGAATACAGTTTCTTATATTTTGTATTTTAAATATGTAACGCTGTTACATGTAATCTGTTACTCCCCAACCTTGTGCATGAGTGATTGACATTAATCATTTACACAACTATCGCCCTGTGCTATCATTAAGGGTTTAAACGGCATTTTGAATGATGGTTGTAATTAAGCATCTTTGCACCATTGGGAATCACTAATTGAAATAACATTGACATAAAGGGAATATATACTGAAATCATCAGAAAACCTAAATATAGGTTAATATTATATATATATTTTTTTTATGGTATTGGAATAAAAACATTAAAAAAAATTAAATAGCAATACATGATACTCATTTGAAAGACTCACAGCTGTAGCATTTGTATAATATACAAGGATTTTATTCACAGGGAGAATTTATCTTTTCTATGTATGCATTTATGTATTTATTTATAGTAAATGTGAAGTGTTTGTACACGTAAAAGGGGGTTTTAAAACTTTATTGTATATTATATAAATATTGTATATTTCTATATTTAATATCTGTGTTGTTATTATAATATAATTTTTATATTCTGTAGTTTAAGCATTTAAAGAGACTTTATGATAGGTTATGAGTGATCTGTCTTGGGTGTCACACTAATATTTTTCTTCATTATTACTACTTTTCGGTTTTATATTCTTATTTTTCGTTTTATAGTTTTTCATTTACTTTCCTTTAACCTCCTTTATTATTATTCTTGTTATTCCTGTAATTTTCTATTTTATTTGATAATGTTACTAGTAGTGATACTAATATTACTCCTTTTGCACTATTAATATTATATTATTAATATTTAACTTTTTTGAGCTACAATGGCTTAACTAAAAAAACTAAACAAAAAAATGGATTCGCGGATTTTAATTTCATAATAAAATTCCTTTAAATTAAATTGAGTAATGTTTAATTAAATAGTGGGTGTGGATGGGGACTCTTATTATGAAGTGTCTGCAGGCGGCAGTCTATAGCGGAAGTTCGTGCCGTTAGTGTTGCAGTCCAGGCGGATCCCGTCAGTGTCTGATCTCAAACTTTGTGTCAAAACCGAAAAACACTCGGAACCCGGTGAGAAACCCGCCTACCTAATACACAAGATAAACTCCTGGAGACACGAAAATACAGCCGATACTGAGGGGCGAGAGGGTTTAACAGCACAGGCCTTTGATACTGTGTGTGTGTGTGTGTGTGTGTGTGTGTGTGTGTGTGTGTTTTTCAGGTGATATGGGGGATAAGGAGTTGATGTGGGCTCTGAAGAACGGAGATCTTGATGAGGTTAAGACTCTACTAGTGAAGGTGAGACACACACGCACTTATAAACGAGTATAACACGTTTGAATGCTCGTGTGCGCTTATAGACTCTTTATAAACGCTGCTGATGGTAATACCGCTGTATTATGATATATCCCATGATACTGAATGATTATCATGTTCTTATGTGATTTTCATGGTACTGCCATGGTATGCCCATAATGCATGATATTGCCATGGTATCTTTTCCATGTAATCGTGGTAATACCATGTTTTACACATTGTGGTAAAAGTACCAGGTGAATGTTTTAATGATCTCCAAACATCTGAAATAGTTTCTGATCCATTACAACAGCATCATCCGGGTGTTTGATGTTTTTACCTGTTGTCATTGTGATTTACTTATCATATGTACCACTGTTATAACTTGTTTTGGTCATTATTTACCATGTAAAACATCAAGGAGTACAATGTAGATGTCATTCAGTAACATGGTATTCTGTATATCAAAATACCATGGTAATATCATTGTTTATTGGACATGTACTTCCATAATACCTTGTTTTTGGTCATGTATTATAGTATTCTTTGAAGTACCTTGGAGTACTGTGTGAATACATGGTATTAACATTGTATTTAAAGAGTACTACGGCATTACCATGTATACAGTTGAGGTCATTAGTTTACATACACTTAGGTTGAAGTCATTAAAACACATTTTTAACCACTCCACAAATGTAATATTCAAGTCGTTTAGGACGTCTACTTGGTGCATGACACAAGCAATTTTTCTAACAATTGTTTACAGACCGATTGTTTCACTTTTAATTGACTATAATCACAATTCAGATGGGTCAGATGTTTACATACTCTTCTTAAATGTGACTTTAAGCAGCTTGGACAATTCCAGAAAATGATGTCAAGCCTTTAGACAATTAGCCTGTTAGCTTCTGATAGGAGGTGTGCCGAATTGGAGGTGTACCTGTTGGCCTAAAACCGGACTCAGTTACACCAGTTCTGTCTGGATGAACGGGACAAAATTCCAGCAACTTATTGTGAGAAGCTTGTGGAGGCTCCCCAAAACATTTGACCCAAGTTAAACAATTTAAACTCAATGCTACTAAATACTAACAAAGTGTGTGTGAACGTCTGACCCGCTGGGAATGTGATGAAAGCAATAAAAGCTGAAATAAATCATTCTCTCGACGATTATTCTGACATTTCACATTCTTAAAATAAAATAGTGATCCCAACTGACCCAAGACAGGGAATGTTTTCTACCATTAAATGTCAAGAGTTTAAATGTATTCGGCTAACGTGTATGTAAACTACTTCAGCTGTATATCCAAATAAAAACAAGGTATTATCATAACGCCGGTCCAGTAAACAATGATGTAACTGTGGTGTTTTGATATTCAGTATAACATGGTACTGAATGGTGTTCATGTACATTTCATTTACATTGTTCTCCAAGGTGCTTTGAAGATTACCATGGGATTATTTTGGTGTTTTGGTGATGTACTCTTGGTTTCCCATGTTTTTTCAACATGGTTCCATAGTGTTCTTTACAGTTCCTTATATTACCATGTATATACCATAATACATGAATATTGTAATAATTCAGTACCACATAAGTACCATAGTGTTACCATCTGAGCCCATCACTGTACATGATAACACCAAAGTACTTTTCCTTTGCAGGACCAAAATATAAACTGTACTTATTATATTTTACCATTAGGGTTTCATCTTTTTTCATCAAAAAATATTATGTCTTGAAATGACATATATGTGTATATGTATGTATGTATATACATACTGTTACGGGTTTCTTGTTTGCATGCATAATTCATAGTATTTAAAATCATTTCCATTGATATGTGTAATAAGTGGTAAATCGGTACTGTCTCTTTAACAATAGCGGTGACTGAGCGAGCTTCTCACGGAAATGTTTTAGTTGAGCGCATATTAATGAGAGTCGTGCGGCTTCTTTAGCGCATCCATGTAGTGTATGATTAGAATTAAAGATTTCTATTGTTGTTGTTGTTTTGGTCACCGATTAACTCTAAATAACAGAAAGGATATTAAGAGAGACATCATTCAATGACAATGGATTGGCGTGGCCAATAATCGGATCCGATATTCAACATTTTTCGAATGATCGGAATCATTAATGTGTCTGATCTGATTGCCGATCAAATGTAAAATGCGGTCCGTTGGCTCAATGTCCCGCCTCTGGCACGTAACACACTTTATTCATTTTTAGGTGACTCTTTTTCTCAGAATATATTATAATCTATTTCATTTAAAAACTTGACTCAACACTTGACTTGTTTTTGTCGTTTCCTCTCGAGTCAGCCTTTAATTTGGGGTATGCCGCTGAAACAGGAAACCTTAAAAAAAGATGTTAAAGGGTGAAGGTGCATGTGTGCCTCATACACCTTATAAAGTCATTTTTACACATTTAACTTCAAATATTTGAAACGCATAATAAAATCGAGATATATTACTTTCTTGTAAGGCTTTAAAACACGTGTAAATTACATGAAAAATAATGTTTTAAATATCAACATATTTTATATAAATAAAATTGGTCTTTTGGTTGTTTTTGGAACTCGTTTAAAAAGTATTAAAAAATTTTTTTAAATAGAATATAAATTGTTTATTAGATTTATCGTATATTATAATAGTAAAATATTTCAGTCCTATTTTTTTCACTTGCGCATTGCACAGAGCGCTTCACGCGGTCTTCCTGACGCGAGCTGCTCTGGTTGACATCGGCAGGGCGGATCAGTGATGCTCGGAGTTCAACTGAATTACACACAAACATAATAAATTACACATTTATATATTTGCTTATTATACTAAAGTAGTTTGATGTGTTTGTATCTTTGAGTTAAAGTTCTTTTGTATTGAGTGTAAAGAGCTCAACTAATGCCACACACACACATTGTGTTGTAGTTAATCTGTTAAGTGTGTATCCTGTGTCACAATATCACATAACCTCCTTGTGTAATTGTATACACTCTTCACACACAAACACAGAGACAACTTGCATAGGAATGGATGTACATGAGGAGTGAGAGAGAGAGAGAGAGAGGAGCGCGTGTGTGTGTGTGTGTGTGTGTGTGTGTGTGTGTGTGTGTGTGTGTGTGTGTGTGTGTGTGAGAGAGAGGGTGTGCACATGCTTACGTGCGTGTGTTTGAGTGTGTGAGTGTGTGTGTGTGAGAGAGAGAGTTTGAGTGTGTGAGAGAGAGAGTGTGAGTGTGTGTGTGTGTGTGTGTGTGTGTGTGTGTGTGTGTGAGAGAGAGAGAGAGAGTGTGTGTGTGTGCGTGTGTGTGTGAGAGAGAGAGAGAGAGAGAGAGAGCACGTGTGCGCGTGTGTGTGTGTGTGAGAGAGAGAGAGAGATTGTTTGTGTGTGTGTGTGTGCACCTTTGTGTGTTCGCACCTGTGTGTGTGAAAGAGAGTGTTAGTGTGTGTGTGTGAGAGAGTTTGTTTGTGTGTGTGTGTGTGTGTGTGTGAGAGAGTTTGTTTGTGTGTGTGTGTGGTGATATGTGGCTGTGGGCAGGAGACAGCAGCCTCTTTAAACTCCAGCACCTGTTTGGAGAAGTGTGTGGTTTACCGCTCAGTTTCAAAGGTTAAAATATCTGCAGCAGATATTAGATTCAAGTCATTAAAACGGGTCAAAAGTCATGCAGAAGATTCTGGGTTTAATTATAAAATGCTTGACCTTTTATCAGTTGTCTGACGTTGTCTTTAATGTCATCATGCTATATTTACACCAGCGTTTTGACAAGTTCACAAGCGTCATGGTGGTTTGTTGTCGGGGAATCTTTCAAGAACATATCCAGGTCACATTATCACCCAAAATAACAAAAAATAAGAAATATTATTTTGTATATAGAATTTTAAGGGCCATTAAAGGGACAGTTCACCCAAATATACAAATTCCGATGTTCTTCTGTGGAACACAAAAGGAGGTGTTTAGCAGAATGTTAGCCTCAGTCACCATTCACTTTCATTGAACGGAAAAAAGATGCTATTAGAGTAAATGGTGACTGAGGCAGTCAGTCCCACATCCAGCCTGAAATCTCATTTTGTGTTTTAAAGAAAGTTATACAGGTTTGGAACAACATGAGGGTGAGTAAAATGATTTTTTTTATTTATTTATTTTTTTTTTTTTTGCCATTATTTGGCCCCTGAGTTCCCACTGCAAGAGTGTAAATGCTACATAGATACTTTATGCAATTTATACAATATATTCGTTTATGTTATTATTACATTGTGGATCTCGCTACAGAGTGATAATGGAGAGGAACCTCTTGGAATATTTAAATCCAATTTAAACTCATTTCTTTCTGATAATCAGTTGCGGTTCATATTTATATTCTTATTCTTTTTCTTTTGTTTTTATATCTTGTTTTCCCCCTATGTAGATCGCCTTAAGAAGCTAATCTTTTTGTGTTGATACGACAAAACAATCAAAAGTTCCAACATTCCAAATATAATTGATCATAGTGTCCAAAAACATCTCCAAACAATTAAAAGATAATAATTGTACATAAGAACTAATTACACATGCAAACACAACAATGACTAAAGGTTTGCATAGCATGCAGACATGATTTTAGTCATGAGATTTCACAGAATGAGTTTCATTCTGTGTCATTTGAGTCATCATTGAGTCTGTGTCATGTATTTGGCGCCATCTCCTGGTGGTCATATGTAACATTGTGCTTCATGTGGATTATCTAATGATGTATTTGCTCAAGACTGTAGTTATTAATATTTTGACAATTCTTTTTTTGTCTCGCGGGCCGTCGGCGGCCCATCCGAGCTTAAAGGCGCTATATAAAAAATTGTTTATTATTATTATTATTATTATCAGAGTAATATATAATTATGATTATAATTACACACTGTAAAAGTGTAAATCCTAATTCTTAAAAAAAATAGGCGTAAAAATATAAAGGCAGAGAATAAATGGAAGACTTTGATAATAAATTATTTTTAAAAGAAGTGAGTTTAATCTAAAGCGTGACTAGATAACAGACTGACTTGGTAGAGTTCAGATTCAGTGGAGTGCTCATTAATATAATGTGATAATGTTTGTTTTGTTCAGGCTGAGGATGTGAACAGGACTCTGGAGGGAGGCAGGAAGCCTCTTCATTACGCTGTAGACTGCGGTCAGGCTGAGATACTGGAGTTTCTGCTGTCTAAAGGAGCCGATGTCAATGTAACTGTCCTTCCACACACACACACCTCAGATCAGCTCTGTGTGTAGATTCATATCTGCTCTAGTAAATGTTTAACATGTCGAGTCACAAGAGCAGATATTAGTCCTGCATGGATGCTAACCTTAAAAACAGCCCGAAAACATCATTTGACTAATATGAGCTTGGTTAGTATATTAACTTCTGCTAGTTGACATTGTTTGAAGGCCTGTTCACACCAAGAGCAATATGAAAAACTGAAGTATATATATAATGTATGTGGAACATAAAAGAAGGTATTTTAAAGAATAGTCACTGAATGGTTTCCTTGGTTCCCAGTGGCACTGACAAATTGGGTTGTCCAAGGTTATAATAATAATAATAATTCAAAGCAAAGATTTTTGTCCATTTGACCTGAACAACATTCTGAAAAATATCAGATAAAAACCAAAAACAGTGGTCTGAAGGATGTCTACCTGCCTCAAACTGGGGTCTGGGGGCTGCAAGGGGGTGCTAGGGTGTCTGCGGAAAAAAAAGATTGACATTACTGTTGTTACTGCTAGGGATGCACCGATCCGATACCTGGATCGGCTCCGATACTGAAGCTTTTATATGGATCGTGTATCAGTCTGACGAGCCCGATTCAAATCCGATACTGTGTGTTGGTCTTGTTCGTTACTGTCAAGCTCCAAAAATGGCATAAAAGAACCATAAAAACACAATTCAAGTAGTTCATGTGACTCGTGCATTTTATTCAAAGCCACTTGAAGACGTGCGATCGCTCTGTGAATCACAAACGACTGTTTAATAAGTAAATATATATATTATGCACAGCTCCAGGACGTCAGTGAATGTGCTGCTCTGTTTACACACACTCGCGGCCATTTTTAGCCTTCACTCGTGTGCGCAACATCTGAGCGCTACTCACGAACATCACCTCAGATGTAGATGCTCAATAGTTTGGTTCACTTATAATATGCATTTAGAATGGCACCGGAGGAGCATTTGACCAGAATTTAAATAACAAGCAAATTAAACTACAAACAGACACATACAGGACGTCCTGGAGACTTCAGAATGTCAAAATAAAAGCGTGAGGGGTTAAAAGTTAAAGGTGCACGATTGAGATACATTACTATTATCATTTGTTTACGAATGCATCGGTGTATCCCTAGTTACAGTTTCATTCTGCTATCTGAAGACTGGTTGGAAATCATGAGATTAATTATGTTATTCTATTGACAGCCCTAGTTTTTAACTTCGAAATGGAGTTAGACCGATATATCGGTTTTGCCTATTAATCTGTGCCGATAGTTGCTTTTTGGATGTATCCGATTATACCGATAGTCTTTATTCCTCCGTGTTTTACTGTGGCCGACGCTATTTTGATTGCATAATCAAGTAATCTAAATTGAAGCGAGGGCATGCAATACAAGCCACTAAAATACAACTATTTGCAAACGTGCCCTATCAGCACATACAGTACATTGTGTCTCCAACTTTATATCTTGTGAGTAATAAAAAAACATATTCCACATTAAACCTCATATAGTGAAATATATGTACAAACTCTTCATTTATATATATATATATATATATATATATATATATATATATATATATATATATATATATATATTCTACAGTATCTTCTACAGTATCTCACAAAAGTGAGTACACCCCTCACATTTTTGTAAATATTTGATTATATCTTTTCATGTGACAACACTGAAGAAATGACACTTTGCTACAATGTAAAGTAGTGAGTGTACAGCTTGTATAACAGTGTACATTTACTTTGCCCTCAAAATAACTCAACACACAGCCATTAATGTCTAAACCGCTGGCAACTAAAGTGAGTACACCCCTAAGTGAAAACGTCCAAATTGACAAGGACAAAAAGCACCATAGAAGTAAACTTTTCTAAATAATAATAAGAAGAATAATTTGCTAAAAAGACACAGTCTTGTTGGCAGACTTTAAAGCAATCGCTCTGGGTGTGAATAGGCCTCATCACTTATTCTGTTCACCAATTTGTGTGAACTAATCTTCCAAAATCTGAAAAAAGACGAGAAATAACACCGTAAAAACTGGCTGCTCTTCAGTCGACTTCTACTACAGTAATATTCAGTGTAGTGTTGATCTGGTGCCTCAAGGGCTGAAATATCCTTCACACTGTGACTGAGCCGAGGTGTGAAGCTTCTCACAAACACACTGTTTCCCAAACAATGAATAATGATATTTAGTTTTGAGTAACAGTGAACAGGCTGGATGGTGGGAACCTGCTGTCTGTGTGGAGCATTTTCAATCTGAAATGGCGCTTACAATTTCTCACATAAATCTGTCACGATCATTACGGCTTCGTGAGTTCAGGAAACTTGCGTTCATATTTTTAGTAGTGTTTGTCAAGACAAACTTTTATGGCAAACTGAAACAAGCTTATACTTATGATTTATATAATTTATCAGTTTTACATGAGCACATTCTCGCTGCATGCATCTCTCTCTCTCTCTCTCTCTCTCTAATTCTTATATGAATTGCTTCAGAGAACGGTGTTGAAAATGTTTCACTATGTTCGCACCGATGTGTCCATGTGCTGAAGGAAAAGTGTAAAGGTTTACTAGTAATGCATGATCTTTGTCTCACAGGCTCCAGATAAACATGGCATCACTCCGCTGCTGTCCGCTACTTATGAAGGTCACGTGGCATGCGTCAAGATACTTCTAGAAAAGGTACTGGCATATTCACACACACACTCATGCTTTTCAATAGGTCAGTGAGATGGAGGTTTTCCCCTTTTTCTCCCAATTTGGAATTCCCAATGTGCTTTTAAGTCCTCGTGGTCACATTGTGATTCGCCTCAATCCGGGTGGTGGAGGACGAATCTCAGTTGCCTCAGCGTCCGTCAATCCACGCATATCACGTGACTTGTTGAGTGCGTTGCTTGTGGAAGCTTCACGCCATCCACCACGGTATCCACACTCAACTCGCCACGTGCCCCATTGAGAGTGAGGACCACATTATAGTGACCATGAGGAGGTTACCCCATATGACTCTACCCTCCCTAGCAACCGGGCCAATTTGGTTGCTTAGGAGACCTGGCTGGAGTCACTCCGCACACCCTGGATTCAAACTAGCGAACTCTAGGGGTGGTAGCCAGCGTCTTTTACCACTGAGCTACCCAGACCCCCTGTAACGGTTCTCTTGAAAACCGAACCGTAGTTCACCTCAAGTTTAATGACGCATCTGGAGCACAAGGTTTGACGGAAGAAAACATGGCGTCACATGGACAAGCACAATAAGTACTTCAGCTAATGTACCCGAATGGCTCTGTAGATGGAGTCGCCTCACCCGTGTGGTGGAATCTGTGCTTCCCTTTCCGTTTTTATTTTGTGGGAAGGTCAATGTAAAAATGGTTTATGTTGTATCCAATATTACAACTTTGCTGTCATGATTTTTAAGACTAAAATGCAATGCAAACCAAAAGATAATGTTTTATATATATATATATATATATATATATATATATATATATAATATGAACAGTCAAAACCAGTAGTGACTGACACAGTTGTAGTGTTGCAGTATATGCGGTCGTTTGTGTTGTGTGTGTGGTGGAGCGTTGAGAGGCGGCAGAGAAAGGGCTTTTTGTTTGTGTTTAAAACCGTATTCTGCTGAATAGAGGCTGTAAACAGGGGTTGTATAATGCAGTTATGTCAGAGGGGGGTCATTCCTGCCTCTATGCACAGCACATTCTTTAGCGTGAGATCCCCCTGAGATTACACAACACACACACACACTGACGATGTCCCTCAGGAGCCCCGTCTCTCTGCTCACTGCAGGGGTCCTTCATATATGTGCTGGTGACATGTTGATGACACACACACATACACTGTGGTTCTGTGGCCGCTGGGCAGCTTTGATGTTTAAGTTGGGACTGATCAAACTTTTGTGGCTTATCTTAGTAAAGGAATATTCCCAGGGTACCTACACGTTCTGGAAAACCTGGAATTTTGCAATGTAGTTTTCCGTTAATGGAAATGTAATGGTAAATGAAAACAATTCCTAGATGTCCTGGAAAATAGTTTAGTATAATAACATTGTTTGACTAACATGTTAACGATCGGGATACGGGATAGTTGTCAAATACACAAATTTTGCGGGGTCCTGGATATCTCAGCAAGTATTGACGCTGACTATCACCCCAGGAGTCTTGAGTTTGAATCCAGGGTGTGTTGAGTGACTCCAACCAGGTCTCCTAAGCAACCAAATTGTCCCGGTTGCTAGGGAGGGTAGAGTCACATGGGGTAACCTCCTCGTGGTGGTGATTAGTGGTTCTCTCAATGGGGCGTGTGGTGAGTTGTGTGTGGATCGTGGAGAGTAGAGTGAGTCTCCACATGCTTAGTTCGTTTGTAAACGCATCTTTTTCTCTCCGTTTTGGCCTTCCGTCCACACCGAGACGGCTCCAAAGACGGCTTTCGCGTTGCAGAGTGGACTGTGAAAACGGACGCTTTGGAAAACGATGACGCATTTTTAGTCTTGTGATCTATCCAACCAAAACGATCAAGATGGCGGCTTGTGTTATAGCGGCGCTGTTGTGCCTGATACTCACTGTGATAGCGTTGTTAAAAAATACAACCTTCACATTGTGTTCCTTTAAAGGCGAAGGGAAGTTTACTCGGAATTGGCGTCTGGCGACGGAACACGAGGACAATTGCATTTCAGAGAGTACATGCAGCGGGGATTTTACTGCATTGGTGTGGACGGAGAGCGTTTTGAAACGAAAAGTAGTAGCCCATGTAGTGGGAATTGGGCATGCCAAATTGGGAGAAAATGGGCTAAAAAAAATTTAGCAGGGGTAGTAGTCAACGTCAATACTTGCTGAGCTACACAGGCCACCTTATTCATTTATTTTTATTTATAATTTATTTAATTTTTTTTACAGAACTGAAAGTCATAATCGTTCCCAACCCTAAAAAAGACAGCCCATTTTACATGTTTATCACTCATTTAGCAAAATGTGCTCACTCCCAAAACTCTGCCTTGTTCATGTGGCCAATGTAACAGCAACTCTGACAGCACAACACACAGAACAAACAATGAGCTCATTATAAAGGCACTATTATGTTGAGAGAGATGTGAAACTGCAGAATGAACGAGACCAGACAGTTCGCTGGGTGAACTCACAAACTCAATTCGGCTTATAATGTCTGTTGGAGTGCTGATGCGGTCTGTTCTCAGGTGAAGCTCACAGTAACACACGAGTGTGTGTGTTTGAATGTGAGCGGGGCATGAACTGCCGCAGGACAAAACGGAGAGGGGCCTTCAAATTTAGCACTTTAAGCTCTGCATACTGTAAACTGAAGACGTTTATTGGATTCAGAACGGAGCCATTGACATGATGCATTATTAACTGAAACCCTAACCTGTGTGTGAAGAGGAATATTCAGCTGCATCCACCGTAACGATCAATACACTGCATTGATCCAATAGAGGGTGCATTGTAAAATATTTCTGTATGAGGCGATGGGCCGGTCGATTTCTCTGTTCACCTCGTGTTAGAGAGGCCCATGTAGATTATGCATCAAATCCTCAGTGTTACTCAATAATGGCATAATGAGGTCTTATTGCTCAGCTGTGAAGGGGAATCTTCTGTTAAACTTGAACAGTGTTGTTTAGTATTGCTCACTGATTATAGTGTTGGGTTGTGCTTAACAATAAGGAAGAGTTCTACTGTGAACCGGACTACACTGGTCTCCCTGAACATTTCACACTGTAGATTTAAAAAAAGCCGGCTCATAAGATTTGTGTGTGTGTGTGTGTGTGTGTGTGTGTGTGTGTGTGTGTGTGTGTGTGTGTGTGTGTGTGTGTGTGTGTGTGTGTGTGTGTGTGTGTGTGTGTGTGTGTGTGTGTGTGTGTGTGTGTGTCTCTCTCTCTCCAGGGTGCTGATAAGGAACGGAAAGGTCCCGATGGTCTCAGTGCGTTCGAGGCGGCCGAGAGCGATGCCATCAAAGCACTACTGAAGTGAGTCACACGCTGTCGGCAACAGAGAGGGTTCGACCGCAGCCACTGGATCCAACACACACACACCTCTCTGTCTCTGCCCGCGGGCTGCATACGGCTCTAGGTTTCCTTTTGTTTTTCTTTTAGTTTTCTCCATGATCTTTTTTTTATTCTGTGGATGGGTGGGTCTCTAGTGTATCAGAATCAGCCATTGGTTGATGGACCTGTCACTCATGTCATGCCTCCCATATGGACCAATGGGAAAGCGGTCAGACTACGCCTATAAAACACCACTAAACACGGGCTTTACAGTTCAGACTACAGCGCAAAGTGTCGAGTGTAGAAAATGATGATGTGTACATTTATTTTTTTAGACTATAAGGCCACAGAAAAAGTGATTGTAATGTAGAAACGGATGGTTGTATAGTTGAAAGGGCTTTTGAAAACATTTGAACAATGAATTTACCTGCGCTCCAATCCTACTTATTCTCTTATTCAAAACAGGGAACAAAATCATGATTGCTTCAAACATTTCACTGGCCTGAACATTTGCTTTTGTGCCCCTTTAAAACTGTTGTAAAATAAAAAAAAATTGATTCTCAGCTGCTGTGCGCTTTTTAGTGTTAAACCGGTTAGCCAGATGGGCAGATACTCCCCCCCCCCCCCCCCCTCTCTCTCTCTCTCTCCAGATTTTTGCTCATCTAACTCTAATAGGCAGTCTCTTCTCTTTCTGCATGAAACAAACCTTCACATTGATCAGTAAATGAACATATTAAAGATCCATATCTGGCATTGTTGTGAAAAGTCCATTTGAAAACAAATAAAACGAATTCAAACAATGATTTGGATTTTGTCGCCTTTTTTAACATGACGAGGGGACGAAACTGCAGAATCCATGTGTGTGTGGGTTTACAAAGCAAGATGTTTCTTTAACTTCACGCAGTTTCATGTCCCGGGGGTTAATTTCTTATAAATGAAATCGCAATGAACACATTAATAAATTGGTCACATTAAAACTTCACATTTTATTACACGTTTAAATAAGTGATCATCTAAGCAAAGAGTGAAATAAACATGAACCATTTCGATTTTTATGGTGTCAAAAGCAGAATGTTTTTTATAAGGCCATAATTTCTGATCAAGATGAAATTTTGCCAAATAAAAAAACTAAAGTGTGAAAATACAATTTAAATGTGTGTGTGTGTTTAAGATACATCACGTTAGCTATGAAATTAGACTTATTTATTTAAAAAAATATATACATATTATTATTATTATTAGTAAATAAATAAATGTCATTTCCAAAACAAAATTCTGGTAAACTTTTTGAAAATGTATAAAAATATAAGTTATTACATGGTTAAAAATGTAATTGGCAGAATCCGGGAGGCGGTCCCTGAATGAATAACTCTTACGGGCCTTTTTGGCATATCGTGGTGCTGTTTTGTGGTCCGTTCTGTATAACGTGGCGGCTCATTTTAGCTTATCTCGGCCTGTTTCGCGGCCGACCCACCGGCCCGTTCGGTTCTGCCAATGGCCAGTCCAGCCCTGATCAGCCCCAAAGTGCGTCGGCCCACCGCGAAAATGCCCAGTATGACAGATTACCAGTCCAGCCCTTGGCGTCATTTCCAATCCAGCTGTAATTTTGCCAAATAAAAAAACAAAAAAGTGTGAAAAATACTTTTTAACCCTTTAACGCTGTGTGTATCAAATATAATACAAGGCTCTTGTTTCACTCTCGGTGCAAGTTGATGATCTAAACAACCAATGATATGTGAGTTTCACATGTTTATGGCACCATCTAGTGGTTATTTGTGGGAAAAAAGAAAAGTGGTTTCAATGTTTATATCGATCTATGTAAATGTGAACGTGCACTTTTTTTTTTTATTTTTACAAATTCTTTTATAGTTTGTCTAATGGTACTAAAATACTAAAGTTTCACGTTTGTTTGTTTTTATTTAAATTATTACTGTGAAAATTATTTCTATATATTTTTCAAACATGATGACTGTCCCACAATTGCGTTAGTGTACTGGATGTGGACAGATGTGTCAGTGAAGAGCATGCTTGCGAAGAAATATCACTATTATTGGGCTTCATTTCCAGTCAAGCTGTAATTTTGCCAAATTATTCATGATAAATTATTGCCAAAAATTTTTTGAAAAGTTAAAAATAAAAAAGAGGGGTCTGGGAATCTCAGCGAGTATTGACGCTGAATATCACACCTGCAGTCGTGAGTTCGAATCAGGGCGTGCTGAGTGACTCCAATCCGGTCTCCTTAGCAACCAAATTGGGCTGATTGCTAGGGAGGGTAGAGTCACATGGGGTAACCTCCTCGTGGTGGTGATTAGTGGTTCTCTCAATGGGACGTGTGGTGAGTTGTGTGTGGATGGTGGAGAGTAGCATGAGTCTCCACATGCTGTGAGTTTGACGGATCAACAGAAGTGATGGTTCCTCCTTGTGTCAGGTCACAAATCTACCGAAACTGTTAATGATTAATCAATATTTTCTGATTTCAGGTATATTACAGAACATTTTCAGAATACTCTGCTAACTTTAATACACAGCAAATCTGTGAACATCTTGATATCTATAGTAGAGGCAGACCAACATATCGGTTTTACCAATTAATCGGTGCAAATAGTTGCTTTTAGGAACTTTTGGTTATTGGTAAAAATCAATACTGATAGTTATTAGTATTATTATTATTATTATTATTCCTCCACGTTCATTTGATAATAACGTTTTTTACATTTAAGCAAAGGCATGCAAAGAAAAATGAGTCTTTGACGAGTGGAAACTTCCCATCATATCTACAATCTATTGTGAATAATAATAATATACAGGCTATAAACAGCTTAATTTGGTAAATATTAAAAAAGAGAGCATTGTAACAAAGTCTCCATTTCAAAATAAGAGTCCCCAGTGTGTATTTCAGGCTTGTTTAGTGTTAAAAGTCCCATGAAATCTCTTTTTCTGATTATTATTGGTTGATAAATACTTTTCGGTTATAATCGGTTATCGTCCAGCTTCATTATTGGTATCGGCAAAAATCCACTATGGGTCGACCTTTTAGACAGGTAAATGTGTGTTATGTGCAGGGATTGTTTCAGCAAGATCAGTAGACACTGTGTTTGTTTTTCCTCACTGGTTCAGTCTCACCTCTCACTGTCTGCCACAACACAAAGAAATCAATTATACAGCTGCAGCACAACACACTGATCAAGTTTAATGCACGATTGCTTCTCTCTCTCTCTCAAAGACGTTCTGTGAATATAAAACGGCTCATTTTCTTTTGTTTTCTCCCAAGACCGTGTGCACATTTTTGTCCTCATGATAAACAAGTCACCTGCACAGCTTTGGAGTCGACATGTAATCAAAATTGACCCTGTTTACTTTCTTAATACATATGATTGAATTTATGAGTGCGCATTAAAAACGAATTGTTTTCGTAACTTGCTCCGCCTTTAAAACGACTTTCCTTGTCGGCTGATGTCATCTAGATCACTCATGATTATTGTTAACCTTACCCAATAGCCCATAGTTATGTGGTCCGCCCAATTAATTCCACGTGGATAAAATCAAGTGTTGCTCTACATTTAATTTTCTCCACAAATATCCAGTTTCACTTAAAAATGCGACACATTTCATCTGTAAAATTGGTTAATGCATTTCATGTTGACTTGCGAATCTTTCACCAAACTTTCCCATGAGCAATAAATGAACTCCAGTGTCACTTCTGAATGTAGTATGCACACTAGCGTCTGTTTTTAGCTCACATCTCTGTTTCTCTGACCCTGTCTTTATCTCCGTGTACACAGATTGGCCTCTTCTTATTCTGTAATAAAGATGGACTGATCCTCCTACACCAACATGTTATATAACTGTCTCAGAGAGCTATATCTCTCCTTTATGTCTGTCTTCTTAATTTAACTCCGCTTTTCTTTTCAAGTATCTAGCAGGTTGTTCTGATTGCATAAACAGTGTTTAACAGAGAGATGCAGCACCTCCTGCTGGCTGACATGAGAACTGAACTCACACTGGGTGTATTGACTATTTCAGCACAATATGTTCTGTGCACAGTATGTGCATTTGCTCTATGTACAGGAAACATGAATGTATGGAAGCTCATTTGCATAACATGAAAAAAATGTGCCTTGATAAAATCAGAAATATGACAATTTGTATTGTCAAATTCACAATTTTTAAGATTATGATATCTCATAATTTTGATGTTTTTTTTTTTTACATCTCAAATATAACCGTTTGTCATAAATATGACTATCACATCATTTTGAGTCATGAATAAGAATTAGAATCTAACAACTGATTATTTTATCTCATAATTACGACTAAGTTATAAATAAGAATTAGTATTTAATAATTGACTTTATCTTGTAATTATCATTTAGTATCTGCTGGTTGTGTTTGGTTATGTTTGGTTATGTTAAGGTTATGTTGGGTTATGTTAAGGTTAGGGTTAGGTTGGGTTAGGTTAAGGTTATGTTGGGTTATGTTAAGGTTATGTTGGGTTAGGTTAAGGTTATGTTGGGTTAGGTTAAGGTTATGTTGGGTTATGTTAAGGTTGGGTTGGGTTAGGTTAAGGTTATGTTGGGTTAGGTTATGTTAAGGTTAGGTTAGGGTTATGTTGGGTTAGGTTATGTTAAGGTTATGTTGGGTTAGGTTAAGGTTATGTTGGGTTATGTTAAGGTTATGTTGGGTTAGGGTTATGTTGGGTTAGGTTAAGGTTATGTTGGGTTAGGGTTATGTTGGGTTCGGTTAGGTTAAGGTTATGTTGGGTTAGGGTTATGTTGGGTTCGGTTAGGTTAATGTTATGTTGGGTTAGGTTAAGGTTATGTTGGGTTAGGTTAGGTTATGTTGGGTTAGGTTAAGGTTATGTTGGGTTAGGTTAAGGTTATGTTGGGTTGGGTTAGGTTAAGGTTATGTTGGGTTAGGGTTATGTTGGGTTGGGTTAGGTTAGGTTGGGTTAGGTTAAGGTTATGTTGGGTTAGGGTTATGTTGGGTTAGGTTAAGGTTATGTTGGGTTGGGTTAGGTTAGGTTAAGGTTATGTTGGGTTAGGTTAAGGTTATGTTGGGTTAGGTTAGGTTAAGGTTATGTTGGGTTAGGTTAAGGTTATGTTGGGTTAGGTTAAGGTTATGTTGGGTTGGGTTAGGTTAAGGTTATGTTGGGTTAGGTTATGTTGGGTTTGGTTAAGCTTATGTTGGGTTAGGTTAAGGTTATGTTGGGTTGGGTTAAGGTTATGTTGGGTTAGGTTAAGGTTATGTTGGGTTGGGTTAAGGTTATGCTGGGTTAGGTTAGGGTTATGTTGGGTTAGGTTATGTTAAGGTTATGTTGGGTTAGGTTAAGGTTATGTTGGGTTATGTTAAGGTTATGTTGGGTTGGGTTAGGTTAAGGTTATGTTGGGTTAGGGTTATGTTGGGTTGGGTTAGGTTAGGTTGGGTTAGGTTAAGGTTATGTTGGGTTAGGGTTATGTTGGGTTGGGTTAGGTTAAGGTTATGTTGGGTTGGGTTAGGTTAGGTTAAGGTTATGTTGGGTTAGGTTAAGGTTATGTTGGGTTAGGTTAGGTTATGTTGGGTTAGGTTAAGGTTATGTTGGGTTAGGTTAGGTTAAGGTTATGTTGGGTTAGGTTAAGGTTATGTTGGGTTAGGTTAGGTTAAGGTTATGTTGGGTTGGGTTAGGTTAAGGTTATGTTGGGTTGGGTTAGGTTAAGGTTATGTTGGGTTAGGTTATGTTGGGTTTGGTTAAGGTTATGTTGGGTTAGGTTATGTTGGGTTAGGTTAGGTTAAGGTTATGTTGGGTTAGGTTAAGGTTATGTTGGGTTGGGTTAAGGTTATGCTGGGTTGGGTTATGGTTATGCTGGGTTGGGTTATGGTTATGTTGGGTTAGGTTAAGGTTATGTTGGGTTGGGTTAAGGTTATGCTGGGTTGGGTTATGGTTATGTTGGGTTAGGTTAAGGTTATGTTGGGTTAGGTTAAGGTTTTGCTGGGTTGGGTTATGGTTATGTTGGGTTAGGTTAAGGTTATGTTGGGTTTGGTTAAGGTTATGTTGGGTTAGGTTATGTTGGGTTAGGTTAAGGTTATGTTGGTTTGGGTTAAGGTTATGCTGGGTTGGGTTATGGTTATGTTGGGTTAGGTTAGGTTAAGGTTATGTTGGGTTGGGTTAAGTTTATGTTGAGTTTGGGTTAAGGTTATGCTGGGTTGGGTTATGGTTATGTTGGGTTGGGTTATGGTTATGTTGGGTTGGGTTATGGTTATGTTGGGTTGGGTTAAGGTTATGTTGGGTTAGGTTAGGTTAAGGTTATGTTGGGTTAGGTTAGGTTAAGGTTATGTTTGGTTGGGTTACGGTTATGTTGGGTTAGGTTAGGTTAAGGTTATGTTGGGTTAGGTTAAGGTTATGTTGTGTTAGGTTAGGTTAAGGTTATGTTGGGTTGGGTTGAGGTTATGCTGGGTTGGGTTATGGTTATGTTGGGTTAGGTTAAGTTTATGTTTTGTTGGGTTAGGGTTATGTTGGGTTAGGTTAAGGTTATGTTGGGTTAGGTTAAGGTTATGTTGGGTTAGGTTAGGGTTATGTTGGGTTGGGTTAGGGTTATGTTGGTTTGGGTTAGGGTTATGTTGGGTTAGGTTAGGTTAAGGTTATGTTGGGTTAGGTTAAGGTTATGTTGGGTTAGGTTAGGGTTATGTTGGGTTGGGTTAGGGTTATGTTGGGTTAGGTTAGGGTTATGTTGGGTTGGGTTAGGGTTATGTTGGGTTAGGTTAGGTTAAGGTTATGTTGGGTTAGGTTAGGGTTATGTTGGGTTAGGTTAGGGTTATGTTGGGTTGGGTTAGGGTTATGTTGGGTTGGGTTGGGTTAGGGTTATGTTGGGTTGGGTTAGGGTTATGTTGGGTTGGGTTAGGGTTATGTTGGGTTAGGTTAGGGTTATGTTGGGTTAGGGTTATGGTTATGTTGGGTTGGGTTAGGGTTATGTTGGGTTAGGTTAGGTTAAGGTTATGTTGGGTTAGGTTAAGGTTATGTTGGGTTGGGGTTATGTTGGGTTAGGTTAGGGTTATGTTGGGTTGGGTTAGGGTTATGTTGGGTTAGGTTAGGTTAAGGTTATGTTGGGTTAGGTTAAGGTTATGTTGGGTTGGGTTAAGGTATGCTGGGTTAGGTTAGGGTTATGTTGGGTTAGGTTATGTTAAGGTTATGTTGGGTTAGGTTAAGGTTATGTTGGGTTATGTTAAGGTTATGTTGGGTTGGGTTAGGTTAAGGTTATGTTAGGTTAGGGTTATGTTGGGTTGGGTTAGGTTAGGTTGGGTTAGGTTAAGGTTATGTTGGGTTAGGGTTATGTTGGGTTGGGTTAGGTTAAGGTTATGTTGGGTTAGGTTAGGTTAAGGTTATGTTGGGTTAGGTTAAGGTTATGTTGGGTTAGGTTAAGGTTATGTTGGGTTAGGTTAAGGTTATGTTGGGTTAGGTTAGGTTAAGGTTATGTTGGGTTGGGTTAGGTTAAGGTTATGTTGGGTTGGGTTAGGTTAAGGTTATGTTGGGTTAGGTTATGTTGGGTTTGGTTAAGGTTATGTTGGGTTAGGTTATGTTGGGTTAGGTTAGGTTAAGGTTATGTTGGGTTAGGTTAAGGTTATGTTGGGTTGGGTTAAGGTTATGCTGGGTTGGGTTATGGTTATGCTGGGTTGGGTTATGGTTATGTTGGGTTAGGTTAAGGTTATGTTGGGTTGGGTTAAGGTTATGCTGGGTTGGGTTATGGTTATGTTGGGTTAGGTTAAGGTTATGTTGGGTTAGGTTAAGGTTTTGCTGGGTTGGGTTATGGTTATGTTGGGTTAGGTTAAGGTTATGTTGGGTTTGGTTAAGGTTATGTTGGGTTAGGTTATGTTGGGTTAGGTTAAGGTTATGTTGGTTTGGGTTAAGGTTATGCTGGGTTGGGTTATGGTTATGTTGGGTTAGGTTAGGTTAAGGTTATGTTGGGTTGGGTTAAGTTTATGTTGAGTTTGGGTTAAGGTTATGCTGGGTTGGGTTATGGTTATGTTGGGTTGGGTTATGGTTATGTTGGGTTGGGTTAAGGTTATGTTGGGTTAGGTTAGGTTAAGGTTATGTTGGGTTAGGTTAGGTTAAGGTTATGTTTGGTTGGGTTACGGTTATGTTGGGTTAGGTTAGGTTAAGGTTATGTTGGGTTAGGTTAAGGTTATGTTGTGTTAGGTTAGGTTAAGGTTATGTTGGGTTGGGTTGAGGTTATGCTGGGTTGGGTTATGGTTATGTTGGGTTAGGTTAAGTTTATGTTTTGTTGGGTTAGGGTTATGTTGGGTTAGGTTAAGGTTATGTTGGGTTAGGTTAAGGTTATGTTGGGTTAGGTTAGGGTTATGTTGGGTTGGGTTAGGGTTATGTTGGTTTGGGTTAGGGTTATGTTGGGTTAGGTTAGGTTAAGGTTATGTTGGGTTAGGTTAAGGTTATGTTGGGTTAGGTTAGGGTTATGTTGGGTTGGGTTAGGGTTATGTTGGGTTAGGTTAGGGTTATGTTGGGTTGGGTTAGGGTTATGTTGGGTTAGGTTAGGTTAAGGTTATGTTGGGTTAGGTTAGGTTAAGGTTATGTTGGGTTAGGTTAGGGTTATGTTGGGTTGGGTTAGGTTAGGGTTATGTTGGGTTGGGTTAGGGTTATGTTGGGTTGGGTTAGGGTTATGTTGGGTTGGGTTAGGGTTATGTTGGGTTAGGTTAGGGTTATGTTGGGTTAGGTTAGGGTTATGTTGGGTTAGGGTTATGGTTATGTTGGGTTGGGTTAGGGTTATGTTGGGTTAGGTTAGGTTAAGGTTATGTTGGGTTAGGTTAAGGTTATGTTGGGTTGGGGTTATGTTGGGTTAGGGTTATGTTGGGTTAGGTTAGGGTTATGTTGGGTTGGGTTAGGGTTATGTTGGGTTAGGTTAGGTTAAGGTTATGTTGGGTTAGGTTAGGTTAAGGTTATGTTGGGTTAGGTTAGGGTTATGTTGGGTTGGGTTAGGTTAGGGTTATGTTGGGTTGGGTTAGGGTTATGTTGGGTTAGGTTAGGGTTATGTTGGGTTAGGGTTATGGTTATGTTGGGTTGGGTTAGGGTTATGTTGGGTTAGGTTAGGTTAAGGTTATGTTGGGTTAGGTTAAGGTTATGTTGGGTTGGGGTTATGTTGGGTTAGGGTTATGTTGGGTTAGGTTAGGGTTATGTTGGGTTGGGTTAGGGTTAGGGTTAGGGTTAGGGTTATGTTGGGTTAGGTTAGGTTAAGGTTATGTTGGGTTAGGTTAAGGTTATGTTGGGTTAGGTTAGGGTTATGTTGGGTTGGGTTAGGGTTATGTTGGGTTAGGTTAGGGTTATGTTGGGTTGGGTTAGGGTTATGTTGGGTTAGGTTAGGTTAAGGTTATGTTGGGTTAGGTTAGGTTAAGGTTATGTTGGGTTAGGTTAGGGTTATGTTGGGTTGGGTTAGGTTAGGGTTATGTTGGGTTGGGTTAGGGTTATGTTGGGTTGGGTTAGGGTTATGTTGGGTTGGGTTAGGGTTATGTTGGGTTAGGTTAGGGTTATGTTGGGTTAGGGTTATGGTTATGTTGGGTTGGGTTAGGGTTATGTTGGGTTAGGTTAGGTTAAGGTTATGTTGGGTTAGGTTAAGGTTATGTTGGGTTGGGGTTATGTTGGGTTAGGGTTATGTTGGGTTAGGTTAGGGTTATGTTGGGTTGGGTTAGGGTTATGTTGGGTTAGGTTAGGTTAAGGTTATGTTGGGTTAGGTTAGGTTAAGGTTATGTTGGGTTAGGTTAGGGTTATGTTGGGTTGGGTTAGGTTAGGGTTATGTTGGGTTGGGTTAGGGTTATGTTGGGTTGGGTTAGGGTTATGTTGGGTTAGGTTAGGGTTATGTTGGGTTGGGTTAGGGTTATGTTGGGTTGGGTTAGGGTTATGTTGGGTTGGGTTAGGGTTATGTTGGGTTGGGTTAGGGTTATGTTGGGTTGGGTTAGGGTTATGTTGGGTTGGGTTAGGGTTATGTTGGGTTAGGTTAGGGTTATGTTGGGTTAGGGTTATGGTTATGTTGGGTTGGGTTAGGGTTATGTTGGGTTGGGTTAGGGTTATGTTGGGTTAGGTTAGGTTAAGGTTATGTTGGGTTAGGTTAGGTTAAGGTTATGTTGGGTTAGGTTAGGGTTATGTTGGGTTGGGTTAGGTTAGGGTTATGTTGGGTTGGGTTAGGGTTATGTTGGGTTGGGTTAGGGTTATGTTGGGTTGGGTTAGGGTTATGTTGGGTTGGGTTAGGGTTATGTTGGGTTAGGTTAGGGTTATGTTGGGTTAGGGTTATGGTTATGTTGGGTTGGGTTAGGGTTATGTTGGGTTAGGTTAGGTTAAGGTTATGTTGGGTTAGGTTAAGGTTATGTTGGGTTGGGGTTATGTTGGGTTAGGTTAAGGTTATGTTGGGTTAGGTTAAGGTTATGTTGGGTTAGGTTAGGGTTATGTTGGGTTGGGTTAGGGTTGTGTTGGGTTAGGTTAGGGTTGTGATGGGTTAGGTTAGGTTAAGGTTATGTTGGGTTGGGTTAGGTTAGGGTTATGTTGGGTTAGGTTAGGGTTATGTTGGGTTAGGTTAGGGTTATGTTGGGTTAGGTTAAGGTTATGTTGGGTTGGGTTAGGGTTATGTTGGGTTGGGTTGGGTTAGGTTAGAGTTATGTTCTGTTGGTTTAGGGTTATGTTGGGTTAGGGTTTTGTTGAGTTGGGGTTAGATTAGGAGCTCTTCTACTCTCTGTGGGGTCCCCCCTACGTCCAGGGCCCCACTCAATTGCGTGGTGGTTAAAACCGCTACTGTTTAAGTCAAATATGTATTAGAATCTCATAATTGCTTTTTATCTTATATTTATGACTTACTCATAGTTTTATTTATACTTTTAGAATTATGACTTTGAATCTTATAATTAAGTATTTCTAGCTGATATATACATGTATACATGTATATATCTTAGCATCTCATAAATACTAAAGACAAATACAGTATGTACGGTACAGTAAGCAGTACACTAGTATTCAATTCCAAACGAACCCATTGATTTCCCCAGAATACCTTCATAAAGCTTTATTAAAATGTTTGATTAATGAGTGTAATTTTGACGTTTTCTTGTTCATCCCATTCGCCCAGATGATCTTCTGCACACACACGCATGATGCCAACAGTCCACATTAATAAGAGAATTACCAGCTGTGCTAATTAGTGCCCACACACATACACTTCTTGTCTGTCTTACAGTTGCCACAGCGGCTCCATGCATCGGGACACTTGTGAAAAACTACCCTGAAATTGTGCTTAATGAACTATAAAATCCAAATTACTTTAATGATTATCATTTGTATCGTACTCACAATCGTGTCTAAGAGACCTTCCGTCTTTGTTCTTAAACGTTCTTGTCTCGCACACAAACACACACAGATACACGTTATCTTTGGATGATTGCGCCTCTTACAAATAAATTCTGTGGTGGCATTCTTGAGCTAAAAACTGCTAGACATGGCACAACAAATACAACAGAATGCCAGTGTCTCGAGACGTGCTTTTAAAACGTAACCTGATTCACCATCTAAAAACGTGACACTGAAGAAGAAGAAAACAAGATGTGATGCAACAGTCAAAGCACATGTCATTTACATAAAAAAAAAAAAAAAAAAAACGTCTTTGGTGTGAACAGCCCCTAAAACGTTTTTCCCGGTGTTCAAGCATTTTTCAGATACATTTTTAACTTTTCTTCCATTTTATGTTGGGGCTTCTAAAATAAAACTGGATGTCTATGGCGGAGTGAACTACCACGTTGGGGCGTCCCCTTCTTTCAGGTCTGTGTAGTGCGATAGAGAGAAAAATATTTTTCTAGTGTGTGCTGCCACCTAGAGCAGCGTTTCTTGTGACCCAAAAGTGGGTTGTGTATCATTGTTTGCTGGGTCGTGAGTACAAATGACCAATTAGAAGGATAGAACTGTACATTTGCCATGTTTGGGGCAACAGTGACCTCTATTGTCAAATATCTCCAATTTTAAGTAAACGACCGTAAGAGGCTGCATTTCTCTGATGCTAATTATTAGCTGTCCAATCACAATAATCCATCAATGCTACGCTCTTTTTGGACTAGGTATCTTTACGTAGCGTTGCATCAACATCATCAAATATTCGGTATCATATCTGTTGTAAAAAAAACAAACAAATCAATATTGGTTGATCTCTACTCATTTTGCTTCTCAAGTAAATGTATCTTGTAATTTTTGCCATATTTTCCAGTAAAAATATTTAAACATTCAAACTGAAATTACTCTTCAGTCCAGACTCAGGATAGCTCTGAGAGTGTATGCATGGGTGTAGAATTTTGGGGGGTTACCTCCCTCCCATCCCACTTGGAATCTACACCCTTGGGTGTGTGGGGGGGGGGGCTTTGCAATGTATTGGCCATACTTCTCATTTTCATGAGTGTCACAGATTGAAGGTTGTGAATAACCACGTCTTTAACGTGTGTTTCTATTGGAAGAGGATCTTTGGGGCTCATGTGGAGAAATGTCCCAGTTTTCTCATCAGTCCTTGAGTGGCGGATCACAGCCAAACGCAGCTGCCTCTTCAACCCAAACGCCCTCAACTGAAGGACCACTCGCAGAGAAATCGATGCCCGCTAGACCTGCTATTAGAATGATTTTAATTGCAATTAAAGATAATCACTGCAGCTTCTCAGAGGACTAGTGCATTGTGGGTAATGAGCAGAGGGGACATAACCAGAGACTATTTAGCAGAACAGGCCACTTCTATTCAAATGAATGGGAGAAATCGGAATGGTCAACGGATGTAGAAAGGGTGTCCCGCCTTACAGATAAAAGAGCCAATCACCTTTTAGATACAGACAACACGTCAATCATCCCGAGAACGTGCATATGTGCATTATCTATACAAACCTTCAAATGGTTGATTTCAGGTTGTTTTGTAATTGAAATTAATCTAAATGTTGTACACTGATTGATTGAATGCATGCCCATTTTTAAATGTGAAGAAAAACTTTTCACACACTATTTACCAACGTATACCTCTACATATATAATTATTTGTTTGTTATTATTTCACAAACGGTTCAAACCAATGATGCAATTAGTTCCTATCATTTATGTGATGCAAAAAAATTGTATACATTAATATAAGTAAAAGAGTAGTACACATAATAATTTTAAACCATATATAAATTATTATGACATTAATATAATAATTTTATTGACATTACTCATAGTACTCCCCATGTGCAACCCAGTTTTTCTAGACCTGCGATCAGTATATATAAAATGCATCTCCAGACACCTGCGTTTTGTTCCATTTTGTTGCAGGTTGTTTTTTTGGAACGCAAGAGCGCGTACTGTTAAGGAGAAATTGAGGACATTACACGTTTTGGCTTCGTTAAAGGCTATACATAATTTAATTTAATTTAAAATCAGGAGACTCTGGGCTGTCATTAAAGGGTTAAACTTTCAATGCATTCAGTCATGTGACAAAACAACATGGCGCTGATCACAGCAGAGTTTGTCTTTGGGAGAAGCGACAACAAAACTGCATCTGGTAAGAAACCTAATTAACTTTTTACATTAAAACTGAATCAAAAGATTCGAAAGAGACTCTAGATTCATCCGATATGGCATTTTTAAAATATCATTGATTTATCACGAAACGGCACGCTGTTAAACACAATGACCACATATGTGGACTATAGGCTAATCTTCCTAAAATATCCAATATTCACTCTGCATTATCACACCACATCCAAAAACTGATAAATGTGTCTTTCAGAGGCTTTATATGGAGTTATGATGAAAATAAGGTGCATTCTGCGATAATGAAAAAAGTACCAAACAAACCCAAAGCCACGGTTTCTATTTGAGAGAAAGAAAGAGACAGATTTAATGAATCACATCTTTGCCCACACTAACAAAACTTGACTTCTTTCATTAAATCGCTGTCCCACTCGGAGTATTTTCCTGTCATATCCTCCCAGATAAGCCTGCATGTTAAACAGTATGTGAGACTCTAAAGTGGGAGATCTGTTTCATTAGCAGCGCTCCTGAGTGCTCCTCCCTCATATCTGATTTCGGCTGCTTTGGGATTTTATCTGTGAGTTTGTCAGCCATGCGATGCCCACATCGCCCATACCAAACAAACAGAAGAGCTGCAATCATTACCCTGAAGACGAATGGAGAAATAATCGTGCCTGCTTAAAAGGTTTTGGAACAGGTTGTGGCTCATATCATGAGAAATTACATTTTCGATGATCTTTTGATATCAAGAAAGGTCATTGTAGTATAAAACATACTGTAACTTTCAGAACTCAAAACGAATTCTCTAGTCAGAAAAGAGCATCTATTGAAACTAAACGATTCAAGGATCGACGCATAATCGCCCAGATTAGTCAACGACACATTTGGCTTTCTAGAAACTTGGCTGAGGTTACTATACAAATACTATAAAGTGAAATGTGGTTAAGTCTTTCAAAGCTTGTGTTATTTCTGGCTGTGTAGCTCCTGCCGCTATGAAGAATCCCAGTGTTCGAAACGAGAACATTTTCATTTTTGGGTGAACTATCCCTTTAATCAGGCGCTGAAATAGCGCTGCATCTTAAAGATATTTCAGTTAAGTCGTTGTCATCACTTTCCATGCAAATACGCCTCCTTTCTGTGTAAATTAGACTTATTATAGATTCCGCTTCATTCACAAATCTCTGAGCTATTTACCTGTCGCACATATCATTACTGGCCCAGGAAAGCAGGTGATAAAATGAATTTTGTTTAACCTTGTGGGACCCCGAGTCCTCTTGCGTGGTCGTTGTATTTTGGCTTTGCTATACGCAATGTAAAACATAATTTTAATTCATTTAAACTGACTGACTGAATACTGTTGACAAGACTCTAGACTGTCGTTTAAGGGTTAAACTTCTGGCGCACCGAGTCATGTGACACAACAGCATGACGTCGGTTTCTGTAAAGCGCTTCTACAGGCACAGAGCCGACAAAGTGCCTCTGGTAAGAAAACTCTTCATGTTCTTTCATTGAAACCTGTTTGTGTGTAAAGAGGAGAGTCTCTAGTTTCATTTGATATCTCGCTTTAAAAAATCAATTAATTTTTTGTGTGTCAGTACGTTGATAAACATGATGTCCACATATGTGGATTGTGGGACATTATTCCCACTAAAGTTGAAAAAAGTTAAACGTTGCTTTCAGAGGCTTTATATGGAGTTATGATGAAAATAAGGTGCATTTCAAACTGTTCTGAGACCAGTGCAGACAGACAGCACACTGGAGGTTAAGTCCATCTTTTAAGAACGTTTAAGTCAGAGCTGTAGCTCCTCATATAGATGCCTCTTTCTGCTCTGCTCTCAGCTGTTGTGTCCCCACATTGTGGTCATTTGAATCTGATTATTATTTCCATGATTTGCATGTTCTCCTCTCGACCCGGGAGCATCACCCCTGTGGGGGTGAGTGGGTGTTTTTGATTGAGTGTTGTGGGTCTGCTGTGGGCCCGCTCGCATTAACAGAGTGAGGCCGCTGTGGCCTAGAGATTATAAAGTCATTGTGAAAGTAATCGTCTTTCATTAAAGCAAAGGCCAGTGAATTATTGTATGCGCGGGGGTGCAGAAGAGTGACAAAATGAGGTCAGAGGAGGTGCAACCATAATAATATTAAGCATATTTTTCTTTATAGGAGTTAAGCTTTTTCAATAAGGGTATCATGAACATGAATTTACCTTTAAGACCTTTAAAATAAATCATTTTAACTCTTTCTCGAGATCTTGTCCTGCTGTTTTGTCCTGGAGCTGCTCAACATCTGTTTCAGAGAGCAGGTGCCGCTATGGCTCAGGCGGTACAGCGGGTCAGCCACTAATCGCAGGGTTGGTGGTTCGATGCCCGGCCCACATGTCTCCACATGCCGAAGTGTCCTTGGGCAAGACGCTGAACCCCAAATTGCTCCCAATGGCAGGCTAGCACCTTGCATGGCAGCTCAAGAGAAGAGTTGAGAGAGGATGGGAAGTAAAGGGTAATTTACACTTCTCCGTAGAAACTACGGCGTAGCTTGATGTGCACTTCTCCGAAACAATGGCTGTGATTGGTCCGCTTTATTACGCTCCACCAGGATGATGAAATAGATACTTGAGGTAGCATCACATTTTCTCCAAGGTTACTGTAAGATCTAAACATCGTATCAAATTGTATTTGGGCTCATTTTAATCTGGTGCATCTGCTGTTTTTATATTCTGTTTATGTTTCACAAAGTTACAAGCGAAAGTGCGACAAAAAGTCACATCTGTTTACAACTTGTCGACATATTTACTCACCTCAATCCGGGTGGTGTAGAACAAGTTTCAGTTGCCTCCGCTTCTGAGACCGTCGATCCGCGCATCTGATCACGTGACTCGTTGTGCATGACACCGCGGAGACTCACAGCATGTGGAGACTCATGCTACTCTCCACGATCCACACACAACTCACCACACGCCCCATTGAGAGAACCACTAATCACCACCACGAGGAGGTTACCCCATGTGACTCTACCCTCCCTAGCAACCGGGCAATTTGGTTACCCCATGTGACTCTACCCTCCCTAGCAACCGGGCCAATTTGGTTACCCCATGTGACTCTACCCTCCATAGCAACCGGGCCAATTTGGTTACCCCATGTGACTCTACCCTCCATAGCAACCGGGACAATTTGGTTGCCCCATGTGACTCTACCCTCCCTAGCAACCGGGACAATTTGGTTACCCCATGTGACTCTACCCTTCCTAGCAACCGCGCCAATTTGGTTACCCCATGTGACTCTACCCTCCCTAGCAACCGGGACAATTTGGTTTACCCATGTGACTCTACCCTCCCTAGTAACCGGGCCAATTTGGTTACCCCACGTGACTCTACCCTCCCTAGCAACCGGCCAACTTGGTTACCCCATGTGACTCTACCCTCCCTAGCAACCGGACCAATTTGGTTATCCCATGTGATTCTACCCTCCCTAGCAACCGGCCAGTTTGGTTACCCCATGTGACTCTACCCTCCCTAGCAACCGGCCAATTTGGTTACCCCATGTGACTCTACCCTCCCTAGCAACCAGGACAATTTGGTTGCTTAGGAGACCCGACTGGAGTCACTCAGCACGCCCTGGACCAGCTTCTTATCTTTATAACGACACTCATTTTGTTTTGGGGAAGCGAGTAGATTAACTTTTTTTCCGTGGAGCGTCAAAGTATGCCAAAATATTTATTTATTATTATTTAAGCAGCTCAAGAGCAAACAAGATGACCCAGGGTTGTTAACATAACTTTAAAATGATCCGTATAAAAGCACATTTCAACAGGATTCTTGCTGCGGTTATTGAGGATGTTTAGTTCAGTTCTGGCTGCTGTATCTCTGTATTCAGAGTTCTTCATCAGAATTAATAATGAATCTCATTTTAATGCTTCACTGATTTTCGATTAGTTGTGCTGTTTTCAGCTTATAAAGCCTCATGTTTGATCAGATAAACACCCTCTTAGAATGAAGTCAATTCATCTTCTGTGAGAGAGCAGCTTCATTCACGAACAGAGTGTTTATTAATGAAATAACAGCAGGAGGGTGCAAAGAATTTAGGTGCCGCTGAGTCAAGTTTAATCTCAACAGTAACTCAAGTAAAGAGTTCAGAGTCCACCATCTCAACTTTAGGCCTGTGCATGCATACAAATTTCCACATACCTTTTTTCTCCTTGATCTTGATCTTTTTGCTAATTACGAGCTTAACCGCTTCAACACTGTGGAGCCACCGGCGGGTCCAAAAGGGGGCGCTATGTTGTGAAAAAAGGTTACGCTTAAAAAGTCAGGCATATGGGGTATTGTTTTAAAGCTTAGAATCTGAACTTTTCATAAATAGCCATCATTTCTGCATTTGTGTTACTTAAAATAACAAAATAAGGCCTGAAAACATTTGTGTCGTAAATCAGCGCCACCTAGAGGTCATGTGATGATTATTATCCCAGTAGGAAAATCCAGCAAAAAAGATCTTGAGGGGTGACATGATGTTCTGGGTACATGCATGAATACGCTGTTGTCAGCGCAACGTGTTGAACAGTTCAATGAAGATGAAGTCTGGACCGGCGAGGGCACACAAAAGCTGATTAACTCAAACATCCTGTGGTTGAGACCGTCTCAAAACTGAGAGGAGAGCAGACCGGATCACTGAGGGTTTCTGGTGAGGATGATGATGATGGTGCTGATGAAGGCCAGCTGGATGTTCTGTTCTCTTACAGAGTCATGCTTAAGTTTGCTGTCAAACTTAGTCTCTCAGTCTCTGCACGACTGCACGACAGCACAGGGACTGAACTGTCTGTGAAACTCAACACTTGAGCTTTCACAATGACTGTGTGTGAGTGCTATTGTACACGGAGGAAAAATGGAGCAGCTCTAATAAAAATCTGAGCGTCCCATAGCCAGGGACGAGTTTATGATTTCTGAGGCCCCAAGCAGTCGACCAACCTGGGGCCCCATTTAAAAGATTTTGCTTAAAAAAATGACAAAATGGATTATAATCATAATTTTAAATTCATCCTATCAAGCGTTGTCACCAAGTACCAGTGGTGCCAGTAGCTTCGCTACATATACGAAGCTATTAGCTTAACCAGATTTCTGAGTAGCGAGGTGGTAGCTTCGCTAGTTTTTAAATCAAGCAGCTAAACATGTAGCGAAGTGTTTTGGCTGATCGTTTACATGACAACGGCGCTTTGGGGCCTGAAAATGCGCATTTTTGAAAACGTGTTTCAAAGTTTTTGCCGTTATCGTTTCCATGTAGACATAGAAAAAATGCTAATTTATGAAAACGATGTCGTCATGCGCACGCGTATTACGTGTTCAGTCTATAGGCATGCGCGCGAGACCTTCAAAACTACAATGGCGGACTACAGGACTGTGTTTGTGCTGCACAAGATTTTGAGTTTATTGACGCTCCTTCAGCAAAGTGTAGATTTACTGCATCACTACGACCAGCGATCGCCATCTTCATTGTTTATATTCACTGCTCTGTGGAAGAATGTTTATGTGCGCAGGCGTGTAGTTTCTTTACAAAGTGACATCGCCAACTACTGGCCTGGCATGCATAATACAGCGCAAAGCCAAAACTTTTCCGTTGTTAGTACATCTAATAAATTAAAGTTACCAAAGCTCCCTAAACTATTAAACTACTCATTTATTTGGACATACATGTTGTTTTTATACTTATAATCGATGACTTTAAGTCAATAGTGTCATGTCGCCCATTTGTTGCAGTCTGTTTGCATTCATATGTTAGCATTAGCAGCTAAATTCACTACCTTAAAATGCATTATTATTAAACTTTCATGTTTATGCAACAGTTTTGGGTTCACATTTCAGGACGTTTTTCTACAAATGAAAAGTTTAAATGGTCACAAACTTGTCTTTCACTGCAGAAACTGGGGTTGTGGGTAATATTAGCCCCCCAAAAAAACATCATGTGTGAACACTGCAAACAAAATCTCCTGGAAAAAGTATATCATCCAGGCACTTTTGACATACCCTTTTCTTTTTACATACTATGATCTGGGATGCACTAATTCTGATCTTGCGTACTATTTAAGACGAAGAGTATGTAAACTGGGATGCAGCCCTAATTTCTTTCCCATGCTCTCCAGTCTGCCGGGAGTGTGTATGTCAGCCGTATCTGTACGATTCCACTGTAGATTATTGATTTCACACTGTGTTTACCTGCCTCAGGTGAGAGACGGTGACTCAAGAGTGATTTAGCGTATGCAGAGCTGGTGTCTTAGATGTTCTCCATGTCGCTCTTTCATTCGCATTAAAAGCAGATAAACCGGTGCTTTTATTCATGACATCACGGTGCAGCAATTACAGCTACTCAGACGCACAAAGCCAACAATCGCACAACATTTACATATCTGAGGTTTACTGCAGCAATTACTTCAAGGGGCTCACAAGGACACCCACCTGGATTTACATCGAAACAACACCTAAAAGTATTTTCCATAGTTTTATGAAGGAAGCGGCAAGCGAGAGTCCGGCATTACCAGCCTGAAGCACGCTACCGCAGCGCCACCAACAGGAGACAGGACAATGAGCAGATGGCTCCATCCTCATTAGATCACGGCGTATGGAGGAGTAATAAACAAAATGAGATCTCTTTTATATCTCAATGGTTTCTCCTAGACAGCGAGTAATTGGATGCGTCTATTTTATAGCTATATACTCATACTGGATGTCTCATTCAGTGTTGATAAGGGTTTGGAGAACCGGTTGCATTAAAAATGGTTTAATAATACAGAAAGTGCATGATTATCATGACTTCGGTTTGATTTTCAGTTCCCAATTGTGCATTCGTCATCCAATGCAGACGCTACACTGCGCTAAAATACTCAATGTATCCAGCGCAACATTTACTTCATCTACAGTGTGAACAGTGTAGTCCAATTCACAAATAAGTTTTAAATAACACCAAACTATAGAAAGTCGTTTTTTATGTTGGTTATTTCATGTTTAGGTGACATCACAGACATTACATCAGAAATTAGCATAATTAATTCAGATTCAAAGTAACATCCAGCATCATCCAATCACAGCCAACCATGTTCAAATAAAATGACACATTATAAATGGTGAATCTATGTACTGATGATCATCATCCCATGTGTGTCAAACATGTTGAGCGATCCAAACATCATCTGCAGCCTGAAACTGAACTTTTGATCAGATTTTAGGAGTGAACGCACTTAACTGCATAGAGAGCTATAGGATGCTCCCTTGCTCCCTATTTAGTGCATGACTTAACCTCCAGTGTGCTGTCTGTCTGCACTGGTCTCAGAACAGTTATAGGAGAGCTATAGGATGCTCCCTTGCTCCCTATTTAGTGAATGACTTAACCTCCAGTGTGCTGTCTGTCTGCACTGATCTCAGAACAGTTATAGGAGAGCTACAGGATGCTCCCTTGCTCCCTATTTAGTGCATTACTCCAGGGTGCTGTCTGTCTGCACTGGTCTCAGAACAGTTATAGGAGAGCTATAGGATGCTCCCTTGCTCCCTATTTAGTGCATTACTCCAGTGTGCTGTCTGTCTGCACTGGTCTCAGAACAGTTTGAAATGCACCTTATTTTCATCATAACTCCATATAAATCCTCTGAAAGACACATTTTTCAGCTTTTGCATGAAATAATTTATTCTCAATGTAAATATAGGAATGTGTTTAATAATGTTAATTAAATCCCGTTTGATCCGACAGTAATAGAAAAAAATCAATGGTTACACTTTCACAGCTTTGCAAAAGAAGATAACCTTATACGGCTCTGGATTACAGCAGTAAGAAGAGAGAAACAGGCCACATTTTCGGTCGCTCCCTCAGCAGCCTCATCGCAGCTCTGGTAACTGATTTTTTAAAAACGTATTCCTGGGTAATATAATGCCCAAGTACAATGTTTTAAATTTACACTCAACATTTTTAAAATTGTAAATATTAAAAAGTTTGCGACATTTACGTTGTTTAAAAAAAAGCGGGAACGCGTCATACGAGGTCTGTGAAAAGGGTCCGTGCGGCACTTCGCATTCATTTTTCAGACCAAACCAATCAAAACGCAAAAATAGAAAAACGGTTTTAAACTTTTATTTTAACATTTTTACGGTTAATTCAAGAATGGATAATTGATATTTTCACTAATTTTCTTCAACTTCACTTTTTCTAAATTGTGACTTTAGAAATGATTTTTGGAATAAAGCTGCGCTTTGGGCTGTACCATTAGCACGGGGGTGTGGGTTAGGGAAAGTTAATTATTAACTTTCAATTGATTTAAGCCGGAGCATATACTTGCAATTTACCAGGTTAATTCCTCCTTGTATGATATTCACTGAAAGAAAACTGCCGCATGATGGCTATTTATTTATTTATTATTATTATTATTTTTAATTGTGCAAAATTCGGGGCTCTTTAACACAATAGCAGCTGGCTTGACTGACCAACTGGTACGTGGCAGTTTCCATCAGCACAAGCTTCTGCCAGCCAGCCAGAGACTGCCCATGTGCCAAAACCTCTGCGTGACAAAGGTGGCATTTTTGCCTTTGGTTGTCGACCACTGGGCAAACCTTTTAAACTGCCCTAAACAGTCCATTCCCAAACCCACACCCCTGTGATAACAATACAGTCCCCATCACATATTCCAAGACAAAAAACTTGAAAAATGTATTTTGTCAGATATTAAAAAAATACAAAAAAAAATTAAAATTGAAAAAATGGAGAGAAAATTGCAATTATCCATTCTTGAAATAACTGGCAAAAAAATTAGAAAGTTTCAAACCCTTTTTCTGTTTTTACATTTTGATTGGTATGGTCTGAAATGTGAATTGTAAAGCATTTCTGACAGAAAATGGTCCATTTCCACGTATGTGGACATCATGTTTATCAGTGCTGACGTCATGTTGTTGTGTCACACAACACTTTGCGCCAGAGGTTTACCCCTTAAATGACAGCCTAGGGTCTTGTGAACAGTTTTCAGTAGGTTTAAATAAATGTAAATTAAGTTCTGCATATAGCGAATCCAAAATACAACGTGGTGTCACACAAGCTTAAATCTACAGCGTGAAACATACAGCACAGCCAGCGTTGTCCGATTCCCAAATGAAAAACTCGTCATTTTTTTTTTATTATTGATCTGCAGTGCAAAATGCAATAAATGTATAAATAAATGTTTTTTTTTTTTTTTTTTTTTTTTTTTTTTAAGTCTGTGTAAACACAATTTGCAAGAATTTAACAAACATGAAATAATCTTGTTGTTTGGTAACAGGCCAAGGGAAGGGAAGTGCATCCATAATCATAAATGGATCTGTAACGGTTAAATTCATTATGATTTCCATCTCTGGGGTTTCTGGTCTCAGTGTTTCTCAGCAGGTTTCACTGTGGACGTTTACCTGAGCAGTGACCAGTCACTAAACCAATCTCACAACACCTGGAAAGTGTCTTCAGCAGCGTTTGTGCTCCTGGGGCGGTCCGCGTGAGATCTGATGCCATCTGTGAGCTAGAGGACACTCGGTACAAACACGGTAAACCCCTGGAGCTGTGTGTAATGTGGTTCAGTATGCAGTTTTTGGGGAAGATTTTGCGGGCCAGCTTTGGTTGAAATCACACCATCTGTTCTCCTTCGCCTGATGTTTCACACATTAGATTCACCTGCGGTATCATTCACATATCTGACAGTTCTGTTATGCTGCAGTGATTTAATAACAGCTCAAAACTTAAATATAAAGTGACAGACAGAAAACTGTCAGACAGCATTTCAATGTGTATATCTCCTTTTGCTTACTTACTTGCGTAAAGTATATTTCTGATTTAAGACATCATAGGCGCACCTTTCGACTTGAATGCTGTTCCAAAAGTTAGGGAGCAACATTTGAGACAAAAAAGTTATACAAATTGCCAACAAATGGCCTATTCACACCAAAAGTGACATGAGCACTCGCCTAGGGGTGGACGATATAACCAAAATCTTATATCACGATCGTTGATCTCCTGTGGGCGTTCATGATAGGTCACGAGAGCAACAGTTCACGCAGCGCCCTCGCAACATTGGGACGTTCAAGCGGAAAATCGTTTCGTATATCTAAAAATAGGTCTTCCACATCGTTAGTGACAACAGAACACAGCTGCACACGAAACAGAGAACAGAACTTACTAAACATGTCTGAAGAGTTTGTAGTCGAACAATTTATGCATTTCTGTGCCCAGCCTTTTTTTTAATGTTTTTGGACACAATAGATGTACCGTCGCTCGTCACTGCTAGCTAGGACATAAACTCTGATTACCATAGAAAATAGACCTTTTATCATGTGGTTTGCACCCCCATATTTGTTAAACAAAAGTTATTTCCTATAAAATCATGGTTAGGTTTTAAGATTGAGTTCGAGGTTACATCATGGAAAAATCTTAATTAAATTGTTCGTTTATTTTTCTCTGAGTTTGAAAGTTGTCCAGTTTTGTAAGAGCCAATTTATACGATTACTTACAATTTCACCATCTCATACTAAGTATTACTTATTGTCAATAAACCAGATTGGGTAATCCCACAATGCATTGCATCGAATTCAGTCATGAGAGAAATGTCGAATAGAAATGTGTATATTTCATTCAATACTGAAGTTGTATAAAAGTATATTTAAAAAAACAGTTCAATCTAATTAGCTAAATTCTCCATTTTGGTTTGGATGCTGTCTTAGAAGGCAGCACCCTATGTATGCGCTAGACAGCAAGGCAGCTCACTAGGATTTTGAACACAGCCAGAGAGATTTGAGGGTGCATGTCTGTTATTTCAGCACTATTGTCATCTGTTGGAGTGTAATTCTCATTCCACCGTGTTGGTGCCAATAAAAACAGGGAGTTCTTTGGAAAACCGCAAGTGAATTCTTGAACAGTTTTCACTGTGCACTTGATACAGCACTGGATGTTAAATGTCTTTAAAAATAGCACAGACATGCTACTATTCAAGACCATATCTCATCTAAACTGTGTGTGTGCGTGTGTGTATGTGTGTATGTGTGTGTGTGTTTACCTGCCTACTGTAAACTTGGTGTGATAGCCCAGAACACTTTTGCTGATGAATTTGGTGCCTGTGAGGAAGACAGAAAGCAGATGAGGCAGATTGATAGACAGATAGTCTTTAACTTTTGATGACTTCCAGATGAAAATGTCCACACACACACACACACACACACACACACACACACTGAATTCCTCTCTGTCAAAGAGGACAAACGGAATGTATGCTTGAGGAAAAGGACAACAGTTGAGAAATTATGGGGCCTGACCCCTCTCTCTCTCTCTCTCTCTCGCTCTCTCTCTCTCTCTCTCTCTCTCTCTCTCTCTCTCTCTCTCTCTCTCTCTCTCTCTCGCTCTCTCTCTCTCTCTCTCTCTCTCTCTCTCTCTCTGTGGAGCTGCTGTGTAGTTACTGCAGTGCTGAGAAACATTGAGAGAAGAGGAGAAACCATCATGACGGTCCTCTGGATTCTGTCTCTCTCCGTTCTGATGTGTCACATCTCCACCTCCACATCCCACTACTTGAGAAAAGGTAAGACACAATTTGACGGCTCCATCAGGAGGCACTGAGGTGAGGTGACTGGACTAGTAATCTATAGAGTGAAACGTTCATAGTTCAAGTCCTTTTGACATTTAATCAGGTGCAGGATATGAATAATATCTATAATTAAATTTTCACTAGTTAAAATGCAAATTCTTAATATCAGTACTGGAAATACAAGTAAAAATTCAGATTTTGATTTCGGTAATTAGGTTTGCATTAGTAAAAATATGAATTCTTGATTGAAAAATGTACGTTTGCATATTTACTAGTAGAATTTCCCGTTGATCTGTCATTCACTCCTGTTCAAAACACACAGAAATGTAAACTTTAAACACGCATATCAGCTGTAAAAAATGGTATATCAATATTTACATTGTTACTAGTACAGATATCCACACCTGAAATCAATGATTGAAGTACAACTAGGAAAAACGCTCATTTTTTATATCTTTAAGTTTATTTCAGCATGTTGTAGCTGGTGTTTCAGATATTTGATATCAATAAATTGATGAGTAATTAAAGATATCTCAAAAGGCTTTATTGTTAGTTACAGTAACATTAAGATATGTGCACTCAACGCACGCGTCTTGCCGTAGATAGCGGAAGGGGCGGCGTTACCTGGCTGCCCTGCTGGTCTGACAAAACCATTGTAAATAAAGAAGAATGTAGCAGCTTGTGAAAATTCAGTGGATACAGCACCTTACAAATGTGAGTTGAATGCATGTACCTGTACATTAGCTGTGTCCCAAACGATACACTATATGCACTTACAAAATATACAATGCACTCAGCTGTGTTGTGTCACTACTACACGGAAGCATTTGCCGTTTAACTGCTGATGGAAGTGATGTTTCAAGCGCACGTGATGTGTTACCGCTAGCTTTAGCATGCTAGCCAACCTCTAATTTGTGGTTGTGCATTCAGCTCACATTTGTAAGGTGCTGCATCCAGGTGCTGATTTTTACCAAAGCCACTTGCGCCTAGACTTATCGCATGCTTGCGCGGAAATACCGAAACTTCACGAGCATGCCCACGGACTTTGTGCCTGTGACTTACAGTATAGCATAGCACTGCGCTTAGTGCAGAAAATGAGCTTTTTTACTAGTAGTAATTCCATTGTTGATATCATGAATTAGCACGGAGAAAATCTAATAATTCATATTCTGTGCATAATTAAAAGTCATTGAGTGAGTCATTGAGAAAACTGTAAATCCATACGGGTCATAAAGATTGTGCATTTATTGTACAGGACATATTCTGAAAATCTGTCAGAATCCAGATTTCATTACATCTGAAACATCTGGTTTCTACCGAACCATATTCTAACCCATAAAACCGACAGAGTTGGACTTTCGTTTACAGAAGAACAAACACAGCAGACGTGATGGATGAGTTTGTGCTCGTGTCATCCAGTTGTTTGTAGGAGTTGAAGTGCTAATCGTTTAAGATTGGTGACCTTGTGCTTTCAGGAAACAACAGCAGCTCAACTTCAAGATGACTGGGCCGATAAAGATGCATGTTATGACTACTGTGGCAGTGGGAGACGCATCCGTCCAGGGCACAAAGCCAGCATGGTCCGCCTCGGAGTGTCAAATGTTCAGAACAGGAAGGGGATGTTTAAGTTGAATTAAGACAGCTGTAACAAGCTTGTTGTTTTGTTTAACAGAAATGTTCAATAACTCAAGAGCTTGTTGGACGTCCTCCTCCGAGTGGTCTAGAAACCGCAGCAGCCAACGAGGTTCTACTTGAGTCCTTTAACCAAAACTAAGTCAAGTTGTCCTTAGAAAAACAGTTAGAAAAACAGTTTGGTGCGGTGATATCCCACAAGTGTGCTTATCATTTCCACGGCAGTGCAGCGGGTGTTCGGTTGCATGCTGCTATAGGCTTTGGCTCAGTGAAAGAACAGACTGTTTTTATGAGGTTTAAAGGTGTTTTGGAGGTTTAGGATCGTGTGTGTACAGGTAATGGTTTTAGAACCTTCCGAACGGTCTACACACATCTGCGGCCGATTGGTCAAAACAGCTGTGGAATGTCTATGATGTTGGCGAGCAGATCCCTTTTTGTTTTTTTTGTTATTTTCTCCCCAATATGGAACGCCCAATTCCCAATGCGCTTTAAGTCCTCGTAGTGGCGTTGTGACTCACCACTATCCGGGTTGCAGAGGATGAATCTCAGTCGCCTCCGCGTCTGAGACTGTCAATCTGCGCATCTTATCACATGACTTGTTGAGCGCGTTACAGTGGAGACATAGCGCGTGTGGAGGCTTCATGCTATTCCCCGCGGCATCCACGCACAACTCACCACACACCCCACCGAGAACAAACCACATTATAGTGACCACAAGGAGGTTACCCCATGTGACTCTACCCTCCCTAGCAACCGGGACAATTTGGTTGCTTAGGAGACCTGACTGGAGTCACTCAGCACGACTTTAGCAGAATGTGCTCTTTTCCATGCATTTCAGTGAACGAGGACTGATGCTGTTGAGTTCGAAAATGACAAAGAAGCTCCCTAGAAGTACCAATAAAGGGTTATTCCATGCCAACATACCAAATTTAAAAAATGCCCCAGGCTGAAATAATGATGAAGCAAAAATATAAAATGTCATGGATCAATATTAACTGAGTAATCCATTATTTTATAATAATAATCTTTGTCAAGATGACAATTGCCACCTATGACTTTGGAGTAAAACTACAGGAAAAATAAATAACCTTTTGTACACAAAGATATGTAGGTCTATTACTAACATCAGTTGACTCCAGGAACTCCTTGTTGCATTATATGCCAAAGGTGTGAGTCCAAAGAAATAAAAAAAATGTCTTTTTTGCAATGTTGAAATGTCGACTCCAAATGTATTCAATATATCTTGATATCCTTCTAAATTCTGGTTCAGAAACAATTTTTCTATCTTAATTTGTAAGGCCCTATATGGTTAAATCCCAGAGATATGGGCTGTCAATGTTACTCCATTCTGATATTGTTTCATTTCACCCATTTTTCAATGCTCGAAAACCAAATGTGGGACTTTTTTGTTTGTTTGTTTTTTTGTCCAACAAAACAAAGGTCTGAAGTACAAATAATGTTGAATCTAGAAATGTTAGGATTAGGGCCTAACCAAAACAATGTAAAAAAAAACTACATGTTCACAAGTTCAAAAATCCACTTATTTAGAATGACACATGTGGTTATTCAGTTTGGTTTGTCCCATAGCTAACACATTGCTTTGGATATTTAAACACTTTAAAGATGTATATGTGTACTTTAAACACGCATACATTTCTCCATTTCCCAGCTGGCAGCATTGCAGTACGTCTTACACCTACACGTTGGATGCACGCACCTTTTCCTATAGTTTTCCTGCAGCGTATATGTTTAAGCATCATGTCAGAGATGCGGCTCTATCAGATCGACGTCTTCAAGCTGCAGATGGAACCACAGGCCTGACACGCAGATGTTAAACGCAGCCATCTTCCAGCGACAGGCGTCTCCCTGTCAGTCAAACACTATCATGCCCAGCAGCCTGCCAATCAAACGCAGATGTGCAGCTGTTGAACACATGCAATGGAGCTTTTACAGGCTGCCCTTTACTGGAAACACACAACTGACACCCTCAGATACAAACCATACGCTGTTTGTTTCCAAACATTGCGTTTAGAAGTGGGATTTGAGGAATAGTCCCCCAAAAAATAAACTTATGTCATAATTTCCTCACCCTTTCTTCTGTAGAGCACCAAAGGAGATGTGCTGCTCTTTTGCATATAATAAATCCAGCGGCTTTCACACTCCAAAAATGATGTTAATGATGTACAGTGGCGATAAAAATGTACATGAACCATTTGGAAATACCTGCATTTATGTATAAATGTTTGTAAAATCTGGTTTGATCTTCATCTAAGCTACAACGATGAAAAAAATATTAGATGCATAATTCAAACATTCACAGTTTAGGTTGGAATAAGTATGTGAACCCCTAGTTTAATGACATCAACCGAAGATAATTATAGTCAGGAGTTGGCAAACCTGACATCCAATTAATAAAATGAGATTAGAGGTGTGGGTTAGAGCTACTTTGACTTATAAAAAGCACTCAAACATTCAAGAAGGATCTTCTAACGTGTACCATGCCTCGCAAAAAATATCTCAGAAGACCAACTATTGTTGCTTTGCATAAAGCTGGAAAGAGTAAGAAAGTTTAGATATTCAAACTGTCTATAAATGGAGATGATTTAGTACTATAGGTACTCTCACTAGAAGTGGCCGTTAGATATTCATCTGTCCACAGTTAGACAAACTGTCTATAAATGGAGATGATTTAGTACTATAGGTACTCTCACTAGAAGTGGCCGTTAGATATTCATCTGTTCACAGTGAGACAAACTGTCTATAAATGGAGATGATATAGTACTATAGGTACTCTCACTAGAAGTGGCCGTTAGATATTCATCTGTTCACAGTGAGACAAACTGTCTATAAATGGAGATGATTTAGTACTATAGGTAATCTCTCTAGAAGTGGCCGTTAGATATTCATCTGTCCACAGTGAGACAAACTGTCTATAAATGGAGGTGATTTAGTACTATAGGTACTCTCTCTAGAAGTGACCGTTAGATATTCATCTGTCCACAGTTAGACAAACTGTCTATAAATGGAGATGATTTAGTACTATAGGTACTCTCACTAGAAGTGGCCGTTAGATATTCATCTGTCCACAGTTAGACAAACTGTCTATAAATGGAGATGATTTAGTACTATAGGTACTCTCTCTAGAAGTGGCCGTTAGATATTCATCTGTCCACAGTTAGACAAACTGTCTATAAATGGAGATGATTTAGTACTATAGGTACTCTCACTAGAAGTGGCCGTTAGATATTCATCTGTCCACTGTTAGACAAACTGACTATAAATGGAGATGATTTAGTACTATAGGTACTCTCTCTAGAAGTGACCGTTAGATATTCATCTGTTCACAGTTAGACAAACTGTCTATAAATGGAGATGATTTAGTACTATAGGTACTCTCTCTAGAAGTGGCCGTTAGATATTCATCTGTCCACAGTTAGACAAACTGTCTATAAATGGAGATGATTTAGTACTATAGGTACTCTCTCTAGAAGTGACCTTTAGATATTCATCTGTCCACAGTTAGACAAACTGTCTATAAATGGAGATGATTTAGTACTATAGGTACTCTCACTAGAAGTGGCCGTTAGATATTCATCTGTCCACAGTTAGACAAACTGTCTATAAATGGAGATGATTTAGTACTATAGGTACTCTCTCTAGAAGTGACCTTTAGATATTCATCTGTCCACAGTTAGACAAACTGTCTATAAATGGAGATGATTTAGTACTATAGGTACTCTCTCTAGAAGTGACCTTTAGATATTCATCTGTCCACAGTTAGACAAACTGTCTATAAATGGAGATGATTTAGTACTATAGGTACTCTCACTAGAAGTGGCCGTTAGATATTCATCTGTCCACAGTTAGACAAACTGTCTATAAATGGAGATGATTTAGTACTATAGGTACTCTCACTAGAAGTGGCCGTTAGATATTCATCTGTCCACAGTTAGACAAACTGTCTATAAATGGAGGTGATTTAGTACTATAGGTACTCTCTCTAGAAGTGGCCGTTAGATATTCATCTGACCACAGTTAGACAAACTGTCTATAAATGGAGATGATTTAGTACTATAGGTACTCTCTCTAGAAGTGGCCGTTAGATATTCATCTGTCCACAGTTAGACAAACTGTCTATAAATAGAGATGATTTAGTACTATAGGTACTCTCACTAGAAGTGGCCGTTAGATATTCATCTGTCCACAGTTAGACAAACTGTCTATAAATGGAGATGATTTAGTACTATAGATACTCTCACTAGAAGTGGCCGTCCAGACAAGATGACTCAAAGGGAAAACTGCAGAATGATCAATGAGGTAAAGAAGATCCCGAGAGTGACAGATAAAGACTTGAAGGAATCATTGGAACTAAAGTAGTCCATACGACTGGTGTTATATATTTCAAGTCTTGTTAAGCCATACAATATGTTCGTGTGAGGACATTTTAGTAGTTATTCACGAAAATCTCCTTGAGAGCTACACTGGAGCAGAATATTTTTACTGAATACATCAGGTCATGCAAAATGCCTTTGGTTCTCATGTGACTTGTTATCAAACATCATTGGTGTAAAACCTGATGGGACACATCTAAAGGCAAATGTAATGTTTTATCACAAGCACCAATGACATTTCAGATCAAAACTTTACCCATGATTCTCTCTGTCCTTCAGCTCTGTACCCATCAGCCTTCAGAGTGAAGCGAGGGACACCAGCTCTGCTCAACCCCTCGTTTCAGAAATCCGTGGAGGATGCCAACCTTCTCTATGAGGTACATCTGGTGTTATTGGCCAACACTGTATATTTTACACCTGTTAACCTGTAGGAGAAAAATCCCAAATGAGATCTCTTTAATATTTCAGTTGTTTTTCCTAGACAGCATCGAGATCAACTGGAGAGCAAATCAAAGTGTGTAACTTTTTCAGTGTTAAAATACTTTCTTTTAGACAACTGTAAGTAAGCCGTGGGCGGGACTATCTACTCGTTTGATCAATGGCAGATGAGGGATGTATTTGGAAGGCTGTTTGAAAGCAATGTTTATTTTTGCAATTCCGGTGGCGCTGAATGCTAAATGGTCTGCACTTATATAGCACTTTTTTAACCGTAATTCATTTATTAATTAATACAAAGCAATTTACACTGCGTCTCATTCACCCATTCACATCCATGCAAGGTGCTAGCTGCCACTGGGAGCAACTTGGGGTTCAGTGTCTTGCCCAAGGACACTTCGGCATGTGGAGTCGTGTGGGCCGGGAATCGAACCGCCAACCCTGTGATTAGTGGCTGACCCACTGTACCACTTGAGCCACAGCTCACAGAAAGAGATCTCGATAATGAGCGCATTTAGATGCAAGACTATGCTTAATAAGCTGACATCGTGTGGTCATGTAGACATCTTAAACAGTTTTCACCGGTTTATCCAATGACAACAAAAGCAAAGATTTCAAATCTCATGTAAAAACATTTTTCTTGCGTTTTTCCGATTCTTTGGTAGTTATCAGCATATTGCTGTGAATGAAAACACGCCGTCTCGAACTGTGCTCAGATTTGTGTTTATTTCTCCTAAGCCGTTTTAAAAGAAACATTTGAGACAAAGTTGATACTTAAACAGATTATAATGGCGTCTCCTGAGCGATGAAAGAGCAACATCTGAGCAATAAAACTTTCCATCTGTGTGGTTGTGGTGTTGTGTTTAGCTGGTGAGTTTAATATTGTTTTCAGTATCTTCACATTGAATGAAGGAAACAATACATTTTTCAGCTCTTAGCTCAGTGTTATCATCTAACAATACTTCATATCTAGACTTGAGTTTGTGTTATTGAGTTCTGCAGAGCTCCACTATCTCCCCAACTGTCAGATCCATCAACTGCTCCAAACCGGAATAAACAAGATCTCCATTTAGATTCAATCTAAACAACAAACCAAAATATGAATATTCCAGTAGTGTACTGCTGTGAGACAGCAAACATGGTACAAAACACACACTAATCTAACTCTAGGCAGATCTACACAGATTATCAAGTGATATTTGGTAGGGCTGGATGTTTTGATTCGGATTCATTTAAGTATATTTCAGTTATTATATCCATTTTGCTTGCATATGAATGCAATTACAGTCAGGCAGGGCTGGACTGGGAATAGAAATTGGCCCAGGATTTTACATGGCAACTGGCCCTACTTTTTTCGCTGTACTTTACTGCATATCGCGGTGCCTTTTTGTGGTCCGTTCTGCATAACGCGGCGCCTCGTTGCTTATCGCGGCCCATTCGGCGTGTATCACGGAAAAACCACCGGCCCGCTCGGTCCTCCCGATGGACATTCTGCCACTGATCGTCCCAAAAGTGCGTCGGCCCACCAGGAAAATGCCGGTATGCCAGATTACCAGTCCAGCCCTGCAGTCAGTCAGTAATAAAGTGAGAACAAAGAAACAAATTACAAGCAATAGAAGAGATATAAACAAGAACAAAGTGCTTTACGTTTTTAACGGCAGAATCAAGTATTCAGGTTGAAAGTAATTAAATGTAACAACTTTTTTTATCCCCTTTTCTCCCAATCTGGAATGCCCAATTCCCACTACTTAGTAGGTCCTCGTGGTGGTGCAGTTACTCACCTCAATCCGGGTTGCGGAGGACAGATCCCAGTTGCCTCCACATCTGAGAGCGTCAATCCGCGCATCTGATCACGTGACTCGTTGTGCATGACACCGCGGAGACTCACAGCATGTGGAGACTCATGCTACTCTCCACGATCCACACACAACTCACCACACGCCCCATTGAGAGAACCACTAATCACCACCACGAGGAGGTTACCCCATGTGACTCTACCCTCCCTAGCAACCGGGACAATTTGGTTACCCCATGTGACTCTACCCTCCCTAGCAACCGGGACAATTTGGTTACCCCATGTGACTGGATGGATGGATGGATGGATGGATGGATGGATGGATGGATGGACAGAGACGGATGGATGGATATGTAGGTAGATAGATAGACAGACAGGCAGATAGACCAACAGAGAGATGGATGGATGGATGGATGGATGGATGGATGGATGGATGGACAGATGGACAGAGACGGATGGATGGATATGTAGGTAGATAGATAGCCAGACAGACAGACAGACCAACAGAGAGATGGACGGATGGATATGTAGATAGACAGATAGATAGACAGATGGACAGTCCAACAGAGAGACAGTTGGATGGATAGACAGACAGACATTTTTTTCTTTGTAGCATTCCTTTGGGACGATCTTGAGTTTCTTGAGGAAAGTTTATAAGAATAAGAATAATAATAATAACAGCATATCAGACTGAAATGTGGCAAAATATCAAATTTAGCATTATGGTAAAAAAAGTTTTTTTTTATTGTTGTTGTTTCTTCACATTTACTGTCAAGTTCTGAATAAAGAGACATATATAGATACATCGATATTTGTAAGTGTTTAATTCACTGGGTTATATGCTTAATACACAGACAACGTGTAAGGTCACGTAAACAATGTGTAAACAACAACGTGTAAACAACAATGTGTAAACAACAACGTGTAAACAACAATGTGTAAACAACGTTTACTTATTAAGGGTAAGTTCTTAAATGGTTTAGTAACACTTTGGTTAACATTAGTTCATTCATTAGGTGTCATGAACTAACAATGAACAATACATGTTAGTTCATAATGCATTGACTGATGTTAGCATATGCAGCGTTTCATGGGAATGTATTACATGCTGAAAATAACAGTAACCAAGTTTAAGAAATGCTGTAAAAGTAACTTAACTTAAGATGTTAACAAATGAAACCTTGTTGTAAAACGTTAACTAATATATTAACCAGTTTTTATTAATTTCCCAAAAACAAATGACTCATATTGTGATGTAAGGTTTTGGCCATACCCCTACACAGCCCTAAATATTTGTCCGTCTTGATGCATAACTGATGCACATTACAAATGTGTTTGCAGTAATGCATTTACAATGGAACTCTATGGGCAAGACATTACAAGTGTTTAAAAGCGCATAAAGAGATTCATTTCTTGCATAGTTTGTTCATCTGCCATCTGTTTTGGTGTCTTTCAGGTGTTGTTATCAGGAGCGTTCATGGACTCTGCGCGAGGAACGCTCCAGATATCTGATGAGGAACTGGCATCTGTGAGGAAGCTGGATGTTCTTGAGGTTCTGTGTGAAGACGTCGTGCCCAGAACTCTCTCTGAGATCCAGCGGCTCAGCTTTCAGCTGGCACAGCACCGTGGAGCGCTGCGGATGGAGGACTTTGAGCGGACAGTCCTTACAATGGTGTTTACTGCACAACAACTGCAACATGCCAGCCCCGGGCAACAGAGGGAACTGTGGGCAAACAGCCTCTTGCAGCTCTATAAAGCCATTAAAGGAGACCTGCTGTTGAAGTGAAGGACAAAATACTGAGAGGAGTGTCTCATAGAAACACCTCAACTCTCGCTGGTGTGTTCTGTATGGTCATGAACAGCAGGGAAAACACAATGTTAAATGCAAATAACATGCAAGTCCCATATTTTTTTGTTGTTAATGTCTGTGCATCCTTTCATAGTCCTCTAAACATCACTTGCTGCATGCTTTTTGTTTACTTTGTTGTGATAAACAGTTTTGGAAGTGAGTCCCGAAGCACTGCAGCTGTGGACTTCTGTACCTCCTGTGTTCTGTTGCACTCTTATCAGAATAAATATGCATAAGTTCACCTTCACAGTGACAAATCACTTTCTTTGCATAAAATCTGTTATACGTCAACACCGCAGGCAAATTTGATGGCACATTATTGGAGAATGAGCTCTAGTGTCCTAGTAAGGCTTCACAATTTCTTACATAGTCATTATCACGTCCTTGAGCATGTTTTCATGACACTTTCACCTGTCAAAACGTGTTCCTCCGCTCTGTAATGTTCGTGACTGACTCTAAGAGGCTTTTTGAGAGACAATATAGCCGCCAGCAAGTATAACTGATCATAAAGTGAAAACTTCACAGCTTTGGTACCACATTCAAAGAGCAGCCCTATAAATGACAATAGAGATTACTGGAGTTTTCATTGCAATAGTATATTATTAAAGACATCAGGCAGTTTCGACTGCTGCCATCTCCAGTATTAAAACTGCTCAGTGATTGACTTGAATGAACAAAAATAAATAAATGAGCAAAATTCTGTGATGCTCAGGAATGATTGTGCAATTATGGGTCTGTAATGCCATCTACAGGCTACAGATATAATAACAGCTGCAGATAACAGCTTGAGCAGCAAGTTAATAAAAACTCATTTGCAATGTCATGTGAACAAACAGGTAATCAGATACATGTGTGTTATAAGACGAAGTCAAGTTTCACATGTTATTTTAAGAACTTTAACAAAAGTATTTATTTGATTGATTTGTGTAAAGAAATTCAGCTTTTCACTGAAAAACAAATGTCATGTTATTACATGTTTAGACAGACAGACAGACAGACAGATAGACAGACAGACAGATAGATAGATAGATAGATAGATAGATAGATAGACAGACAGACAGGTAGATAGATATATAGACAGACAGATAGATGATATATATACAGACAGATATATAGACAGACAGATAGATAGATATATAAATTACAATTACTTCTGATGTAATTGCGTTAAATACTGTATAGACTCTAGAACAATTCTCTATAAAACAACAGTGAATTTTAATATCTAATGTTAAATTTATGTTTTCTAATTCAACTCTGCCCCCATAAATTCTTTGGCCTATTCATGAATAATTTATTTTATTTTATATGATTTATTTGAAAGAATTAAAGGAACAGTTTCATGTCTATCCTTGTACTTTTCATCTGGTCAAGATTGATCATGGTTTTAGAAAATAATTTGTAATAAGTAATGCAGTTACTTTTCATAAAGAGTCATTAGTATAATAATCTAATTACACTGTAGAAGATGTAATTAGTTGTTAGTAATTCATTACTTTTTTAGAGTAACTTACCAATCACTTTATTGTATATATATATATATATAAGCTGTTGCTTTTGTCTTTTTCAATAAACCTCAGCATTATACATTTTGTGTAATTACAAATATTAAACATTACACAGCAGCAAATGTCTAACATTTATAATAAAACAAAAAAAACTTATTTTTTTTTACATTACGCCACAGTGTAACGGAATGAATTCAGTGCCAAAAGAAATGCAAATAAGTTTCATTATAGTCATTGCAACAACCAACAAAACTAAATAAATACACCGTTTATGCGTTTGCCCCCCATGAGTGTGTTTTTAATCAGGCGCTTTTTGGGCGCCACTTTCAGGAGTCCTGACTGTGAAAACTATCAAGCGCGTCATTTTCGGACTTAACTTATGAATATAAACACAAACACGTGAGGTAAGACAACCTTTTCATTAAACACACAAGTGTTTACATCTGTAATGGAAAACATCACTGTTCGTGTGTATTCGGTGTGTTTGCGGGTTAATTGTATCGATGTTTGACTAATGAGCGGCCCGACAGCAGCTAACGGCTATTGCTAATTCATAAACATTCAATTAAAACATGAATATACGTAATTAAAATAACTGTATTACTGTTATATATTAACTATATTGTACAAACTGTTCTTCTGTCGAGCTGACAGTGAAATGCATTTATCAGCTGGTGAATTTGATTGGATTTGATTATTGCAGCTGCTGTTTTAATGTTTAATTGGCTTATTAATTTTTTTTTTTTGGGTCTTTAGACTTTAAAAATCAAAACTTTGACCATTCAGATATGTATGAACAGCAAATAAACCATTTTAATATTCATACACACTTATGCTGCTTAACATACTATTTTTATTTATTTATAAATGTATTTTATTATTAATTTTTCAAAAAATAGATATTTAAATAAATTAGTCGATGAAAAATAAGGTTGTCTGATGTGATAAAAATTATAAATATTTTCAAAATATAGTTTAAAATGCGTGCCATGTTGGTAGAAAGGCAATCTTTGTGTCTGTTTTGGTTTCATAAAGTTTTGAAAAACATATTATTTTTTTTATGATTAGATGTGTAACCCAGTTATTATAGCTAACGAAAACTAATTAAAATAAATGTCATTACCTAAAATAAAAATAAAAACTGAACTACACAAACACTTTTTCATAACTCCAAAACTAGCTAAAATAAAAATGATTTCGAATTCATTTGTTTTGTTTTCAATATAATATGGTGAATATGGGCAAAGTGGGACAATTTCTGAATTTTTTTCTTTTCTTGCCAATTTCAATTGTGATCCAGAGGACACATAACCTAACACTATACCTTTGAAGAAAGCTTAGGATGTCTTCTACCACAATCAGAACCTTTGAAAATCCTCTTTTGACCAAATCACAGATGTGTTTAAACAGCAGGACCTACTGGTAAAGTGGGACAGAGGAAAAATTCTTCTCTAGAAGAAAAAAAAAAAAAGTGTGTGTGTGTGTGTATATATGTTATTTGAAATTAATTTTTAAATAGTCTTCTACACTTTCACATCATCACATTGTTAACTTTCACTTGTTTATAAGCTTAACTATAGTTACCTCAAATTTCTGTTATTTTCTTAACCATTGCTTTTCCCACCGGTGATTAAAAAAAAATGAGTTCTGACACACAACCCAAAGTAAAATCATCAGTTTAAAACCTCACAAAAATAAAGGGATAGTTGACCCTAAAACTCTCATCATTTACTCACTTTCATGCCATCCCAGATGTGTATGATTTTCTTTCTTCATCTGAACACAAAGATTTTTAGAACAATATTTCAGCTCTTTAGGGCTGTACAATGTAAGTGAATGGGGTCTGAAATGATAAACCGCACATAAAGGTAGCATAAAAGCAATCCATAAGACTCCAGTGGGTAATCCATGACTTCAGAAGTGATCTAAACTGTTTTGGGTGAGAACAGACCAAAATTTAACTCTCTTTTCACAGTTTGTCTTGCAATTGCAGTCTACAGGAACAATCGTGATTTCAAGCTCGATTACACTTACTTGTACAATTCGTGCTAGATGGCGCTTCACTCCCACCTATCATATCATTTCTAAAGTCATGGGTTAAACCACTGGAGTCAAATGCAAAAATGTTATGCTGCCTATATGTGCTTTTTGGAGCTTCAAAGTTTAGGCCCCTTTTGACGTGCATTGTGAGTACCAACAGAACTGAGATATTCTTCTAGAAATCTTGGATAATAATAAAAATCATGATTTTCTGAGTCACGAATATCAAGAAGTTTTCTTATGGTAACTCCATTTGACCTGAACAAAAAAGTGCCTTTTAAATAAAAAACATTAAAATACCTGATGTTTTTTTTACTGTCTAAGAAATACCGTCTTTCTTAAAGAGACAGTAAAATGACTTTGAACTCAAAAATGGACAAAAAAGATTGTCGTAGTAGAGGTGTATTCAAGTAATTGCTTAGTATCATTTTTTTACACCGTTCTGAAAAGCGCAATAAATTCTCACGTGATGAGCGCCGCATCAATGACCCAAATTGTTGTTATTTTGTTTTCTAGTAGCAGTATGCCTGCTGAGCGCAAGAAGTCAGTCAACATGGAGGAGAGAGAGACGGGCTCCTTCAGCAACAAGGACCGAGAGAGAGACCGAGATGCAGACAGACAGGCCGCCGCCTCACGAGAGAAGAGCAAAGACGAGACCAAAATGAGCGGGAAGAAAGACGGAGGCAAGACGGCAGAGGAGAAGAAGAGACGATCCGAGGAGGACAAGAGGAGGAAGGACGAGGAGAGGAAGAAGAAAGAGGAGGAGAAACAGAGAGCTGAGGAGGAGCAGAAGAGAAGAGAGGAGGAGGAGGAGAGGAGACAGCAGGAGGAGCAGGAGAAGAAGCTGCTGGAGGAAGAAGCCAAACGACAGAAAGAGGAAGAGGCCGCTCAGCTGAAGTAAGAGCGACTCGCACATATGACTCAACTGAAATATATGTGGGGGGGGGGGGACTGGGGCAGGTTGTCACAAAAGCTATATCTCAGTAACAGTAAGATTTGGAGTCAATTCTCTCATATTACCGAATCACAAATGATATACTCAAATTATGTTTGATATTTTATTTTAAAACACTGAAATTCAAAATCAATTATTGCAAAGGTGACATTTTTTGTTGTTGGGAAATATTTTTATGAAAACTAAAAATCTAAAATATCTTTCTTGCATAAGTATTCACCCCCACACGTATTTGGTCGAGCCACCTTTTGCTGCAGTAACTGCTTTAAGTCTTTTGGGGCACCAGCTTTGCACACTGTGAGGAAGAGATTTTGGCCCATTCTTCTCTGCAGATTTGCTCCAGGTTGTTCAGGTTGGTTGGGTGACGCTTGTGGACTGCAATTTTCATTTAGTGCCACAGATTCTCAATAGCATTGAGATCAGGACTTAAACTGAGCCACTGTAAGACATTTATCTTCTTGACCTTGAGCCACTCATTGTCCTGCTGAGAGGTGAATTTCCTCCCAAGCTTCAGACTGAAGCAGGTTCTCTTGCAGTATTTCTCTTTATTTTGCTCCATCCACTTTTCCTTCAATTCTACAAGATGCCCAATCCCTGCTGATGAGAAGCATCCCCACAGCATGATGCTGGCAGCACCATACTTCACTGTAGTGATGGCGTGTCTTGAGGCATAGTGTTAGATTTGCGCCCCACATAGCGCTTTGAGTTTTGTCCAAAAAGCTCTATCTTGGTCTCATCTGACCACAAAACCTTCTCCCCCATCGCAGCTGGGTCACTCATATGCTTTCTGGCAAACTCCAGATGGTACTTTTTGAGTAACGGCTTTGTTGTTGCCACCCCCCATACAGGCCAGTGTTATGCAGTGCTCTTGATATGGTTGACTGGTGCACCATTACTCCACTCCCAGCCACTGAACGCTGGAGCTCCTTCAGAGTGATCATTTGCCTGTCTGTGGCTTCTCTCACAAGTCTCCTTTTTTGGCACTTTTCCTCTGCACGTGACAGTTCGACTCGGCTCGCTTGGAACCTCAACTGAGGTGGTACTAAAAAAGGACCAGGTACTATCCAAAGTGGAAAACCCCCAAAAATCGAGCAGAGTCGAGCTGTACTGTGCAGTGGAAAAGCCCCATATTTATGAGCACTGAGTTTTGAGGGACGGCCTTTTCTTGGCAGTGCCAGGGTGGTGTTGTGCAGCATCCACTTCCTGAGTATCGATCCAACTGTGCTGAGTGGGATATCCAAACATTTGGATATTATTTTGTAGCCTTTCCCTAATCTATGCATTTTTATTACTTTATCTGTAACTTCTGTGGAATGCTTTGTTCTACATTTTCCTTCAGATTCACAGCCTGACCAGTGATCCTTCAACAGTGGGTTTTTATCCAGAAAATTTGACTGCAACTAATGGTGGTGACGCATTCCCCCATCACCCCTCAGAAACTACGTATCCATCCCAAGTATTTTTTGCGGGGGGGAAAAAAAAATGTTTTTTGGCATCAAAATTACAATGATGGAAATGCAAGAGGACACTCAAGTGTTCCTCAATTTATTTAAAGACAACAATTTTAACCTTAAAAGGCCATTTGAATGGAAATGAGACAAGAGACAGCTAATTTAGCAATAAAAAGCAAACATTTTTTATATATTTCCACTTTGTTGATAACAGAACAGCACAAAAATGGATGCTAACTTGGTTAACATGAAACATACACCACAGGTTTACTGACAAATTACCATATATATTGGAGCAAGTGGTCACAAAAGGTATGTTCAGAAGACTTTAAGGTGTGTGGCTCATCCAATGAACAGATCCGTGAAAAAACATTTCAGCTGCGTTGTGAACATAGCCAAAATTGATAAGATTGTGCATTAAAACAAATCATTAAAATCCGAACGGTTTACATTTGCCAGAAAAGTTTGTGTAGATTTGGGCTTTATAAATACAGTTGTTCCTCTGTATGTGTGGTCAGGGAGAAGGAGGAGGCGGAGCAGCTTCATCAGGAGGCGTGGGAACGACATCACGGTAGAAAGGAGCTGCGCACAAAGAACCAGCACGCGCAGGAGATGCGTCCAGAGGAGGCGTTCTTCAGCCGCCTGGACTCCAGTCTGAAGAAGAACACGGCGTTCGTCAAGAAGCTCCGCACACTCACGGAACAGCAGCGCTGCTCGCTGTCGCAAGATTTCGACTCGCTCAACCTGAGCAAGTACATTGGCGAGGCCGTGAGCTCCATGGTGGAGGCCAAGTTGAAGCTGTCTGATGTGGGCTGCGCCGTGCATCTCTGCTCGCTCTTCCACCAGCGCTACGCCGAATTCGCACCGTTGCTGCTCGCCGCCTGGAAGAGACACTTTGAGGCTCGGAAAGAGGAGAAGGCGCCCAACGTGAGCAAGCTGCGGACCGATCTGCGGTTCATCGCTGAGCTCACCATCGTGGGGCTTTTCACGGATAAAGAGGGGCTCTCGCTCATCTACGAGCAGTTGAAGAACATCATCGGCACCGATCGTGAGACGCACACTCACGTGTCGGTCATCATCAGCTTCTGCAAGCACTGCGGAGACGACATCGCCGGTCTGGTGCCGAGGAAGGTGAAGAATGCTGTGGAGAAGTTTGGGCTGTCGTTTCCTCCCAGTCAGATCATTAACTCCGAGAAACAGCAGCCGTTCCAGAACATTCTGAGAGAATACTTCACCTCACTCACTAAACACCTGAAAAAAGACCACAGAGAGTTACAGAACATCGAGAGACAGAACAGGTCTGTATATCCTTCACTAACGGGGGAATCTTTGTGATTTTGTCGTCAAGACAAACTTTGAATGTAGGCTAGACAAAGCCCCGTCTGGAGGTATTAAACGGCTCAAAAAGTCTTGAGGTTTCAAGGTTAGATTTGTTGGATGTAGCTTGAAAGTTCTAGAAGATTACCAACAACATACTGATAATAAACGACATACACAAAACGGCTAAAATTGCTCTGTCTGTCTGTAGGCGTATTCTGCACTCCAAAGGCGAGCTCAGTGAAGACAGACATAAGCAGTATGAAGAGTTCGCCACCACCTATCAGAAGCTGCTAGCAAACACACAAACTCTGGCTGATCTTATGGACGAGAACATGCCTGAACTTCCTCAGGACAAAACCGTACAGGAAGGTGGGACCGCCAACACACTCTACCCATCTCGCTCTCTTTGTTGCACAGTGTCCTCTCAAGAAGAAATATTTGTCTCTCTTATAAAACAGATGTATGTTGAATGACGTGTTTGAAAGTTGCACATTTTGTGTGTCAGAACACGGTCCAGGCATCGACATCTTCACTCCAGGGAAACCGGGAGAGTACGATCTGGACGGAGGGATTTGGGAGGACGAAGACGCCCGTAACTTCTATGAGAATCTGGTGGATCTGAAGGCGTTTGTTCCTGCGATCCTCTTCAAAGACAATGAGAAGAGCAGCCAGAACAACAAAGGTACTGATCTTTAGTGAAAAATTCAGAATGGCTCAAATGTCTCAAATTACTGGTTGTTCCTCTCCAACTCTGGTGTGGCGTGTTTACAGAGGGCCATGAGGGGAACAGTACAGAGGAGTTGGAGATGGAGCTGGAAGCTCTGGACATCACTGATGACCCGATCGATCTAGACACAACTGATGAAGTCGAGAGTGAAGACCTGGCCAAAAAATTACTTGATGAGCAAGGTTTGTTTACATGTGCTATTATAAACCGAGCTACAGCGTGTTTGTGCGCAGTCAAGCTATAGTCTTCATCTGAGAAACAATTGTAATGGAATATTTCAGGTTGTATGTTACATCGGAGTAATTCTGTCCGGTATGTGGCATCTAGTAGGGGTGTAGCGGTTCAAATGTCTCACGGTTGGGTGTGTATCATGGTTTTAGGGTCATGGTTTCAGTACTCTTCTGTATTTGTTATGTTCAGAAAATAAATCCCATCTACAAAAGCTAATTAGAGTCATGAGTTGGCAAACCTGGCATCCAATGAATGTATTGAATAAATGAAATTGTTTAATTGGTGCGACTGAAATTGGACTTTTATAGTGAATGTAAGTGTACTGACATGATTGACCCGACAGAACCGAGCTTATGGTCACAAAGTTCAGAGTATAAAGGGTAAACAGGGAAAGTTCTAGAGTTTATCTGGATCCACCGCTGTAAGTTTGAATTTTCATGTCATTCATTTAATGTTTGTAGAACAAGAAGATGAGGAGGCGAGCACCGGCTCTCATCTCAAACTCATCGTCGACGCTTTTATCCAACAGCTGCCAAACTGCATCAACAGAGACCTGATTGACAAGGTGAACACATGCAGCTGTTTTCATACTAAAAATACTCACACAAAATATAACTAATGGAAGATATACACAGACTTCGAATCTAAATTGGTTTTGTTTTGGTGTTTTCAGGCTGCAATGGACTTCTGTATGAATATGAACACAAAGTCTAACCGCAGGAAGTTGGTTCGAGCTCTCTTCACGGTGCCAAGACAGAGGTGTGTGTTCTAGCTACACACACACACACACATACATACATACACACACACACATGTACAGCCGTCTGGTGTGTGTTACTGGTAGATCATGGCACTAGCAAGCGCCAAGGTCAAGGGTTTGACACTCAGAATAAATTGAGCAACTGTATGAGCAACTGTATTCTCTGGACACTAGATGGTGCTGTAGTACTTTACACATGTCACTTAAATGTGTGTTCATTCTGATGAGATGTGGAAGTGTGGAGGTAATGATCGTGTGTGTTTGTGTAAGGTTGGATCTGTTGCCGTTCTACGCTCGTCTGGTGGCGACTCTGCATCCGTGTATGTCTGACGTGGCTGAAGATCTTTGTTCAATGCTCAAAGGAGATTTTAGATTTCACGTGAGTGTCTTTTACACAAGCACACACACTGTGTGTTACACAGAAAATAACGAAATAAAGCGAGCCTCTGTGTGTGTGTGTGTCACAGATCAGAAAGAAAGACCAAATCAACATTGAGACCAAGAATAAGACGGTGAGGTTTATTGGGGAGTTGGCCAAGTTCAAGATGTTCTCCAAAACAGACACGTTGCACTGCCTCAAGGTGAAGAGAGATGCTCCGCTGACACTGACATTGTGTACGGGCCTGTATATTCAAGCATCCCTAATGGGGTGTGTGTGTGTGTGTGTGTGTGTGTGTGTGTGTAGATGCTGCTGTCTGATTTCTCTCATCATCATATTGAGATGGCGTGCACGCTGCTGGAGACGTGTGGACGGTTCCTGTTCCGCTCACCTGACTCGCACCTGCGTACCAGCGTCTTATTGGTTTGTTCACTGTTGTTTACATAGTTTGTTTCATTATTTATATAAACAGTTGAAGTCAGAAGTTTACATACTATTTAGCCAACTACATTTAAACTCTTTTAATGGTAGAAAACATTCCCTGTCTGAGGTCAGTTGGGATCACTATTTTATTTTAAGAATGTGAAATGTCTGTATAACAGTCGAGAGAATGATTTATTTCAGCTTTATTTCTTTCATCACATTCCCAGCGGGCCAGAAGTTTACATACACTTTGTTAGTATTTAGTAGCATTGCCTTTAAATTGTTTGACTTGGGTCAAATGTTTTGGGTTTCCTTCCACAAGCTTCTCACAATAAGTTGCTGGAATTTTGTCCCATTCCTCCAGACAGAACTGGTGTAACTGAGTCAGATTTGTGGCCTCCTTGCTCGCACACGCTTTTGTGGGCAGAACTGAAAATGTCTCCGATTGAGATCAGGGATTTGTGATCACTCCAATACATTGACTTAGTTGTCCTTAAGCCATTTTGCCACAACTTTGGAGGTATGCTTGGGGTCATTGTCCATTTGGAAGACCCATTTGCGACCAAGCTTTAACTTCCTGTCTGAAGATGTTGCCTCAGTATATCCACATAATGTTCCTTCCTCATGATGTCATCATCTATTTAGTGAAGTGCACCAGTCCCTCCTGCAGCAAACACCCCCACAACATGATGCTGCCCCCCCATGCTCCACAGTTGGGATGGGGTTCTTCACCCTTTTTCCTCCAAACATAACGATGGTCATTATGGACAAACAGTTGCATTTTTGTTTCATCAGACCAGAGGAAACATTTGCACATTTCTCCAAAAGTGAGATCTTTGTCCCCATGTGCACTTGCAAACTGTAGTTTGGCTTTTTTATGGAGGTTTTGGAGCAGCGGCTTCATCCTTGCTGAGCAGCCTTTCATGTTATGTTGATGTAGCACACATTTTACTGTAGATATAGATACTCGTCCACCTGTTTCCTCCAGCATCTTCACAAGGTCCTTTGCTGTTGTTCTGGGATTGATTTGCACTTTTCACACAAACTACGTTCATCTCGAGGAGACAGAATGCGTCTCCTTCCTGAGCGGTATGATTGCTGCCTGGTCCCATGGTGTTTATACTTGCGTACTATTGTTTGTACAGATGAACGTGATACATTTTTAAACAAAGTGCATGTAAACACCTGACTTCAACTGTATAGATAGAGCAGCAGTTCTGTGGATGGAAGTGTCTTGTTGATGAGAGGCCAACAGAGAATGACCATGTTTGTATGTGTATATTTAGAGAGATCGATCTATTTTTACTACATAAATATATGTAGTAATATACACTACCAGTCAAAAGTTTGGACACTTCATCCTGTTCACAGCGACACTGTTGTGTTTTCAGGAGCAAATGATGCGTAAGAAACAGGCTCAACATCTGGATGTGCGTTACGTGACGATGGTGGAGAACGCCTATTACTACTGTAACCCTCCACCGATGGAGAAGACCATCCGCAGGAAGAGACCTCCGCTGCAGGAGTACATCCGAAAACTCCTCTACAAAGACCTGTCAAAGGTCACTACTGAGAAAGTACGTCAAACGCACAGTATGCAGTTTCACAGGAACAACATTTTTAAATGAAACCATGCTTTCAAAAATTTGCCGTGCAACAAAGCAACACTTTTTTACTGCAAAAATGTCTTTTTATTTGACAATAAATGTAATATTTATTTATACATAATTGTTTTTATTATGTATGTATCGGTGATTTATTTCCTTCGCTCCATAACACAACTGACCATGTAGACCTTTTATTATCATTAATAATATATAGATTTATTATGTACTGGTAATTTATTCATTTCACCATACAAACTAAACAACTGATCATGTTGGTCTTTTTTTAATTATTAATTTAAAATTGTTTTTATTATTTATGTACCAGTAATTTATTCCCTTCTCTGTACAAACTTAACACAACTGACCGTGTAGGTCTAATTCAAACTTGTGTTTAATTGAAAGTAAAGTAGTTTTAAACATTTGTTCAGTTCATTTTTTTTATATATTATGAAGAAAAATGTCCATTACTGACCAAGAAGATATTCTCTGGATCCGGCACTCCAGATAGACGCTAAGATTTTAGCTTTTGTCCAGGTACGCAAACTGTACTGGGACTATGAAAAAGATCCCATAATGCTCGGCGTAAAATGCTCTGGGTTTAAAAATGGGTGCAATAAATTGCTTTTACAGAATACAGTCACACATATTAAGATCATCTCTCAGTGCTCGCTACACGTGTGTGTGTGTGTGTGTGTGTGTGTGTGTGTGTGTGTGCGCAGGTGTTGAGGCAGATGAGGAAGTTACCGTGGCAGGACGCTGACAATAAGAGTTATCTCATCAGTTGTATGGTCAATATCTGGAACGTTAAATACAACAGCATCCATTGTGTGGCAAACCTGCTCGCTGGACTCGTGGCGTATCAGGAGGACGTGGGAATTCACGTGGTGGACGGCGTGCTGGAAGACATCCGCCTGGGCATGGAGGTGTGTGTGTCTAAAAACAATATGGCGGATATTGTGTGGCGCTGTATAGCAAAATATAGGCAGAATTATAGCAAAACTTGTATTGAATCTTTTTTTAATTCCAATTCTGTCTATTGAAAGTGAGCCTGGAAATGGCTCCTTTAATGATGTTTGTTTTTCAGGTGAACCAGCCGAAGTTTAACCAGCGGCGGATCAGCAGTGTGAAGTTTCTGGGCGAGCTGTATAACTATCGTATGGTGGAGTCTGCCGTCATCTTCAGGACGCTGTTCTCGTTCATCTCTTTCGGTGTGAACACCGATGGCTCGCCGAGCCCCCTCGACCCGCCCGAGCACCTGTTCCGCATCCGTCTGGTCTGCACTCTGCTGGACACATGCGGACAGTACTTTGACCGCGGATCCAGCAAGAAGAAACTCGACTGCTTTCTCATTTACTTCCAGGTTAGCTCCACCCTTTCTGTGAACCAGCCAATCATAGACAGATGATAAACAAAACACTTTCTCGTAAATGTAATGTGAAAAAAAAATATTTATACAGTGTGTGTGTGTGTGTGTGTGTGTGTGTGTGTTTTTAGAGGTACATCTGGTTGAAGAAAAGTTTAGACGTGTGGACTAAAGATCAGCCGTTTCCCATCGATATTGAATACATGATCACAGACACACTGGAGCTGCTGCGGCCGAAAATGAAGCTGTGTTCGTCTCTGGAGGAGGCCTGCGCTCACGTCACACAGCTGGAGAGAGAATTCCTCATCAAACTGGGTAAAACACTCGTTTAACAGTCTTTGTGTGTACTTGTTTTGCTAGTCAATAATTTTCTCACTATCTGATGTAGTGAAAATGAGCCAAACTTCACAGTTTCAGAGGTTTATAATATGGCCTAATCATGTTTTGAGTTAAAGTGCAAATTTAATTCTTATTGGATTTACTGCCTTGAGCGGGACATGATGAGATCATTTGACATTGATCATGAGAACAGATTCTTATAAATGGTGTGTTTACACAGAGCATTTGATTTGTCACATTAGCAATCATGCAGTAATTACCCTGATTGAAGTCTTTAGAATCACATTTACAAGTCAAACATGACCAAATGAATGACATCATGGTAAGAGCCGTTCATACGGGAAGTCACACTGTATGTTTCGGGCTGTATATTCAAAAGTCTGTCCATAAGGGGGGCCTGGGTCGCTCAGGGAGTATTGATGCTGACTATCACCCCTGGAGCCGTGAGTTTGAATCCAGGGCGTGCTGAGTGACTCCAGCCAGGTCTCCTAAGCAACCAAATTGTCCCGGTTGCTAGGGAGGGTAGAGTCACATGGGGTAACCTCCTCGTGGTGGTGATTAGTGGTTCTCGCTCTCAATGGGGCGTGTGGTAAGTTGTGTGTGGATCGTGGAGAGTAGCATGAGCCTCCACATGCTGTGAGTCTCCGCGGTGTCATGCACAACGAGTCACGTGATCAGATGTGCTGATTCAGAAGCAGAGGCAACTGAGGCATGTTCTCCGTCACCCGGTTTGAGGTGAGTAACTGCGCCACCACGAGGATCTACTAAGTAGTGGGAATTGGGCATTCCAGATTGGGGAGAAAAGGGGATTAAAAAAAAAAACGTCTGTTCATAAAAGTCATTTGTTTTGGGATCAGACTAAACTGCTCATGCTGTAGACTCAGAAGACTGTTCATAAGATTAATTTGTTCAGGAATCGGACTACACTGGTCGTGCTTTAGATTCAAAAGCCGCTGTTCATATGAGTCATTTGTAAGGGAATCGGATTAAACTTGACAGATTTAAAAGGCTCTGCTCGAAAAAGTCACTGGTCACGCTGTAGATTCAAAAGGCTGTTCATAAGAGTCATTTGTTCAGAAAGTGGAGTTTACTGGTCGCGTTTTACATTCAAAAGACTTTGGAAATTGGACTACACTGGTCGCTCCGTAGATTAAATGTTGCAGTTCTGCTGAATGTTACCACAAGAAACACTGTCAGAGTATTTCAGCATGGTGGAAGAATGCACGTTTGAAATGTCATTCACAGAATCGAAATTCATGGTATCATTCCAGAATCATTCTGGAATTTAAAAAAAATGGAACTGGTTTTGAATAAGTGTTTTCTAGGAGTAGGGATAGTCTGAACTCGTTGTCTTTAAATATAAATCTATAGTTCATCCTCAATAAGCAGTTGTTCTGCTGGTCATTCCAGTGTTGATTCTTTCCCTGTTGAGCAGCATTCCAGCGTGTGACACATTAGTTTTGTTGCATGTGTTCATTCATGAACTCTTCACACCTTCATGGCTGACGTGTGCTATGAAAAAGACATTCCTGCAGCAGGTGTAATAGTATCAGTGTGAACGAGGAACTGCCAGACACAAAGAGCCAGAATTGTTTTTCTGGAATGCTGTTGTCAGTCTGGTTTTAAACAGTCATTGCATTCTCTTGGACTATCTGGATGCTACTGTTTTGGTCTTGTTTGATCAGTAGCAACATTCCTTTGTGTGTGTGTGTGTGTTTGCGTGTGAGACCAGGCCTGGAGAAGGACGGCCGCAGCTCCAGTTCGATGGGAGAGAACGATGCTCTGGATGAGGAAGATGACGATGATGAAGATGACGGAGGAGCCGACACTGAGGAACAGTCTGGAAATGAGAGCGAGATGAACGAACCTGAGGAGGAGGTGAGTATTCTCAAATTTGTGTGATTGACAGCTGTAAACCCCGCCTCCTCTCCTGTAGATGTGGTACAGAAGTGACCTTTCACCTGGAATTTCAGTATGTCAGTCTGGGGGTCTGTTTAGATGAACTACTTTAAGCATTGATGTCTGTATTGCTAAACATAATTAGATGTAGCTGTAAAGGTCACGGACATTTATTGATCAAGAAGTGTAGAAACCCTGAAATATGGATGAAACATTCGGATAACTGTGTGTTCAGGAGGGCTCGGAGAATGAGGAAGAGGAACGTGAGGAGGAAGAAGAGAACACCGACTATCTGACCGACTCCAACAAAGAGAACGAGACCGATGAGGAAAACAATGTGAGTGAGATGTGGGGTCAAAGGTCACGCTGGTGTATGAGCTGTGATTAGAGCTAACATCTCTGTTTTGATTTTTCAGGAGGTGACGATCCGCGGTGGAGGACTCAAACACGTGGCGTGTGCTGAAGATGAGGACTTCATCCAGGCGCTGGACAAAATGATGCTGGAAAACCTGCAGGTGCACAAACATGATTTCATCTGCGTTGTTCTGCGAGTGCACAGACAAAATTCTAGTGTTACACTCAAGATCATAAAGAACGTAAATAATTCAGTGTACACATTGGTTTAGAGCAGGGGGCGGGAACCTATGGCTAATTTGTCGTACAGCCTACTCCTGGAGAACAAGGTTTGTAATTAACTTCCGCCATATACAGATTTCTCATTCTGAGTATTTTGCTGATATACCAGCCACTGTGGAAGGTGACCTGTAAGACGTCTCGGAGTGACGCATGACAAGAAATGCTGTTAGTCACAAAGACACAGGCTTGAAGAATTGGCAAAAGAAAAGCCGTCATTGCTTGTGTCGGATTTGCTGTTTGTTCAGAGGCGTGCAGCGGGACCCTGTCTCATTGAACACGTGCATTGAGAGCGAGATCCACTAATGTCGACTGCGAGGAGGTTACCCCATGTGACTCTACCCTCCCTAGCAACCAGACCAATCTGGTTGCTTGGGAGACCTGACTGGATTCACTCAGCACGTCTTTTGTTTACGTTTTTTGTGTTTGAATAAATTAATAAAACTTTTAAAGAAAAATCAATAAAGCAAAGATATTCACTGACCCTCAGCAGGAGGGTTGACGATATAATCGGATATCACGATATAAAGTTACTATTTGAAAAATAGTCAATTATTAGGTTGTGAAATGGCTCTTTGGAAAAAATGCATCAACCAAATATTACAAAACTGTCTCCTTAATGAAAAAAGGTTCCCGACCCGTGATTTAGAGAAAGTTCTGCTGTACTTATTCTCTGTGTGTGTGGGTGTGTGTTCGTTTGTTTGTGTGTGTGCAGCAGCGCAGTGGAGAGGCAGCAAAAGTCCATCAGCTTGATGTGGCGATACCGCTGCAGTTAAAGAGCCAGTTGAAGAAAAGCCCCGCCCCCTCCTGCACTGCAGATGCAGACGCAGACATCACAGACACCATGCAGTTCGTCATGCTCACACGGAAAGGCAACAAGCAGCAGGTACAAGTGTGTGCGTGTGTGTGCTTGTGTGTGCGTGCGTGCGCGCGCGTGCGTGTGCGTGTGCGTGTTGTAGTTTACACTCCCAAAGCCACATACTGAACGCATCCTACAGACCCAAAGCCATTCCAGCACACGCACTTTTTGTTTTCATTCTGCTGCTGAGGCTCAATGACCCAGTTTAAGAGTCCTCTGGAAATGTGACATAAATCTGACATTCTGTGTTTGTGTTCTCTCTCAATTTTAATGTATTGTGCTTTATTGGCATGACAAAAAGTGTACATTTTGTATTGCTAAAGTGTTTGCATCTTAGCTGCGTTCAGTTAAAAACTATGAAAAATAACATACATTTAATTCATTTATATTATTTATACTCTATTTTAATAATATTTCAATTTTCTATATTCTATTTATTCATTTATTTTGTACTATTTATTTATATACATTTATAATAAATTAAATGATAAAATAACCAAATAATAATCTTAAGTGTTAAAATAACCACATATAATTTAATAATTAAAAATAAAATATCAGTATCGCAAAATACAGGAAACAAATAAAACAAAGTAATTAAGATGATAACAACACATTTTACAAGAATAAATTATTTAAACGAGGAATTAAAGATGATGTTTATAAGCTTTAAGTAATAATTACAAATTAATTTAGACTTTTTCTTAAAGTAAATAAAGGCAAAAATCTGTTCAAGTTAGACTCTTCCAATGCAAGTCAATGGGGTTAATCTGTCAACATTAAAATACTGTTTCAACAGTATAAACATGTGAACATGATTATACTGTCATTAAATCACTTAATAACCGGATCTGTGTGAAGATAGACAATTATACACTAAACTCTAAAAATGATGATTTAAAGAACTTTACAGCTCATATAATACACAAGTTTAAACAGAATAATTTAAAGTGCTTTTATAAAATTATAAGCTTCACATTTCTGTATTTAACAACACAATTGGCCCCATTGACTTCCATCGTAAGTGTCCCACTGGAAGACACATTTATTTATTTATTTATTTATTTTTAAAGAAAAGGAGGGACGAGTCTAAATCATTTTTTTATGCCACAAATACTGTCGATTGAGCTTCAGATCTCTGAAATGCCTCTGTGGTGTTCGCAAACCATTGCTCTGTTTGTTTGATCAGCCCGACACAGCATCTTTTTCTCATCCAATGGTGTGAGTTTTGGGGCGGGTCTATCTGTTTTTCCAACAAATGGTAGATGTTTAGGAAACCTTTTTGAAAACAATCATTATTTAACAACAAAAATGACACATTTGAACTTTAAGAAGTGAATATAAAGAATAAAAGTGAATGAGTTGTAATGTCCCTGTGTGCAGTTTAAGATCTTGAACGTGCCGCTGTCGTCTCATCTCGCGGCGAATCACTTCAATCAGCAGCAGGCCGAGCAGGAGGAGCGCATGCGCATGAAGAAACTCACGCTGGACATCAACGAACGACAGGAACAGGAGGATTATCAGGGTAAGCGGCGAATTCACGAAACAGTTGCGGCATTTTGCGTGTTAATACAGCGCGAAAACCTGCGTCTTATTCACGAACCACCGCGATCTCATTTAGGCAAGCGCAATCAGCACTGAAATTGCTCTGCTATTAATTTTAAATGCCCAAGTCATTAACATTGCTTTCCGCACAATCACGGCGCCTATCTATGTTAACCTTGTTTGACCCCGCGTCCACATGCATGGCAGTTGTATTTTGGATTCGCTACACACAACGCAATACAGCAACAGAATACTGTTCACAAGACTCTAGACGGTCATTTAAGGGTTAAACTTCAGGTGCACCGAGTCACATGACACAACAGCATGATGTTAATTTCCTTGAAGCGCTTCTACAGGCGCAGACCCAACAAAAGTGTCTCTGGTGAGAAACTTATTTATGTTTTTTAGTTGCAACCTGTCTGGTTGTAAAGAGGAGAGTCTCTAGTTTCATTTGATATGCTGCTTTAAAAAATCCATTAAGTTTTCACGTGTCAGCGCCCTGATAAACATGGACAGTGGGACATTATTGCCACTAAAGTTGAAAAAAGTTAATGTTGCTTTTAGAGGCTTTATATTGAATTATGATGAAAATAAGGTGCATTTCAAACTGTTCTGAGACCAGTGCAGACAGACAGCACACTGGAGGTTAAGTCATGCACTAAATAGGGAGCAAGGGAGCATCCTATAGCTCTCCTATAACTGTTCTGAGATCAGTGCAGACAGACAGCACACTGGAGGTTAAGTCATGCACTAAATAGGGAGCAAGGGAGCATCCTATAGCTCTCCTATAACTGTTCTGAGATCAGTGCAGACAGACAGCACACTGGAGGTTAAGTCATGCACTAAATAGGGAGCAAGGGAGCATCCTATAGCTCTCCTATAACTGTTCTGAGACCAGTGCAGACAGACAGCACACTGGAGGTTAAGTCATGCACTAAATAGGGAGCAAGGGAGCATCCTATATCTCTCTATGCAGTTAAGTGCGTTCACTCCTAAAATCTGATCTAAAGTTCAGTTTCAGGCTGCAGATGATGTTTGGATCAACATGTTTGACACACATGGGACGATGATCATCAGTACATAGATTCACCATTTACAATGTGTCATTTTATTTGAACATGATTGACTGTGATTGGATGATGCTGGACGTTACTTTCAATCTGAATTAATTATGATAATTTCTGATTAACATCTCAGAATCATGAATAATCAACACTCCTGCAAACATAATAAACAATTTGATTTTCTATAGTTTGGTATTATTGAAAATTTCACAACTGTTTCCCGCTGTCCACATATGAGAACACACATTTTTAAGAAAACTATTTGCTCTAGATTTTGTTTATTAGGTGCTACTAGTTACAAATCAAGAAGGGAAATTGAAAATGCGCACATCAGTCACGCTCGTGTCTCAGGAGGTTTATGAGGCTTTGTGCATTATTCACAAAACACTGTACTTTTACTATTGATCATATTCATCAAATAATGATCAATGATGGAGAAGAGCATTATAACCTGCTTCCATCAAGATGTGCGTTGTAGTCAAATGCACTTTCAGTGGTTAAAAAGATGATTCAGATATCTGGATCACAGTAGTCATCGTTATATTGCGCTCCAAATCGCAACGTGCAGATTGCGTTCAGCTGCGGTTTTGTGGCCTTGTTTGCCCCGTTTCCTGATGTCCAGAATTCCTTGAGTGAATCGTGCGCTAAACCAGCAAGTGCAAACAAACACCTCTTTTACCAGGTGCAATTCAATGTCCTTCCTTGATGTTTCTCAGTGTTTGTTGTTGTGTAGCTACTGGTGTTGATTGCTGGTGTTTGTGTTGTTGTTGTTGTTGTTGTTGTTGTTTTAGAGATGATGCAGTCTCTCGCTCAGAGACCCGCCCCCGCCAACACAAACAGAGAACGCCGCCCGCGATACCAGCACCCAAAAGGAGCGCCCAACGCTGACCTCATATTCAAAACTGGCGGCAGGTCAGACTCGCGCACAGACACATGCTGACTCTGTCCCAAGCATATCCTGCTCTCTCACTGACCCCTGACCTTTTCCTTTTTTTAGGCGACGCTAAAGATGTCAGTATGAGCAAATGATGAGTCAAAGAGAGCAAGACGGACACGGAGAGACACCGGTGCATTTGGACTGGCCTGCTCTGGGACGGAGACCCTCCCATTATGGACACCTGCCTCACCATGGCAACCAGAGCGGACCACCCATCAGCTGGTGTACACACAAATAACGCTGATCTGAGGCGTCTGCATGGACACGCACAGAATGTTTTGTCTGAGTTTGATGGTCTATTAGTGACATGAAGGAAAACATGTTTTTCAGCTCATCTTTGAGCTGGTTCATCCGATCAATTCAAGTCTTTCTCCTGGTGTCGTTCTCTCCCTCAGCCGGCCCGCAGTGACCGTTTCTGAGCATTTGGAGCTCTTTCACGATGTGCATGGGACAACGGGAGCCGCTAACATGTTAGCTGTTGCGGTAAAGTGACTCTGTGACTGTAAAAGCGTCTCATTTAGTCTCCATGCAGCGTTTCTACACTCAAACTCTCGTATTTTCTGCCCATCACATCAGCCGTGAGTCAGCTCTGTGTGCAGGTGATGTTATTCTATGATAGCGATTAGAATGCAGTAGAACCGGACACAAATATGTCTGTGGGCGAAACATGTAAGTTCTGTCTGAGGGGCGTCAGGTACTTAAAGGCACCGTCTGGATTTATGACCTGAAGAGTGCTCGCGACAGCTTTTCAAGTTTTAGATGCTCTTTATAAAATACTAATTAAATCTGCAGTTTTTGCTCTTCATTTTGCATGAGTGTGTGTGTGTGTGTGTGTGTGTGTGTGTGTGTGTGTGTGTGTGTGTGTGTGTATATCCACAGTCTGTTGTAATAGTTTGTGCTTTTAAAATGTTTTGTGAAGTGATTTTCTTCATCTTTTCGTTCACTAGGTTACCTGATTAAACATCTCTGTCAAAGCTGTTTCAGTGAGTTTTGAGCCTCATTATGATGAACCTGACTAATAATCTGTTCCTATAAAAAATGGATGTATCCATAACCTGGAAGAACACCCAACTTTGGCCTGTTTTAACTCAAAATCAAATGTGCATGTGTGCAAATAAACTGCTTTGTTCAGATCACGATATGTGCACAGACAATCCAGATGGGTTTAAATTGTGTTTATTCAGAAACAACTGAATGCTACAGATCATAACCACTGGAGGGAAATATATACAGTGTTTTTACTTACAGCAGAGTTCACGTTTACACAAAGAGGTGAGAAGAAACCATGCGTTTTTGATTTTACAGTGTATGTGTGTCACGCATTCACAACATGCATTCTATGTCCTTCAATTACTGCTTTATTTAAAGCCAAAATACCGGAGTCACAAAAAAAAACAAAAAAAACACTCATCAAACATACCCCATTACATTTACTCATTACAACACTCGTACTGAAATCCACATCACATGCACACACACACACACACACACACACTCTGAACTAAAGCTGTTGATTCGTAACAAAGCAGGATCTAGATTTGGATCATGTGGTTTCTCCAGCACACAATAAAACATGAAAACATTTTGTCATCAGAATAAATACATTATCATAGAAACTAGCTGCTGTACATCTGTTTGCGCACAATATGCAAGATATGAATTTTGTAACTCCTGAACAGAGAAGCAATGTGATTAGTCTGGCTTCTTTACACCAGGTGATCCCCGTCAGAGCTATCAAACACACGACAGCTATAAAAATATGTTTAAATGATCCTAAATGCAAAGAACAAGGTAGACTCATGCACATCCTAAGAGTAAATGTATATATGCATTATATAAACTGACCTGCCTGGAACATAGTCTGGTAACTTTTGCATGGAAACAAATCCTCAAAATCTTCAGAAGATAAAAGTGAAGATTCATCTCATATGACCCAAGCCAGTGAGAACATCTAAATCATCCACTTCAGCAACAGCAGTGATTTAAAACCACAAGTTGACCCATTACAGTTAAGCAGACTGCAAGTGTTTCATTTTTAGTATTTGGACTTCAGAGTTTGTCATCTTTGGTTAAAAGTACTTAGTAGAAGGTGTTTAATTAAAGACGAGTCCAATGAGAAATGCTCAAAGTTGGGTTACTTATATACTGTAACACACCACCCTGCAAAACCTCGGGTTCCAGGTCCAAAGCCCAGCTGATATGCAAGGTAGGGGGGGTTTGTTTTTAAGGATAGTGCTTATAATGGTGAGTTTGCTCGCTAGATTTATAGAAAGTACATTGAACGTTGCAAAAATGTGTCAGGATGAGCATATGGAGCTCAGTTGGGAAAGCTTGGCTCCCATTCCTGTACTTTGGATTAATGCATCTGTTAAATGAATGTAGTTGCGTTTTAGCTGGAAGATTTGTTTCTTATAACTATATAATTTAATTAAAATTGCCAACAACAAACCGAAAACTTCTTTTAGGGTGTCATGGCTTGCCAGTTAGCCTCAACTGCTGATGGATGCCCCAATTAAACCATTATAAAGGCAAAAAAGAGCATCTTTCCTATTGGATGGAAATCTAGAAGTAGTCTGGATGTATTCTGACTATATACATTATTCATTAGTGCCCGGATTTCTTGGAGGGCTTTTAACGGAGTAAAAAAAGATGTCCCAGCCTTTTCCCTGCATAGAGTTCTCAAACAGACTGAGCAGTCACATGACATTTACAGCTCAGCTGATTGGCTCAAACAGAAGAAGAGTGCACTTGAAGGAAAGATGGCACCCCAAGCAACTGCCATTTACAGGAATGGGAATGGGAATGGCTAACTGATCTGGTACTTCTTGGCAAGCAAAACAAGCACACACCAAGCCTGTTAGTCCTGATTTTTTTTCTCCTAAAGTTCTTTAAACTTAACTAAAAGGCTAGCTGCTGTCCAACAGATGGCCATAAATCTTCTAAACATTCCCAGGAACTTCTGGACTTTGAACATGCAAACAAGGTAATGCCAGTAATGCAACTATATATATATATATATATATATATATGTGTGATTGATTGATTTAATTATTTATAGCTTATCACAAGTCTTCACCACACCTAAAAACAGTCTCTCTTGTGCTTGGGAACTTTTAAGAAGTATCCCTCAGCACTCCTAGTTTGCGTAGCGCATCACGTCTGGCTTCATCTGTGGTTCCTTTCCCAGAGAACTGGACTGTTATTCCCTGTGCACGGAAGGACTGCTTTGGTGTAGGTTTGTGGCGTAACTCTGGAGGACTGGTTCTCGTCCTGGTGGGATTTGATTGGTGATGTGGTTTTGGAGCTGGAGTGGGAGGTTGTCTGGTCACAATTGGCTGGGGAAGTGCTTTAGCGTGTGAGGAGGTCATCTTTCTTGTTGGTATGTCTCTATCAGTGGTCCTGCTTCCAGGGTGCGAGCTTACAGCCGAGTTGTCCTCTTTTACAGGTGAGAAGGTCTTCGATCGGGCTCCATAGGCGTTTAGGTGGCTGATGTGGCTCTGGTTAGGTGGCGAGGGGCTGTAGCTGCTATAACCGAGGTCTGGCTCGTCTCTGTGCACTACGGATGGATTCATGACTCTGGACAAACCACCGAAACTGTTGAGTTGGACCTCTGGGGCTTCTTTTTTGGGCAAGGAAGTGGCTGTGGCACTTTGAGTTGAGCCATACTCAGCCCTAATGGGCATTGTGGGGTTCAAGGTGATGCTCTTACCACCATAATTGTTGAAATCACTGTGAATGACCTCAGTATTTGTAAGCGCCGGTGAGGGGCTAGACTTGACCTGTTTGGTAACAGTGCTGGTTTGGCAGTGGTCCGTGGTGTCCAAGCCATTGGTCATGTTAGCTGTACTTGTAACCTTGCGGGTACTGGCCTTGTTTGTTGTGGTATTTGCAGTATTAGCCATGTTGGGGGCATTAAAACTCTTGGAAGTGTTAGAAGTTTTAGCAACGTTTGGAGCATGAACACTACTGGAAGTGTTATAGGTGTGCATAGGCGCATTATCACTCTTAAAAGTCGTCTGAACTGTATTTGCGCTGGTCTTATAGCTGATGCCTTCTGCAATCGAGTCCCTAAGAGATGGCTGCACGGTCGATTGCGCACGGTTCCTCACGAGCCCAAGCTTTGAGAGCGCCTCCATCCTGGACTGGTCCAGCATTGGATCTTTGAATGACATGCTCCGCATGGGATGTTTGCGGACACAGTCTGGCTCTCCTCCCTCCAGAGGGTGGGCGGAGCCAGGGAGGTTGGCAAGCATCTGCGCCCGGCGCTCGTGCACACTGACAGCTTCTGTGGCGATGGAATGGGGAATGTGTTCCCGGCTACCAAGCATCATGCTAATGTTGTCTGGGAGATTCGTTGGCTTGGCATGAGTCGGAGGGGCGTGTTTGGTCAAGGGGTCCAGACTGCTGCTTCGCTGGTTTAGTACTGAAGGTACCGCTAAGGCCCCGCCCGTACCCTGGTGCTCCGCGATCTTCCTGGCGATTATTACAGGGGTGGGAACAGAACCAGGTGGGGGCTGGTGTGCTGGTATGAAAATGTTGTTTTCTGGTGAAAGAAATACATAAATGATGATGAAACCCCAAATATTAATTGCCATGGATACATATTTCATAATTTTGTAGAGGGCGGTTAAAATAAAAAAAATTTGGAGGGGGAGCAAAACTGCAGGTCAAAAAATAAGCTATGAAAGGTGACGGTGTAATTTGTTTACTTTAGCCAGAGACGTCTTTCATGGGTGGGACGGGACACGTCCTTCCACTTTTTGCCTTTGTGTGTATTCACGTGTTTCGCTACTTTATCACAGTGTTTTTTTATCCCCAATCTGGAAGGCCCAATTCGCACTAAGTAGGTCCTCGTGGTGGTGCGGTTACTCGCCTCAATCCGGGTGGCGGAGGACAAGTCTGAGTCACCTCCGCGACTGAGACCGTCAATCCGCGCATCTGATCACGTGACTCGTTGTGCATGACACCGTGGAGACTCACAGCATGTGGAGACTCATGCTACTCTCCACGATCCACACACAACTCACCACACGCCCCATTGAGAGAACCACTAATCACCACCACGAGGAGGTTACCCCATGTGACTCTACCCTCCCTAGCAACCGGCCCAATTTGGTTACCCCATGTGACTCTACCCTCCCTAGCAACCGGGCCAATTTGGTTACCCCATGTGACTCTACCCTCCCTAGCAACCGGCCCAATTTGGTTGCTTAGGAGACCTGGATGGAGTCACTCAGCACACCTATTGACATTTGTTCCGGTGCAATGCCTTGCCCCATACACTTCTATTTTAAGCACATTACATATTTTTGTTTGTTTGATGCTTTGACAAAACATTAGTAATCATTATTTGTAATCAGCATGTGTGTTATTCCGAGGTACCTGGCAGTGTGTCTGTATGTTTGTTGGGCTCAGGTGTAGGGTGCACCAGGTCAATGATGTCATGATCTCCAGCGCTGTGAGGTCGGGCTGTAACGGGCACTCGCAGCATCTCCACAGGTGTGCGGCTACGTGCAGCTATTCCCGCCCCCTTATCGGCTAGCTCCTCATCTAGTGAGTCGATTGTCTCCTCAAAGAACATAATACACTCACGTTCCTCAAGACTGAGGAACTGTAGATCATCTTTAACCTAGAGAGAGAGAGAGAGCTCAGTTTAAACCTATTATTAGTAATCTGCATTAGAAATGCATATTACAGAAAAAAGATGGAATTTTCCTCTTTTTTCCGAACAATGAAAGTGAATGGTGACTGAGGCTAAAATTTTGACTAAAATCTCCTTTTTGTGTTCCAAAGAAGAAAGAATGTCATACGGGTTTGGAGGGTGAAAACATGACTTTCCCTTTAATACGAGGTGTCTTTGCTGACCACTTGCGATCGGATCGCCTTTGACAGATGTTATTTATATGTGTGTTGTTGAAGGAGGAGGCGGAGCCTCCATGAGAACACAGCGTCTACTCATCTAGAAAGCAGCCTTCTCTCTCAGGTGTTTGTTTGTGTGTGTGTGTGTGTGTGTGTGTGTGTGTGTGTGTGTGTGAACAGTGGGCTGCTTGTTCAGCGCCCCAGTGTACACGCCCCTCACCAGCCCCACTGTAAGGGATGTCCACCCTCCTCACACACACAAACAACACATTGTGAGTTGGCTGTAGTTTGAGCCATTAGACTTCTAGAAAGGGACAAACAGACTGCTCTACTCATCGTTGTGTACAGACCAGCTGATGGGGGCATTTCTGTGTGTTGCCACATTATCTTTAAAAAACAAGTTTAAACTCTTGTTTAAAAAGATATTGTGCTTATCAAATTACAATCTGCACAATAATGCCATGATGAAATGGCTTTATGTTTGTAAGAGAGACAGCAGTTGCTGAAGAACATGCGAGTGGGTTTGTCCATGCAAAAAGTCACCACCGCAATGCCCTGGACGTTGTGGGTGGTTGCCAGGGCATTTCTGTGCAATTGCTATGGCATTCTGGTTGGTTGCTTGTTATTACCACATTACTCAACATTCATTATTTACATACAGTAGACCTACAGGTCCCAAAGTCTGACCACACTGAAATTGTTATTTAAACTTGTAAATACTCAAAGTTTTAGATTTCTGTAGGACAAAGATTCTTCACTATTTTTCCTGCCACAATTTGATCATCTACCAGGTAACCGCACACCTCTCCTCCTCAAGCTACAGTATTTGAGGTTTTATTCATGTCTGTAGTGCAAATGGTCCAGGAAGAGCTACGCACCAAGGTTGAGGGTTTTGATCAAATTAGTCGATGTTATTAGTGAACACCACTAATGGGAATAAACGGGGCTATCAAATAAAATATTTTAATCAAATTAATTACATCAAATTAATTGCATTTAATCGCATATAATCAATATTTATGTCAATGATGTGACACTTTTGGCCATATCTATTAAATAATTTAAAAGTACATTATGAATGCTATTTACACAAAACAATAACCTGAAAACACCTCTTCTATGATGATAAATGTTTTCAAATATTTTTTACTTTTTTTCGGGGGCTTAAAATCAAAAATGTCAAATGGTGTAACCGTCCAGAAAAAAATAAGCAGTGGAACAATTTTATTCTAAAATATGATTGACTTGGTAGACAAACGTTTTTCAAATATAAAAGTCAGATAGTTCAGATAGTTCAATGACTATCAGTCTATTATTGTGGCAGTAAAGCATTCATCAGACAAAACAAAAAGTGGCTTTATATTAGTCAATATACTTCATTTGGTTTGTGTGTTTCCATCTCGTGTTTCATCTGTGTCAGATGGCGCTTTTGGAACGTCCCACCGAGGTGTGTCGAGTCTCACTTGCTGTCAGTATCTCTAGCCATAAACGCCATGTTTATAGGGATGCTGTGTTAAGTTAAATGTGCTTTGGAACTTGAAAAACGCTTCTTGAAACTGCAGCGCTCTGATCCGTCATCTGTCTTTACTGCCTGTACAGGTGGAGCTGCGCTGACTGCCCCCTGCTGACTTATTATGGAATTTATGTACGTTCATTCGCCCCGAATTAATGTTTTAAATCATCAGCCTTAGTGATAAAAAAAATCTTAAAATGACTCATTGCAGTAGAATAAACCTGCTGGTGCTGTAGAGCACAACTGAGAGAGTTAATGTTCCACATGCTGTTCGACTGCATTCTTGTCTTTACTACAGTGTCATGGTCCTGGTAAAACACAAACACAGCTCAGAGGGGCCACACCTCTCTGAACACAGCCGAATTCAATAACTGTCCTGTCATACTCGGAGCTGAACGACTGGTTCTCCCTGCCCAGTGTGTGTGTGTGTGTGTGTGTGTGTGTGTGTGTGTGTGTGTGTGTGTGTGTGTGTGTGTGTGTGTGTGTGTTTGATTTAAATACTTACAGTATGAGTGTTCTGATAGTTGTTCAGCCCATAGTGAACCGTCCGACTGTTGTGCACTTGAACATCCATGATTACAGCATCAAGGGCACGGCGTCATACGAATGGGTCAAGCAGTAAAGGTCAGGGGTCGTGTGAAATGATCCAAACATTTCTACACACCCAACTGTCCGGACTCACATGGCACATACTCATCTGGAAAACAGAGTTTGTCATTTTAACAACAAATTCTATGTACAGAACTATTATTAATAGTAGTATTATTATACAGCTTCACATCTATCAGTAATTACCTCCTTATTCACAACAATCACTTTAAAATATACATACATATAAATGTGGCTCCCAAAATCCTTATGATCTAAAACTAAAGGCTTATGCTTAATTTGTTTTGTATGAATATATATATATATACACACACATATATAGGCATTTCAATTTCATAACAACATTCCATAAGAGTAATTTTTAATAAAATAACATAAAATAAAAACACATATACATATTACGTTTCATTACTTAAATATGGTTAAACACAGTTCAATCTAAAATTTTCTATTAAATTAAAATTCGTAAATCTTAAAAATAGTCCAAAATAATTTGTGTATTAATTTCATTACCTAACTAAAATTGTAATTTATGTTATTTAATTTGTATTTGTGTGTTTTTTTTTTTTTATAGTTTTGATGACTTTACTATTATTTTACTATTATTATTTGTATTATTTTAAAATGTGGAAAATAGTAATGATAAGGACTATGTCTAAACTTGATCATATTTGCCAAATTTTAAAAAGGTAACAAACAAGCCAATAATTTATAACATGGTGATAATCGTTTACAAATGTAAAAAAAAACACTTTGTAAATTCAAGACTTGTATTTCATCGACAGATTATGAATTAAAAAGTACAAGAAAAACTCACCGAAACATTCCGCAACTGCTCGTCAGATGTAATAATAGGAATCACCCGAGTGTCGTTCCGGTTTTATCGCTACAAAGTGAGCGACAATCTGTTTATAAAGAGAGAATCGCGTGTGAAGTGGTTCGTCTGGTTCTTCTGGAGCGCGTCAGTGAGTGCATGCGTGCGTGCACGCGCAGCGCGAGCATGAAGGGTTGACTATATCATGACTATATGATGACCAGAGTGACTCTAGATTCATATGCTTTAAATAATTACTTGTTAGTCAATCACAGGTTAAAACAGCTCCACAGCTCTTAATTAAAGAACTATAAATGAACTTGTTTTCATTTACTATACTAAATATTAAATTAATACTAAATAATACTAAATTAATCGATGTGTCTTTATAACTAAAAGTAAGGGGTCCGAGAGGGAGATTTAGCACTTTAACGCGTTTGCTTTCTGTGTATAAACTGGCAATAATAGAACAGCTCTCACCTGTGGACAGGTGTTCAATCATCCAGAAGTGGGAATCTAGCGCACTCTTGTGACTGTTTAATGGCATGATCAGTGTTGGGTATTATGCAAATGTAATTAAAATGTTTTTCATTGAAAAAATTAAAGTAAGGGAATACTTTTAATTTTTCTGTAATTTAATTACAGTTTCTTCTGATGTAATTTCATTAAATACTGTATAAGAACTACAGAACAATTCTATATAAAACTATAGTGAATTTAAATAGAAATTTAACGTCTAACGTTAAAATGTGTTCTCTAATGTAACGCCGCCCCTTTAAATTCTTTGGTCAGTTCATGAATAATTTATTAGATTTATTTGACAGAATTAAAGGAACAGTTTCATCTATCCTTGTATTTTCATCTGGCCGAGGTTGAGCAGGGTTTTAGAAAGTAATTAGTAATAAGTAATGCAGTTACTTTTCATAAAGAGTAATTAGTACAGTAATCTAATTACACTGTAGAACATGTAATTAGTAGTTAGTTATTAGTTTTTTAGAGTAACTTATCCATCACTGGTCTTGATGTTGTGTGTGGGGGGGGGGGGGGGGGGCCTATGTTTTGAAAAAATGCATCATATTTATTAATGAAAAATAAGGCTGATTTTTATTTGAATTAAAAGTAGGATGAATCGTCCGGGTCTGGGTCATATTTCACCCTAAGAGGAAACCCACACAAATAATTGTTTTATTTTTAATGATGATTTTTTTTTATTTGTTTTTTGCATTGCGACGTCATTTTAATTACAGCTAAGCATCCTATTTCTGATCATGTAAAAACTCAAAACTCATCCTCTGTAATGTAGAGCAAACAATTTATAATAATTATAGGGATGATTATTATTTCAATTGTTCAGTATTTCTACATTATGGTAGTATTTGTTGTACTGCCTTATGCTGATTTAAATACATGCATTTTACAGTAATTCTTATTGTAATGCAATAAACACTAGTGTAAATCTGTCAAACAAAATTAACTGTAAAACACTGTAAAAATGATACAGTAAAAAAACTAAAAAGTGAAGTTAGCTTAAATTATACTGTAAAAAAAAAGACAATAAATATAATTTTACAGTAAAATGTTGTAAAAAATATGTTTTTTAGATGTAAAAGGTATAATTTTACTGTATAATTACAGTAAAAATGTATATTATGTTTACATGAGTACATGTACTTTTTATGGTAAATTATTGTTAAACTGATGGTCAAAAACAATAATCGGGCTTTCCCAGAATTCCCTGCATGACTGATCACATTTCATTATATTTTATGGAAATGGTTGTGTTTCATATTTTCAGTATCACTGATGTACTTCATATTTGATGTAGTTTATTTCATGTTTATTGCATTATTTTGCTTTCATGTGTTACCTTATTGGTCATTGCTCCTGAAAGGGACACGTTATATAGTGTCAGAATATTAGTGTATCAAGTTCATATAAATGAATAATATAAACGGTAATGAACCATTAACAATTGCATCCTGTAAAACCTGAAACATAGTCACCGTAAGATTTACAGTAAATATTTGGCAATTAGAGATGTAGTTAATATTATAGATATAGGGACAATAGTTACAGGGCAACTTATTGAAATACTTTTGGGACAGCGAGATGCTTTTTTTTGGGTTACAAATATACTGTAGATTATACATATTTAACCACTTCAGAACAGTCAAATGCCAAAATGAAGAATCTTTGAAGACCTTCTACCTTTTTCAGGCAGTGTTGGTAAAGTGGGACAGAGGAAAGAGTAAGAAAATATATATTTGAAATACATTTTTATATTTTCTTACAGTTTTCCATAATAAATCATCATATGTAACATTTACAAACATTAAGTCAACTTTTACTTTTTATAACCTGGAAAAGATTTACCTGTCATGTTCTTTACAGGTGGTCATAAAATGCTGTCTGCCACACAGCCGATGTAAACCTAACACTGGTTATTGTTTACTTCCCAAAGATTAGTTTAGTCGTGATTTTTAACCATTTAAGGAGATCATATGGATACAATAGGGATCCAGCTTAACTGTCCCACTTTACTCATCTTCCCTCAATATTATAAAATATGAAACATTTACAATCATGGGGAGAGCCGGGACTTCTCTCGGTGGGCCAGCCATGAAACAGGGCTGAACGGGGCCGAAAAGTCGGTGATAATCTGAAATGGGCCAGTGCGTTATGACGAGCGGCCTGCGACTGGCTGAAGAGGGCCGCAAAACTGTCCAATTAGTGAAATTACAGTATTTGGGGTAAAAAGCCCTCTGATGCAGGTGTAACTTCTCCGGATATCACCGCATCGTTTTGTGGCCCTCATCAGACTGTCCCGGCCTGTTTTGTGACCCTCATCAGACTGTCCCGGACTGTTTTGTGACCCTCATCAGACTGTCCCGGCCTGTTTTGTGACCCTCATCAGACTGTCCCGGCCTGTTTTGTGACCCTCATCAGACTGTCCCGGCCTGTTTTGTGACCCTCATCAGACCGTCCCGGCCTGTTTTGTGGCCCTCATCAGACTGTCCCGGCCTGTTTTGTGGCCCTCATCAGACCGTCCCGGCCTGTTTTGTGACCCTCATCAGACTGTCCCGGCCTGTTTTGTGGCCCTCATCAGACCGTCCCGGCCTGTTTTGTGACCCTCATCAGACTGTCCCGGCCTGTTTTGTGACCCTCATCAGACCGTCCCGGCCTGTTTTGTGACCCTCATCAGACCGTCCCGGCCTGTTTTGTGACCCTCATCAGACCGTCCCGGCCTGTTTTGTGGCCCTCATCAGACTGTCCCGGCCTGTTTTGCAGCTGGCCCACTGGGGAGAGTCCCGGTTCTCCCTATGGCCAGTCCTCCCCTAGTCTAGTGGGCACCAGTTCACTATATCTGGATGAATCTGTATTTGCCATGTGATGAATGTGCTCCATGTAAATGATGTCCTGACAACGTTGATGGCACCAAAACATTTTTTATTGAAGTTATCAATATTTTCAAATGTATCTGCTAATAGTAGATCGATTGTCCAGTATATGTTTACGGCTGACAATGGGTTTATTTTCTGTTTTAAACACAATGACAAATCATTCACCACTAACCTCTGAAGGTGAACAGCCAGTTTATTAGACCAATATTGTGCATAATCAAAAATGTATTAATGTTAGCTAGAAATGCATATCCTCACTCTGCATGTTAATATCTGTAATGTATATATTCAGTTCCCCTGCAGAACACTTTTATACTGATGCATTCATCTCATTATGACCATATACAGCATCTGTCCTGCAATGTTCTGTGTGTTCTGTGCATCATGTGTGTGTACTGTATATACTGTTATCAATTGTCCTGTGTGCATTAAAGCTCATAATAGTTTGATGGAAAAGCATCAGGACCTATAAAAGAAATGCATTTGTGTTCCCCATATACATCTTTTTTAATGACAGTAAAAGTTGATTTGACTTGCATGTACAAAGAGGATTATGAACTTTTGAACAGTTTTTATCCTATCTGAAGAGCGTTTCTCAAGTCTTTTATAGAGATACGAATATTTCATGCTCATTTCTCACATGTCTTTGCTGACATTCTGATGTGATGATCATCTTCTGAAAATGATCAATGAATTACACTCATGTCACAAAACTGGACAAACTTCATCAGAAAAACACATTGAACTCTGAGACTAAAGGTTTGTTCAGCTGAATAATTTCATGAAGGACCATTTGAGAACAATCGCTTCAGTGTAAATAATGTACACAAGCGGGTTCTCTTGAATCAGGTGTGAATCTACAGCGCTTAACAAATCATCCTCATGTCTTCTAATTCAAGTTCAGTTTCAGCCGGATGAACACATGAAATAAGACTCAACAGAATCACTAATGCTGATGTCTGTGATTCCAACATTCATCATCCCAGAAGACTTTGAGCCAGTATTGATCTGTATGAGAAATACTAGATGATCACTGAAGGTTGTGATAATGAATCATCTCAACTCTCTCTATTGTGACTCTGAAGGTGGAGTGGCTGAACTTGAAGTCTGGAGGTTTTAAATAAGATATGCCCCCCAAAAAAAGGTTGGTGAGTGTGGTGTCTCAGTGGCTCAGCGGTATGGGCAAGACCTCCTGCATGGAGGTTCCTGGTTCAAATCCCAGGCTGGACATGGTTGTGTGATGGTATTGGGTTGCTCGAGTAAGGAGACTCGAGGATGAGCGGATGGAGAAAGGGGGTTCAAAGGCCAGTCTGGGCCCCCTGGACCTCTGGGGTAAAGCTGCAGGGGATTGTGTCAATCAACAAGCAAATACTTAGCTTTTTACCAAAAAAAAATCCTGTTTTTATACTAAGTATTTGCTTGTTGATTGACACAATCCCCTGTGGCTTTACCCAGGAGGTCCAGGGGGGCCAGACTGGCCTTTGAACCCCCTTTCTCCATCCACTCATCCTCGTGTCTCCTCACTCGAGCAACCATGTCCAGCCTGGGATTTGAACCAGGAACCTCCGTGCAGGAGGTCTTGCCCATACCACTGAGCCACTGAGACACCACACTCACCAAGCTTTTTTTGGGGGGCATATCTTATTTAAAACCTCCAGACTTCAAGTTCAGCCACTCCACCTTCTGAGTCACAATAGAGAGAGTTGAGATGATTCGTAGAGAACATTCATTGTCACAACCTTCAATGATCATCTATCTTATTTAAATCCAATGCAACTGTATAAGTGTATAAGTGTGTTCTCTGGGAATGAAGCCCTTGTCATTGTTAGTGCAACACTCTCTCAGGTGACCTACAGAAACTCATAGCAGAACCCAAAGCTCTTCAAGTCAACATCTCAAACCCACAACACCTTTAAACACCTCCATGACCGCATGACACACTGAACTTCACAAGCCTCACGTGATCTAAACTACCACAAACATCCAGAACCTCAGAGATGTGAGAGGCTCCACTGAAGCTCCTCTCGTATACTTTGGGTCTCATGGAAGAATCCAGTTTGGTTTTGAGTCTTACAGGTCATTTATTGAGTCCATATTCACGCTTGTGTGACATGAGGCCCAAAAGAGAATCCAGACCATCCCATCAGAGATGACTTTATTCATGCTTTGAGAATATATGTACTGACCTAAAGTTTAACATCTTAAAGCAACTGTGATCATTCTGTTACATCAGGCAGATCTTATGGCCCTGAAAACAGCTTGAAAAATCAATCACACATATACCATCATGTTTGATTTTGTAACTTTTATTAAAAATACAAACATTCATTTAAGCAGTTTAGAAAAGACAGAGTGATGCATCCAGGTGTAACCTGCAAACATTCTGTTCATTTTACATGATCTTGTATGATCTCTTGTGTTTAGTGAGTGCTGTAATATGAAACATAATGGAAGGTTTTCAGAAGACAGTGAAGATTATGACATTTGCTATGTCATCACAAATGACATAGTTGAAATTTGTTAAATTTTGTTAAAATTTAACAAAAAAAGTTAAATTTTTTTTTTATTTTTAACTTATGTTTTCATGCATTACTCAAGATTATACATTTGGTCTATCTTTTCCAAGAACACTGTCCTTTAAAAACGTGGTTATGAAAGTCACTGGCTTTCTGAATAGGCCTCTCGTCTGCCGCTGGTCAAACAACGAGACAGCCCCGCCCCCCAACCCACGCCATTGGTTGAGTATCGTTGTTGAGGGCGGGTCTAAGCGGGTCCCTCAAAACAAACAGATCGATTTTCAAAGCAGAATATAAACACAGTGTTTACAGTTTTTGAGAAAATTAAACTATAAATGGCTTAATTACAGTTGACTCTGCATATTCAGCCGGGAGAAAGTATTTCAACAACAACAACAACTTAAATTTAAGGATAGCTAGAAGGCCGATGCCACTTCTCTTCTACCAAATGATTTCTTTAGCACTGACGTACGCGTTCTTCATCCAATCAGAACTCACGCTTTTCAACACGTCACACTGTCAGTAAACAGCATGGCGGCGGCCACGCAGCGTTTCGGCGTAGCGGGGAGACACTTTTTAAAGAATTTTCTGAATACAAGAGCCGTAAACAGGGTAAGAGATTGCACACATATCACTGATACTATTTAGAACTGGTAAAATAGTAAAAAATAATGTTCTGACTATCATTGGAAACGTTCAGGTTGTTGCTGGGGTGACTAACCGAGCTCAATGACGCAAACTGAAATACTGATAAAACATTTGACTTTATTTCTAACCAAATTCTTAAACATTTAAATCAATGATTAGGTTCACCTGATCTATTCAATCTGTAATGATTATATTACCTTGATTTATACAACAAACAGCTCCGGTCCAGGTGTCTGATTGGTCAATGCATCCTTTCGTATTAAAATCCACTATAACGTGAAGCACGTGTTCAATGAATTACTGCGCATGTCTAGCGGAAGGATGGCACATATATTGGCTATGAATTTATTTCTCGATTCTTTCCCCATTTTTTTCCTCCTTGCAATTCTCTTATACAGTGAAATTGTTTTTTTTTTTATTAATGTGCAAATGATGGCACAGATTAATAACATAGAGTTCTACACAATATAATATTGCTTAAATGTCATTTAATTTGTGTTTTCTTATTTTAATAAAATAGTAGTTTCAATGCAAGATTGTGAATATTGTCACGTCTAAAGGGTGTTGCATTTTTGCTGAAATGAGTGTGATATAAAGTTTGATGAATCCTTTTCAGACCATAACTGGGTCCAGTTGGCACCGGTCCACTCAAGCGGTCAGTCAGGTGGTATTAAATGTACCTGAGACTAAAGTCACAACCCTTGACAACGGGCTGAGAGTGGCATCAGAAGACTCTGGATTGTCCACATGCACTGCAAGTTTACAATGACATTTATACCAGATCTGTATTTTGATCTCCGGTGTCTGATGAATTAACATTTTAATCATTTCTGATTTAATGATTCAGGTTGGCCTGTGGATTGACGCTGGGAGCCGTTATGAAAATGAGCACAATAATGGTACAGCCCACTTTCTGGAACACATGGCGTTCAAGGTCAATTTTCTAGATGTGCTTAAGAATATCCTTTATGGCATTATGCGATTGTAATTTGAAGTGCATAATAATCACGAGTAAAAGAGAGATCAAACAAATACAACAGGCCTAAATCGGACTATATTGCAGGGCACCAGGAAGAGGTCCCAGCTTGACCTTGAGTTGGAGATTGAGAATATGGGAGCGCACCTGAATGCGTACACCTCCAGAGAGCAGACTGTGTACTATGCTAAAGCATTTACTAAAGATCTACCCAGAGGTGACAACCAAAGACGACCCACTTTACCCTCATGAGCAGAAGGGCATTTTGGGTGTTCAATAAGAGCTCTTTCTGTCTCTCTGTCTACAGCAGTGGAAATTCTTGCTGACATCATTCAGAACAGCACGCTGGGAGAGGCGGAGATCGAGCGGGAGCGTGGAGTCATCCTCAGGGAGATGCAGGAAGTGGAGACCAACCTGCAGGAAGTTGTCTTTGATTACCTGCATGCTACAGCCTATCAGGAGACACCTCTGGGGAGAACCATCCTGGGACCTACGGAGAACATCAAGTGTGTGTTCCTAAAACGATGTTGTCATGTTTCTTTTTCATTTTCTCCAATTTGCATCGTAATCTGTCTTGCTCTTGTACAGAACAATAAATCGAGGAGATCTGGTGGAATACATCACAACACACTACAAGGGGCCAAGAATTGTATTGGCTGCAGCCGGAGGTAAACAACAACAACACAAACACAGTGAATGTTCCGGGTTCAATACAAGTCAACAGCATTTTTGCCGTACAGTTTATGACCATAAAAAATAACTGACGCGTCATTTGATAGTTACAGTGAGGCATTTATAATGGAAGTGAATGGGGCCAGACCATAAACATGCACTGTTGTTTTTAAAGTATAGCCACAAGATGTAAACATTATGAATATTAATATGATTTATTGTGATAATCGCTTACTAACAGCATCTGTGTGAAGTTACATCCAACGCAGTAATGCCGGTAAATCTTTAATTTTATAACATTAAAATATTTAGGTCATGTCAAATGTTTACATCTTCTGGCTATACTTTTGAAACAGTATTTGAATGTTTACATAGTGGCCCCATTCACATCTGTTGTCTTACTGGAACACAGATATTTGCTTTTTTTAAACAAGCATGGGACGTGTAAATACTTTTTTTGCAGTAATCAACACTGTCACAAATGCGGTAAATTCAGAGTAACTTGTACTGAACCCAGAATATTCTTTTAACACTTGTGCGACCTTCGGACATTTTTGACCATTATGGCCGTGTTAAACCCAACAGCATACAGTTAACCAAAGGTGTGTATATTTTGGGGAATTTTAATATTTCAACCTCAGTTCCTATAATACACTGTGCACACAATATTTACACTCAGGACCTTCAGGGCAAAAATGTCCCATTGAAGCATAAAATCATGAATTCTATGATATACTGTATCTGGAGTCCTGGCTTCAAAATGTACATTTTTAATATTTTCCACCAGATGGCGCCATTTTTCTCATGTTTAGCCTGTGGAGCAAATACAAGCTTTTTCTGTATTAGAGACCTGCAGGACAACTGAATACATTAAGCAGATACAATTGTGTGGGTGTGTTGTATGGATGTCGGAGTGTGTTTTGCTATATGTGTGTGTGTGTGTGTGTGTGTGTAAAAAAACAACAGTAGCATTATGTAAACAAACTGGCATTTAAAGGGTTAAAAAGTCAGTGAAATTGGAAAATATTAATATGTACTATTTTTATGGCAGTTTATTGATGCAGACATTTTTCATGTCAGTGTGTTGTGGCAAAAGTTTTAGTCATATGATGGTGTTCTTTTCTTTTAGGTGTATCCCATAATGAACTTATTGATTTGGCCAAATATCATTTTGGAAGGTTGCCAGCCAGATACAGTGGAGAAGCATTATCGCCATGCCATTTCACTGGCAGTGAGGTAATCCCATTTATAATCAAGACTCATTTCTGTTGTTAAACGACCTCCCGTGCACCTTTTGGTCTTTATACACAACAGATTCGTGTGAGAGATGACAAGATGCCTTTGGCTCATATAGCCATCGCTGTGGAGGCCGTTGGCTGGTCACATCCAGATACCATCCCACTGATGGTGGCCAACACGCTCATCGGGAACTGGGATCGGTCTCTTGGAGGTGGCATGGTAAGATGAATAAGAAACTTTACACTCAATATGACCAGAGACTTACTTGATTCAACTAACAGAACCTTCTTTTCTGTCAGAACTTGTCCAGTAAGCTGGCACAGATGGCGTGCCAAGGGAACCTGTGCCACAGCTTCCAGTCGTTTAACACTTGCTACACAGACACAGGTCTGTGGGGACTTTACATGGTGTGTGAGCCGGGAAGCGTTGGCGAGATGATGCATTTCACGCAGATGGAGTGGTGAGAGTCTGTTATCTCAGTACTTACTGTAAAGAATGATTATTAGCAGTTGAAATGTGTTGACTACTCTGTGTTTGCTGCAGGATGTCTCTGTGTACCAGTGTGACGGACAGTGAAGTTAACAGAGCTAAAAATCTGCTGAAGACAAACATGCTGCTTCACTTGGATGGTAAGTGCGATTAGTGATTGGTTTCTATTTGTTGCCTAGCTCCACCCATACTGAAATCTCATTGGTCCACAATTCTACTCCACACAGCTTTGTATTAAGGATCAAATATTCTTTGATTGGGTTTTGGTCATTTAATGCATATTTTTATATATTGTGCATGTGTGCGTAATTATATATATATATATATATATATATATATATATATATATATATATATATATATATAAAAATAAATAAATGGAAGTCTTCTACTCTTGTGGCTCTAGGATCTACACCTATCTGTGAAGACATCGGGCGGCAGATGCTGTGTTACAGCCGTAGGATTCCCCTCCATGAGCTGGAGGCCAGAATAGAAGTGAGAACAAACACTGACTTTTGATCTTATTTACATTCGCCCGTTTCTAAAGTTCACCCCTCTCTCTCTCTCTCTCTCCCCTTTAGGCCATCGATGCCACAACCATCAAGGATGTGTGTATGAAATACATCTTTAATAAAGCTCCCGCTATAGCGGCTGTCGGTCAGTATTTGCTTTAGATTATTATTAAAACTATTTGAAATATTGAAATGAATAATAACAGGATACTTATTCTGATTGGTTGCAGGTCCGATCGAGCAGCTCCCGGATTATAACAGGATCCGCAGCGGCATGTATTGGTTAAGACCATAAAGATTCTGCTAAATCAACAGAAAACTGCTGCACGTTAACACAAAATCAAGAGTATTGCACATTGTTTGTTTTTTCCTGTTTATTTTATTATAAAATAAGAACAACACAATAAAGTTAAAAGACCAAGTGGTGTGTGTTTTCTGTCCTGAATTACATTCGTCATTTTTTGTTTTTAGCAGCAACCTGTTCCTTTGCAGCTTTCTTTGCCTTTATCATCTCCACCAGTTCCTGTAGACACACAAAATAAATAATGAAAATAACATTGTGCTACAGATACGAGGGTTCAAGTGTTAAACAACCCACTAAATGACTTTTCTGTGCCGCTGCAAATGTCTCAAACAAGGATTAGGACCAAACCCACGACCACTAATCTGAATCTGAATGCATGTGGTGGTGATGGTACGTGGTCTCAATCATGCAGGATATTTAATTGAGCCACTCACTTTGTATCTCTTCATGCAGTCTTTCTTGGAGCGTCCGGGCACAGCGTCGGAGATTTTCTCCCATCTTTCTGGCGTGGTCACTGGGTAGGTCTTCAGAGCCTGTTCTAGAAGTTTCTGCTCCTCTGTGGTCCAGGGGGTGGAGTTTGATTCGGCACCTACGGCTGGAAGGATAGGGGAAGTTAACTAGCCACACAAAACGTTCTGAAGTAGTGGATGAGTTTGGAGCATAAAAACACAAATTTTTGCTGTATGTATATTGTGCACGGATTACCCAGATAACCTTCTATATATGCCATGTACAGTACACAATTTGAGCGCTGGAATACTGTCTGCTACGACGTAATGCGATTGACAACCTATTTCCAGTGTGACAAATTAAGCGGTATCAACGATAAGCCTAATTATTTCATTGTACTGCCATTTTTTACAAAATGTTATTTCAAAAGTTCAAACTATTTGAAATGAGAAACAACTTTAAAATCATGTTTAAAGTTCAATATTTAGGAACTAAATAGAAGTGAAATATTTGAAGATAGATGCACTTAACTTGCAGAATTAAACATGCATCACCATATACTATTTATTTATTTTAAAAGTAGGCTATAAATATAATGTGCAGTATGTTAGTATTCCCAGTGCTGGCTAGAAACAGATTACATGTAATGTGGATTACATAATCAGGTACATGTAATTAGATAAAATTTTACAGTTACTTTATGGATTACATATCTACACACAAATTGTCATATTTTGATCCATAAAGTACGTTTTCTTGAATGCATTTAATCAATATTGTCAAAATGGTATAAATGTATTCTACTTACATGCACATGACATAACCCCCCCCCCCCCCCCCAAAAGTAATCAGAAGTAATGTCTTTTGTAATCAGTACCAGATTAGTGTTTGTCTTACCATCAAAGCGTTCTGATGGCACAGCGTTGTCAACAGTTGGAGGAACGACCGCATGCTCCTTCTTAAACTTCTCAAAGGCCTTTCGGTTAATCTCGTCTTTCTGGTTAGGATCTGAAACGACAAGAGAAGTAGAAGAATCAAATAAAAACATGCGTTCACTCAAGTCCTATTCGATACGCCACAGATAACAGTTTGTTCCTCACCGAGTTTCTGCAGTGTTTTCGCTTTATTGATGACATCTTTGGCCGATCTCTTCACGCCGCTGTTGGAGTGCTGATTCATGTAGTTGGCGATCACCTCCCACCTGTCAGATCACAACACGCCTCAGTCACGAGTGCCGCAAAACCTTGTACGATCCGATACACGGTTTCCACGGGGACTCACCTGGCGTTAGTTCCGGCGGGAAACAGGTTCACGGCTTTGATGAGCAGTTGAAGATCTTCTTCGTTCCAGCCTCTGTTATTGACTCCGCCCCCTCCGCTGGCATGCTCGGAGCCACGCGTGGTCTGCTGCCCTTGAATCTCTGCCTCCTTCTCCTTTTGTATCTGAACGTTCACTTCCTGCACCTGCACACACACACACACACAGTGAGGTTTATACCACGACACGTGTAGAGAAACATGCAGATGTTTAATATGACAAATGTTGGGTGGAGCCACAAATGAAATACAAAACACGTTTTGATGAAAATATATATAGAGAAGTAAATAGTGTTCATGTTTGATTTCTGCACACCTGTTTCTCCAGAGCTGCTTTACTCTGTTCTTTATTCCCAGAAACCAACGATTCATTCAGCGTCTGTAAACTGACAAATAAAACAAAATCTCAACATTTATTCACACACCACATCTCATATGCTCGTTAAAACTGCACATAAATGTAGTTTAAGGAAAACAATTTTCCAAGAATATAAATCCTGTACATTTTCTTAAAAAAAAAAAAAACACCCATGAAAGAGTTCATGGGTGTTTCTTCAACTTCGGGCACACTTATGACCAAGTGGATGATTTTTATTTGTTATTTTGTTATATGAAGATCTCATTAAAACTCAATTGGAAGTATGAAAAATGGTTTAACGAGACTCCATTTTAAGTCCACAGTGCTTAAAGCCGAAGTCTACGAAACACATTTATATATATTTATACACACATTATCTGAGCAATATTCCCAGCAGGACCGTTACCTGGTCAGTTCCAGCCGATCACAGAGTTTCTCCACCTCTTCCATCATTCGAACGTTGTCGGCTTCATTATCTGTGAAGTAATTATGAGTCTAAAATGAAACGGAGAAAGATGGATAATGTTAAACATGATGGCAACAATATGCTGAATGTCCGAGAGAGGAACATGAGGGTTCCTGCCTTGCATGTAGTCCGGAGTTTCTGTCGCTCTTTCTTGATTGCCTTCTTCTGGGCGTCTTTCTCTCTCTTCGCCTGCTGTGCCGCCTGTCGCGCCGCCTCCTCTTCTTTCTCCCTCGCCAAACGTGCTGCCGCCTCCTCGGCCTGCCGTGCCTACGAACACACGCATACACAGATACTGTTAACCTGAGCCACAGATGTCACGCAGGAAAAAACTCAGTTTCCGCCACCCAATACAAGATTGCCCAATGCCAATATCTAGAGACGGGTTTGATTCATGAAAATCTTCTAAAGATAAAATTAAGAAAGTTCTTAAAATAAATTATATTAAGTCAAAAATAAAATATGAAGTAAAATACAGGTTACCTTTTATAAAATATAGTAGTTAAGAAGAATTTTATTCTTACCCTCTTCAACTCTAAATGGGGGCGCTTTGTCGCCAAAAACGTTAACGCTTAAAAAGTCCCAGAATAAATGAATCAAGCATATGGGGTATCGTTTTAAAGCTTCGAATATGAACTTTTCACAGATATACATCACTTTTGCATTTATGTCACATAAAATAACAAAATAAGGCCTGAAAATATTCATGTTGCAAATCAGCGCCACCTAGTGGTCATGTGATATATTAATATGAATATAAAGTCTTTAAAATAGCACTTAAATAGACGAGTCATATCTCAAATGAAAGCGCTCATTCTCAGGAATATTTTTGCACTAATATCACAGTTCAAAAGAAACTAATTGAAATATGATTTCTGACCAATAACCAAAGTTTTAGTTTCGACTAGTCGCAGCACCAAAATTGATTATTTTTTGTTTTCAAGAATCTTCGGTGTATTTTGAGAGTAAACTGTGCACAATAAGTGCTAATTTTATTTCAAAAATGTTGTGTACATCTCATTTGCTTTCATTTTAATTGTATTAACAATATAACCGGGGGGGGGTCTGGGTATCTCAGCGAGTATTGACACTGGCTATCACACCTGGAGTCGTGAGTTTGAATCCAGGGTGTGCTGAGTGACTCCAGTCAGGTCTCCTAAGCAACCAAATTGGCCCGGTTGCTAGGGAGAGTAGAGTCACATGGGGTAACCACCACATGGTCGCTATAATGTGGTTCTCGCTCTCGGCGGTGAGTTGTGCGTGGACGCCGCAGAGAATAGCGCTATGTCTCCATGGTAACGTGCTCAACAAGTCACGTGATAAAATGCGCAGACTGACGGGTCTCAGACGCGGAGGCAACTAAGATGCATCCTCCGCCACCACAAGGACTTAGAGCGCATTGGGAAGAAAAAAAACTAAACAATATAACCAGTAATCTATAAGCCATCACTCACAGATATCTATATTTACCTGGATTACAGACCAGTATTTGTATTTTCTATTTTTGAAGAAATCTAGGGATTTCATGAACCAAGTGTCAAAACAGAATCTGGGAAACCACAAATCTCAAATAAACTACTTTTTTTCTCTAAATAATGTCAGATCATCGCAGAAAGTGTTTTATCATCCTTACCCGATCCTTCTCCTCCTGCTCGCGTTTTTTCGCCTCTGCTTTGGCCTTCTTTTCTGACTCTTTCCTGGCCTTTTCCTCCTCTTTGAACTTCTTTATTCGGGGGTCGCAGTTGTAGGCAGTGTCTGTAGTACATCACCCCACACACACACACACACACACACACACAGTTACTATAAGAACTTGTGACGAATCAATTCAGCTGTTTCACACACACCAGCGTCTGACTTGATCCTCACCGACAAGTGTCCGTATTCTGTTCATCTCTTCTTTCTTCCTCTGTGCTCGAGACGCTCGGTTCTGTTTCTCAATCCATCTTCTCTCATCTCGACTGGTTCAATCATGAGAAAAAAGTACATTGAGAAATATTATCTACACCTCGTGTAGCTTAAAGAGTTCAGCATCATTTTACCAATAATGGGCGAATCTTATGAAAATGGTGCATATGTGTGTGTATAACTACATATTTGACTCTAACATCAAATCTTGCAAAAGTAAGGAATGGGATAATGTACAGCCAGCTGTTATTGCAAAATAATCCCCAACAGTGTAATCGGAGAAGAGATCTTACTTTGTAAAAACAACAAGCTGCCTGTAAATAATACATCTTATTTCATGGCTACAAATAAAATAAATAAATGGACATTAAATATTTATTTGCATTGAAATTGTTATGTGAGAGAGGGAGAAAATATATATATATTTATTTTTTTCCAGCCGATGTTCATCTCCAGTTTGGTCCGAGTTCTGGTGGTGTTTATTTAGCGAAAATGACAGTCCGACTCCTCATTATTCATCTTATTACACGACTACTTGCCAAATAATCACACGGACATGAAACATCGATACAAGTAAAAATTATTTAATTCGCTTATCTGTAGAGAACTAACAAAGATGACTCGCAATACCCGGACAACTGGTCTGATTTGTCGTAATCCCAAAAGTTGTTACTCAGAAATATCAGACCACAAGATGGCGCCATTGACCAATCAGAAGAGAGTATTTCAGAGACCCATGTAATAAATTAAATAATCCCATTTTTTTGCATGGCAAATGCAAGTTCTCACAAAATGTCAATGATAGTAATGCGATAAAATATATATGGTTACACTTTATATTAATGTGTTCTTGTTACAGTGTAATTGCAGAAGTAATTGCTAATTAACAACATGTACTTACTATAGGTTTACGGTAAGGTTTTGGTTTAGTTTGTTGCTTGTGTTTACTTTAGTAAATAACAAGGACACATTCAAATAAAGTGTTACCATATATATTCAACAGTTAGTTCCAGTCCTCGAATCTGATTGGACGAGAGATGTTCATTGAGCACTCCTTCACTCTGTGTGTGTGTGTGTGTGTATGTATATCACTCCGCTTGTGTTCCTGCTGTTCTAAACTAAAGTGTAAGAGCGGTGCATGTGTTAAGAGCTACTGTTACATTACATATGTTATCCAGCAGGTGGTGGCAGAAGATCATTTTTGTGTGTAATATGAGCCAGTTGGTGCCGTGAAGTGAATCCGTGTCAGCCATTTACATACAACAGCTCTACATGATCACTTACTACACTACTAAAGCTAGGAAACAGCTTTAAACAAACAACTTCAGCACACGCTCAGGCTCGTGCACGCTCAACTTTTCATAGTCCTAAAAAAATCCCAAGATTCTTTAAACAAACTTATTTCGAGGTGAACTATGACCCAGACATTTCTAAGTGAGATTCACTCCATTACACTGTAATAAAACCAAACATAATTTACCATTCAGCCTTTTCCTTTTCCTCCTCGTCTAAATATGAAAATTCTCTCCATGAGTCAAAGTTGTACCTTCAGAAAGAAAATAAACGAAGAAACAAAGTTTATATACACAGTATGTCAGCAGTCCTCACAGCCTAAAATGCACAAACAGTTTTCACTCACCAAAAGGAATAGAAATTATCAACGTCTTCAAAAGACGACTCCATGGTCCCCAGACTAGGGCTGTGCTTTTTAAAAGACCACCTGAAGGAGATTGCAGAGTTATGTTTCCATTTCCACAGTGACTTGTATTAATCATTAGTGTTTGGTATTTTACCTGGCATTCCTCTCAAAAACTGGAGCAAAAACCACAAAGAATTTTTCTTTGCCTTCCGCCTTAGACGGGACGGTGTTGTCAAAAGTGGGATCCACACTGTCAAATGCTCTTCGCTTCACAGGATCGGACAGAATCTCTATTGCTGTGATAATGATGTGAATAATGATGTGGATTATGATCAGGGACAGTGAAGAGCTGGTTCTCAATATCACGTATGATTACATCACCAACAGAAGTCCAAACCTTTTGTTATACAAGTGAAATAATCGTTGTCGCCCTCCACAATCTGTTCGCCCGCTGCTTTCCGTTTGTCTGGGTGATGTTTGAGGACCATGGCTTTATCTGTGGAGAAACAACAGCTTATCAGGAACCAATCAGGATCTAACGTTCTTGCCGATTCCCTTACGGTTAGCAAAACAGAGAGATCAGGAAACAAACTCACGAGCAGCTTTGATCTGTTTCTGGGTTGCCTTGTACCTGATGTGAGCCAGACCTAAAACAGCATAGTGATCTTGGTTCTGTCGAATCAACAACAACGTCAAATGAGTTCATACAGAGACACTCAGGGTCAGTCGCAGTTGTCTAAGACAGACAAACGTCTCTACAAACCTTCCAGTCTTTGGGGTCGAGTGTCTTGAGCATGGGATACTCCTCCAGCTGAAGCTCCTCATCCTCCTCTTCCTCAGACAGCTCCTCCTCTTCCTCCAACTCTTGAAATGAGGCAGACACATTTCTACTCTGGCGCTTCAGGAACGCCTCGAACCAGCGGCCGACCGGCTCGACCTGAACCTGGACTGAGGCTGAGAGAGATCAGAAAAGAAAGCAATTTTACAAAGCGTTCATACAGCGGAGTTTGCATCTGGTGTAGCTGACCTAGAAAATTACATACAGAGAAAACTATACAGGAGTAACCTCATGCGTCCCCATGTGTGGACGTTGTACTTTCGCTTCGCTACACACAACGTGTAATTTAAACCAAATGAAAACTGTTCACAAGACTCTAGACGGTCATTTAAGGGTTAAACTTCTGGTGCACCGAGTCACGTGACACATGATATAGATTTCCATGAAGCGCTTCTACGAGCACAGAGCCCGAGAACAAAAGTGCCTCTGGTGAGAAACCTCTTTACGTTTTTTGGGTGTAAAGAGTAGCGTCTCTAGTTTCGTTTGATACGCTGCTTTAAAATTTTGGTAATTTTTTGTGCATCAGCACGCTGATAAACATGATGTCCACAAACGTGGATTGTGGGACATTATTCCCACTAAAGTTGAAAAAAGTTAAATGTGTCTTTCAGAGGCTTAATATGGAGTTATGATGAAAATAAGCTGCCTTTCAAACTGTTCTGAGACCAGTGCAGACAGACAGCACACTGGAGGTTAAGTCATTCACTACATAGGGTGCAAGGGAGCATCCTATAGCTCTCCTATAACTGTTCTGAGACCAGTGCAGCCAGACAGCACACTAGAGGTTAAGTCATGCACTAAATAGGGAGCAAGGGAGCATCCTATAGCTCTCCTATAACTGTTTTGAGATCAGTGCAGACAGACAGCACACTAGAGGTTAAGTCATGCACTAAATAGGGAGCAAGGGAGCATCCTATAGCTCTCTATGCAGTTAAGTGCATTCACTCCTAAAATCTGATCAAAAGTTCAGTTTCAGGCTGCAGATGATGTTTGGATCACTCAACATGTTTGACACACATGGGATGATGATCATCAGTACATAGATTCACCATTTACAATGTGTCATTTTATTTGAACATGGTTGGCTGTGATTGGATGATGCTGGATGTTACTTTCAATCTGAATTAATTATGATAATTTCTGATGTAATGTCTGTGACGTCTCAAAAACATCACTAACCAACACTCCTGGAAACAAACTATTTGATGGGGGAAAAATGATGTGTGAGATTCATGTAAAATACAACAAAACACTGATCTCTGAACAACGAACATACCTCATAAGAATCAGTAGGATCAATTAAACATTAAACTATATCCATATGACAAGACATTATGTAAAAAAAAACCCTAATGAGTCTGTGTCAAATCTGCATTGTGTGTGTTTGAATCTCTCACAGACACGCACTCATTTTCTCATTATTACTGACACACTTACCGGCGACGGCGGAACACACAACAGTCATCTGCCCTTCTAACGCCTCCGTCAGCATCTTCACTAGTTCAAACACACAGATGACCTACACAGCTCGCATCAGCATGAGAAATCGGACTGATTTTAAGTTTTTCAGCCGGTGTTTCAATCAGATCTGGCAGATCCACATGGGCCCTGCACAGCTGTACTGCTAGTGAATTCGGTGGTACACTCAAATCCTTCCGGTGCGCCTCAGCGCGAGTGAAAGTGGTTCCACTAGAACAGAATACCGGTACAAAACCTCACTATGGACCACTAACAAAAGTTCCGTCCAAAATATGGAGCTATATATATGCCACAATTCTGCATTCGCAAAAGTCAATTTTGAGCGCACAAAAAAAATTCTGCGCTTGTAAGATGAAATTTTGAGCGCACAAAAAGTAATTTTGTAAGCACAAGATGATATTTTGGGTACACAAAACATTTTCTGCATGTACAAAATTATATTTGGAGTGCACAAAAAGGTTTTGTGCATGCAAGATGCTATAAGATATTTTGAGTGCAAAAAAAAATTCTGCATACGCAAGATGATATTTTGAGTGTACAAACAATTTTCTTCATGCGCAAGATGATATTTTGATTGTGTGGAGCCTCTCCATGTAGAATAAAAAATATTTTATAACGTTATTGATATGACTACAGTCTTCATTTTAATGTGTGTGCTCATGATTTCCTACATATATTGGAAAATGACATTTCAAGTCTTTAGGAGTTAAACTTTTTAAAGCGTAAAAAATGACTGAGGGCACCTTTAATTAGCTTGGTTACTCTTATTATTGTATGTTGCGCCATCTTTGATTTTTAAATGAGAATGAGGCTGAAGGATAGATGTACGGTCTCTTTAATGAGTTGTGGAAAATTAGATGTGATCTAGAAGTTTTTTGAAGTTTTTTGAAGTTTTTTGTTCTATTGGTGTTTACATTTACATTGTCATATGTACTCTTGTTTATTTTTATTTTTAAATAAGCCTTAAAAAAATCTATGGTATTTAAGTATATATATATATACTTTTAAAACAAGCTCCGCGGTTTTACCAAAAAAAGAGCGTAACGGTCAACTAGCGTGTTACGACAGTGAGTCACCGTTTGCGGACACCATGCAAATGAATGTGGAGAGCCGTAAGCTGACGCCTATCTGTCGCAGAATGGTCAATTTATTGTCTTATACAACAGCAATATTATCGTCGACAACTCCACACATAGTTCATTCCAAAAGCATTGTTTAGTGTAAAACTTGTGAAAGATTAGCGGACAGAGGTCCATTTACTGAGCAATGAACGGTTTCCTCACAAAAGCAGTTTATTAAGGACACTGAAGCATCTCCTCCTTAGACATCCATTAAAAAACGGCCTCGTGTCTCCTCGCTAGTGTACCGACCATAGAATGTCTACGGGACCGCTCCCTTATCCATTTTTTTGGTAACCTTGTAGACCAGTTTTGTAGAAGGGCTCTGTTATTTTGACGGAAACTACGCTGTCATTTCAGACTCTCGCGAGACTTTAGATAACTAGGGGGTTACCTTCTAGACACGATCCGGGAACTGTGGTGGCCATTGTGATTTTTTTAGAGGCAGGAAGATTAGCAAAACAGCCATTATAACACGAAAACATATTTAGATAACGTGATTACATTTAATATTGAGATATACAATTAATAAGGTGTATAATATGTAAACAGTGAAGTGTAAAGGGCTGTTAGTGCTCTAAAATTTCAAGTCTGTTGGTGGCACTGTGACCTAACTAATTGTAACACAATTATGTCTCTGAAAAATAATGTAATTATTTTACACCTTAAAAATGTAATGTAAGGCTTTTAGATGGCAGATACATCTTTCTTAATACTGCATTATTACTTGACATTGAAACAGTTCTCATAGTAGTCTTAATGTGATACAATCTTTATTGACCTATAAAAATCTCCATTATTAACACCTGTACAGATTACATTAAACATACAGAAACTGTGAGCCCGTTGGCATCTCCAAACAGGTTAGTTAATCTACCTAAACCATGACAATGTCCAGGCCTTAATGCACACAATATCAGAATTCATCCCAACACCCAAAATATTAGACATTTTGTGTAAAGACACTCCTGTTTTTGTTTTACTAGGAACATGGAGTTCACATGTTTCTATGAAATGTACATTTAGTTATTTTTGTTTTGTTTGTTTGTTTAGTTTTGCCTGTGACACATGGCACTTCCATTGGGCATTTCAGTGTAATCTAAAGAAAAGTGTCATTTGTTCAACAGCTCAACGACTCTGAGCGCTTCTCTTTCACATATCAAAACACAAACATACTGTAACACACATATGCAACACACTCACAGCACGGTCAGATGATGCCCGACCTGCTGGAACCCACAAATGGCTTGAATATCTGGAGCGATGTGTTACATTTCAGTGTTTGAGTGCGATTCCAGCAGAGAGCATCTCACACCGATCTGAGATCAGCTCACGCAACCAATACTAACATAAACACTGAGTGTAGAACTGGATTCAGAGAAACCTCTCCCAAGTTCATCAGTGTTTGAACACAAATTGACAGTACGTGTTTTTACTTATTTATTTATTTTTTATATTTATTTATGTTATAAGGAGAAAAAAGGCACCCAATCCTCATATCTAAAAGATAAACACAAGGCTTTGCCGGTGCCTAAAACTAATTAGGGTGAATCTCAAAAAAACATGTTCAGGTCACATTTCACCACAACATCCAAAAAAAAAAAAAAAAAAAAAAAAAATATATATATATATATATATATATATATAAGAATATTTTATAGTACTATTATAGTAATATTTTGCATTGTAATCAAGTATCTTTTTTTACTGTCTATTATTGGTGCCAGATGGGCTGGTTTGAGTATTTCAAAAGTGATCAACAGAGAATGGCCAGACTGGTTCACACCGATAAAGTCTACGGTAACTCAGATAAACACTCTGTACAATTGTGCTGAAATGAATATCATCTCTGAATGCTATTGTGAGATGTGGGTTGGTCCTGTTTTGGAGGCACTAGGGGGACCTACACAATATTAGGCAGGTAGTTTTAATGTTGTAGCTGAACGGTAAATATATATATATATTTTAGGGCTGTCAATCGATTACAGTTTTTAATAGAATTAATTACATGGTGTCCCGATTAATTAATCGTGATTAATCGCATATACAAATATTTGCTGAAAGCCCCTCATATAAAAATTATTCAATATATAATGATGAAATAATTATACATAGTTATCTTTATATATTTAAAAATGATATATATATATATATATATATATATATATATATATATATATATAATTCAAATGTTCAGATAATTAAAATGCTTGTGGCAGAAGAGTTCATCTTTGATGAGACGATACAAAAAGCGTCTTTATAATACAATGTACTGTTTACTACCACATTATTGATCATAAGTCAATCATTGACACACAGTTCACAGTAATCCATTTCACAAGTGAATTTATCAATCAGTTGGAGATTTATTATGAGGGCTTGTTTAAGGACCCGTCAATGAACACCTGCTTCAGACATGCTTGTGAAGCGTCTCGGGTGCGTTGCGTCATAAACATAATATTTTAGGTCACTGTGTCAAGTTAAATATAGTTTAATACTTACAACACATCTTGAGATCTCTTAGTTCAGATTTGTGCTCCATCAAGTGTTTTGAAAGCAAGAATGTGACGCATGTTTGTGTTGTTCTGCTGAAGTGTTTCTTCACTGTATAAACTGTGTGTTGCTCATACAGCTGAAGTTTCACTTACTGCCCCCTGGAGTAAACAGGTGGTACTACAAGCATTTCTCAGGAATCTTCCTTATTACGGTCCGGAGGCATGTTATTAATTGCGTAAATTTTTGAACGCATTATTTTTTATAAAATTAATTGCACTGAATTAATGCGTTAAATCGGCAGCCCTATCTATATATATATATATATATATATATATATATATATGGGTTACAATCATAACAAAATTGGGCAGAACATGTGTTTAGCAAGAAAACTGTCACAATAGAAAAATCTTAATGGTCCTAAAAATATGCTTCGTTTTCAAAATATATATTTTTTCTTTCTTTTGATTTTGGTGTGAAATATGACCAGCTCATGTTTTTGACAGGTTTCCCCAGATTCACACATGTATTGTTTTATTTTCTCAGACAAAATTCACAGTTTTGTTCTTGTCAAATTCATCTAAACAAAGACCTCATATAAACTGTTAAGAGCAAAAAAGGTTAATACATTTGCATTTGTAGTTAAAAACCATGATACATTATTTGTCCTCTTCAGTCTTTTAGTATATTTACAAAAAACATTTTTAACATCAGAACATAAAATGAGAACATACTTGAAACTGTGCCCAGATTACAACCCTCCTGCTCACAACTAATTACCGACAATCTCAATCTTGTCAACCGGAATCTCTGATCTGGTAAAATCCCATTATCCTGTCAGAAGCAACAGTGAGGGGGGCATTAAAAGGTCTTAAATGGAGGTTTGGGATCATTACAGCACTAACAGAGTGATATCGGTGAGGTAAAACGCTTAAGCTGAAGGAATGGAAATGACATTCCCAACATAACAATCCCAGAATGCCAATATCCTAGAGGTGAGAGAGGTCGAGGGGTTTTGGAAGTGCACTTCCATGTGACTTGTGTGTTAAGCTGGTCAATAATTATCATTTAGTTACAATAACTAAAACCAATCAGACATCAGTAACAGTTTAAAAACCAACTTTGTTAAAAAAACAAAACAAAAAAACGTTAAGGCATTCTTTCACCAAAATCTCCACAGTTACGACTTTGGTTTGTCCCTCTAAAGAACGTCCCCAAGGTGCCTAAGAGGTGTTGTCAGGGTCATCTCCATGGCAGCACAGAAATGCCCTGGAGATGTGTGTGTTAGTGATTTTTAAGTGACTGTCCATTCAGATGGAGGTCAGCCAATGGGAGTGAGGTGTGTGTGTATGTTTATACATATACGTGTGTGTGTGTGTGTGTCCTATCTGCGTGTAGCTGATGCCGGTCCGCTGTAGAGTGGTGTGAGGTTGTTTGGAGATGTTTGGGGCAGGCGCAGGTTGCCATGGTTGGTTCGTGGGCGACTGATCTGAAGGCGTCTCAGGTACTCGGCGTGAACCGGTTTATGGCTCTGCAGAACTTTCATGGCCTCATCAACAGGAAACCACTCCCGCTTACGTCCTACAGAGCAAATATTTTTTTACAAATATTAGTTTCAAATTTACAGTGGGATCCAAAAGTCTGAGACCACACTGGAATAAAAAAAGTTAAGGATATTTAAATATTTAAAGGGATAGTTCACCCAAATATGAACATTCAGTCATTGTTTACTCACACCTGTGTTGTTATAACCCCATAAAACTTAATTTTTTTCTTGACACAAAAGGGAGAAATTGTGAATAAAAGTGCTCAATGATGTCATACAATGGCAGTTTATGGTGACCACCTCTTCAAGCTTCAAAAGGACACAAAAGTATCATTCAGAAGTCTAATTAATTATTCATGAGACTTATGATTGTTACTAAAGCATACGATAAGATTTGGTGAGAAACAAACTGAAATCTGATGTATTATTGAGTGAAAATGTTCACTGAACATTTTGTTTATCTAAAAAACATGTCCTCCACAGCTAGTGACAACAGAACACAACTGCACACAAAACAGAGAACAGAACTTAATAAACATGTCTGAAGAGTTTGTAGTTGAAGAATTGATGCATTTCTGTGCCCAGCCTTTTTTTTTTTTTTTCAAACGACACGTGATAAAAGGTATATTTTCTATGGTAATCAGAGTTTTTGTCCTAACCAGTTGTGACGAGCGACGGTACATTCTATCGATCGCTTGTTTTCTATTTTCGGCATCATGCGGGTAACTCCGTCCACGGTGAACTGGACCAAAACATTCAAAAAATAAGGCTGGGCATAGAAATGCATCAATTCTTCGACTACAAACACTTCAGACATGTTTAGTACATTCTGTTCTCTGTTTTGTGTGCAACTGTGTTGTGTAACTGTTGTCACTATCACTGTTTTTAGATAAACAAAACAAGTTTTCGTTTGAATGCCCTAATGTCACGAGGGTTGTGTAAAATGGCAGGCAAAACTGCTAAAAACATATAGATTTGCCCCTTGAAGGTCTCTGCGTTGTTCTGTCTTTTCTGAGCACTGAAGTAAAGCGATTATTGTTAATAATTTGCACTTTACAAATTCATCCCGTTATTAATTTTATCTGACTCCAATTTTATATTAATCAGACTCCATTTTTATGTTGACCTCTAATTTAGATTAAAGCTCTAAATACTTTCTGATCATTCTTTTATTTTAATCATTTAAGTTATTGATTACTCTGAATCCTCTTCTATTCATTTACCTTTTGATCAGTTTCTAATGAGATTCAAACTGATAGTCTTTAAGTGGCTTCCTCCTACATTAAAGCTTCAGTTATGATATAAATGATTCCTAAAATGGTATTCTCCTGCTCGGTTCCTCCAGAGCAGTTTCTCCTATTTTAAAGAACCAGTGTTGATATAAATGATTTCAGAGGAATACAGAATAAATCAAAAAGTAACAATTTATTTGCCAGGTAAGATTTAAAACACAAGTTAAAGAAGTCAAAGAACATACCTGGCAGTTGAGAAAACTACATGTAATTGCAAAGCATGTGAGATCTGAATGCAGATTTCTGTTATTAAAGTTACACACAGTGAGGTGTGCGGGATCATCTGACTACAGAGAACCTTGAGCTCTGGGCCAGCCTTCATAAATATCCAGACAGAATACACATTGTGTACCAAATGGTATTATCCTTTGTGTATTTGGGGGTGAATGGGTTCTTGGCTTCCTGGTGTTAAACCTTCAAGGAGGGGGATAGATCTCCAGAGTTATTCAGTATTTGGCAAAGACCTTATAACTTTGTTGTCATCAAGTTTTATAAACCTGGGGACAAAACACTATACCAGACGCACTGAGACATTTTGAATGATACCAAACATGTTACACTAGTTACATTATTTGTATACATCAGATATGGTCTCTTGTTACATACAGATATTAATATTAATTAAATAGACCAAAAATATTGATGACTCATCTTGCACTACACAGATTTGTATCCAGTCAAATTCTCTGTAGAAGGAGAAAGTTCCTCCCACTAAAACCACCTGACACTCACATAGCAACGATCAAATCATGATTCATGGCTGAGACATAAATAAAGTCTATTGACTATTAATTAAAAGGGACATTTGTGTTTAAACATGGATAAACAAATGATTCTTTATACATATCCACCCCAAACTTCCTGTTTCAACTGGATATACATCATTAATAGGGGGGAAAAAATATCCCTTTTCTGGTAATTTTATGGGGCTGTTTGCGTGATGTGTGATGTGTGAGTCAGAGCAGTATTCGTGCAGTCAAGACGACCCATAGGGCAGAATACCTGGCTGATCCATCACAAACACGCAAACACACTCACCAATGTTGACAGAGTCCTCCCAATCGTCCAGTGTTTCCGTCACTGTTAGCACATACACATATGTCCTGTGTTTGCGGTCCTGGTTCTGCTGTTGTTGAGAAATTGAGTATTTCAGTATGAGGGATTGTAATCGCTGCACCACAGAATGAATCAAGACAAGCGGAATGAAAATCAAGAGATTAGATACTTACCTCGAATACACCGAGCAAACGACCCAGCTTACCCTTCACTCCAGCCTAAGGGAGAGAGAGAGAGAGAGAAAGAGAGAGAGAGAGAGAGAGAGAGAGAGATAAGGATCAAATGTACACATGTCTTATTGCCTTGAGATTCCAAAAGTTTAATCAGACATCTGAGACCAGTCTGACTCAAAAGCTCAACTATATACTAACACCTTAAGCTTCTAGTCACTGACTTGTACCATGAACATCATAACTCTAGCCCAACTTTACAAGACAAAATGAGGTCAAACATTCTCACAAAACATTAATAATCTATGAGCTGAAGTAGAAACAGATAGTAAAATAATATGAAAGAATATGAGTTGGACAGACTCACCTCCTCATACACCTCTCGTACCGCAGCTCCACACGGCTCTTCCTCTGGCTCCATTCCACCACCGGGAACGATCCACTGATCCGGGTTCCGACTGCTGCTGACCAACAAAACCTGCAGAAAAAACAAGCAGAACCGATTCACTCTCGTGCCACTTAATTCTTCAAAAGATTTGCATTGCTTGAAGGAAATGCTTGCGAGGCAGAAAATGAATAGTCATTATAGGGCATGTCCACACCAGTCACTGATATCAACACTGATATGAATGCAAGTCAATGGAAGATTTCTTTAAATTAACTTTAAATATACTGTATCTTAAAAAGAATAACGTTATCAAACACCAAAAATAGATAGCACACCTGAGGCTGAAATTTTTTCTTTTTTTAAATTGTATCCTCTTTTCTCCCAATCTGTAACGCCCAATTCCCAGTACTTCGTAGGTACTCGTGGTGGCGCGGTTTCAGTTGCCTCCGCTTCTGAGACTGTCAATCCGCGCATCTGATCACGTGACTCGTTGTGCATGACACCGCGGAGACTCACAGCATGTGGAGGCTCATGCTACTCTCCACGATCCACAAACAACTCACCACACGCCCCATTGAGAGAACCACTAATCACCACCACGAGGAGGTTACCCCATGTGACTCTACCCTCCCTAGCAACCAGCAAATTTTGGTTGCTTAGGAGACCTGGCTGGAGTCAATCAGCACATCCTGGATTCAAACTCACGACTCCAGATGTGATAGTCAACATTAATTCTCGCTGAGCTACCCAGACCCCTACAAAACAAAGTAACCATAACCAGAATGTTTAAGGAATATATCAAGTCTCAAATGCATTCCTTGCACCTTCTCTACAGCAAGCAGCGTGTCATGTAGCATCAAAAGCAAATCACTCCCATTACATATCGATGATGATGTCTATACCAGATGTATCCGAAATTTAAATCATCTTTCGTTTCTAACAATATAATACAAATATATTTCATACCAGTGGATTTGGATTGAAAATAAATAAGGATATCGGTTATATACCCATTTAACTGGTCATGTCCAGTGTAGACAGGGTGTTTGTGAAGGGAGATTTCTTTTCCAACTCTATTTAAATAGATAGCCAGGGATTAAGTCTACCAACAAAAATGTGTTACAATGGATTCAAAGTACACAGACTTATTCCCTTTGTCTGTTAGTGTGTGTGTGACATGTGACAGATGGTTAGAACCTGTGATTGGCTGATCCTCCAGCTGCTGATCGGCCCACAGGTGAATACCGCAGTAAGACTGATGGCGGTGACATCACGTGTATCTGTTAGATTCATGACACTCGCTGTCACCTGCCATGTTCTGGGGCAGACGGAGGTACAGTGAGGTTATTTTAATGATGTGCCGCATTGTTTACAGTACTCACCTTCTCAAAAGAAAGGCGATATATTCACTGCCACAGTGTGTGTGTGTGTGTGTGTGTGTGTTAGATAATGGAAAGATCACTGTTTGACTCTATTTGTGGTGTCTCAAGATGTTTGCACAGAACACACTCACAGTCCAACTGTTTACATGCAGCATTGTTCCAGTTCTTCAAAATCACAATTGTATTCTTCAAACATGTTAGTCCGGTTCTGATGTTTCACAGAGAACAAGGCGCAGTCTGACATGACTTTAACATTAAATATATATTTACAACAATATAACCTTTTGCACAAATTGAAGTACCTGAGAACCACTTGACCAAAACCAGTAACTTACAGTCCCCTACTTATTTCTGCTCAAACCCAACACTTAAATATGTTGCATTATGGAAGTAAAATGGTTTGGGAATGTAATCTCATATTGAATTTAAGAGGTTGTCAATGATGCATCAAGGACATTTGAAGCCTAAACAAAGTGGGCGACAAACATGAATCATTATGCATTTACACGACATGACGAAATGGATAACAGCATCGAAGTTCCAGCTGTCAGGATCAGTGTATTCCCAAACTCCAGTACAGATTGAATGCATAAACAACAGCTCTGAATCTCATATATGTGATCTTTCCTCCAGATATCACTGCAGCATAACAAATAACTACTATCAGTTATTGTTTTTCATATCCTGATTTATCGGCACACAACCGAGTCATAATATGATATGCTTCTTTCCATGTCAGTTTTCTGAATCAGCTTTATGTTTGCAATATCAACAAATGAATAACTCAGCATGATGAAGCTGATATACAGTAGATTCTAGGAAAACACTGATAAAGACACCTGCACACGGTGATGCTGAAGTAATGCAGTAATCCCACAAACAAACTCTGCTACAGATGGAAGTACGAGATGATATGATAGCGTTTATTTATTAACACAGTCGCATATCAGTGCTGACAGTCTATAAAGTGTTAAATGAGAGGCATTCATCTTGCTTTAATTTAATGCGCTTGTTGATCCTCGGGCCCCTGCTTGACTTCTTTCATCCGACACAAAGAGCAGCCCTTTCAAATCACTTACACAGACATGCACTGACTGTGGATCAGTCTGCGCTTGGCACACGGTGCCAGAAATGTATGTAGAGCTGGTCTGGGATCAGTCCACCGAAGGGGTACAGCAGCATAGTTACAAGCCCCGAATTACACCAGAAATACTGCTACACATCATGGATTCTACTGTTTGGTAACTTGGATACACGGAAGATCATCGGAACGGAGTCGTAGAAACATCTGACAACATAAATGTTCCTGGTTCAATACAAGTTAAGCTCAATCGGAAGCATTTGTGGCATAATTTTCCATAAAGCACTTACAATGAAAGTCAATGAGGCAAATCCGTTAAAGTAAAAAAACTTTTTTTAAGCTTTTTTTTAAAAGTATAGCCGCAAGACGCAAACAATGTGTGTAACATGATTTTAGTGTGATAAAATCACTTATAAACCTTTTTCCGGTGGAAAGTTATAGTCAATTTTACAATGATCTTGCCATGGCCACATAACACTGTAAATTGACTATAATAATGATGATTTAAACAACTTTACAGCTCAAATACTACACAAGTTTTAACAGAGGAATTAATGTAAGTGCTTTTATAAATATTTTCTGCCTTTAAACCCTCCAAAAATTGGCCCCATTGACTTCCATTGTAAATGTCTCACTGGGGATTTTGTAGAGAAAAGGAGCGACGAGTCAAAATTAGGCAATTTTTTTTAGGGGGTTTGGGGGGTTCATGATGATGCCACAAATGCTGTTGGTTAAGCTTAACTTTATATTCCTTTAATCTATAATAATATTTCCACTAAACACATACTTTTGTGCACTAAAGCACTCATATCTTTACAAGTTAAGGTTTATGAAGGAGCTTTTTAATTATTAACAAGATGCAGTCAAGACTTAACTGGTCAGCCTGAAGCAAGTAAAAACTTTCTGGAAAAATCTTGATCTTGATCTTAATCGCAGCATTCTGGGTCGAATATGTTTGTATAATGAGCGCTAAACTGTAAAACTGACCATTTTCCTAAGCAACCGAATTTCTGTACAAGATTCATATCTTTTCACATAATAAAATAGTTTGAACTCAGATAAACATTTCATGCCTATTCATTTATTTGGTACATAGCAGTGTCGTACGCTGGATGATGTACAGTTTAGACATTCATTATTTCAAAATAAACCCATTTAGGTTGATTCAAGCCCGCTCTGCTTTGTGTCTGGGTCCAACTAACAGGATTTATTTTCTGCTGAGTGACCGATTATAGATATACCTCTTTCAAATTGAACTACAGTATATGAATATACATTAAACACCAAAAACTTTTGCCCTCCTAAAGAAAAAGCGATTCTTCACTTGCTGATAAGAGATAACCCGCAACAAAACCCTTACGACAAGAAAATGAATGTGATAGCACAGTGTTTATGCAGTTCTTTCAGAGGTGTCACTGGGCGTGATATACGCAGTTAAACCCTGGAGATCTGCATTCAAAGCGTGTCGTTTCATGACAGTACTTTCTTGGAAGTAGGTTAACCTGGTACAGCTGTATACATGCAGGAATGAGGGGGGAGTTTCGGAGAGCTGCAGGCCTACGTGCTTTTATTGCATAACTGCACTGGAGAGGCCCAGTGACCCACAGTATACCTGTAAGTTACAGTTAACAGGACAACTACATGTAGTGACACTGGCTGAGCAGACAGACAGACAGAGTGGCAAAAGTTACGGTGTTTAATTCAATTTACTATGCAGTTGACACAGGTTGACTTGGCTAATGAGGATCAATGGGACTTTATGGTGTTATACTTGAGCCACAATTCTGCATGCACAATATTATATTTTGAGCGCACAAAGAATGTTCTGCATCCACAAGATAATATTTTGTGCTTGCAAAGAGGTCTTTTACATGCAGAGTAGGTAGGAGGAGAAAGCAAAATGAAAGAATTCTTAGCAAATTCACATTCAAATGAACTTTATTCAAGTGTAAAATTTAATGAATTTATCTTTGCAAGAACATACATTGCTTTATAAAACTGAGTTCAAGCACATGCAAAATAATTTTTTGTGCCCTCAAAATATCTTGCGAGTACAGACATTTTTTTAATACTCAAAATATCATCTTACGCATGCAAAATATCTGTGCGCTCAAATTCATCTTAAGTGTGCAGAATTTTTTGGTGCTCATAATATCATATTACGACTGCAGAATATATATATATATCTTTGCACTCAAAATATATATCTATATCTTGCAGGTGCAAAATAACTTTGTGCTTTCAAAATTTCATCTAGCACACGCAGAACATTTTTGTGCGTTCAAAATATAATTTTGCGCGTGCAGAATTGCGGCACATATATAACTCCATACATTTTGGCCTGCACCGCGTTGTGCGACACAGATTACAGCCCTGGTTGAGGAATTAAATGAACAGATGTGTTCCAGATTACACTAAAAGTATAGCAGTGATCTGAACACTCACATACATGCCTGCAAAAACGTCACTTTCCAGGAACAGCTGATGCCTTTTGACCATGAGACAAATAATAAACTGATAACAGATCAATCCCAGCACTCTCTGTGTAAACTCTGTATGCATATAAATTGTGCACTGTGTCTGTGTGTGTGCTAGAATAATTGGGCATCTATCAGATGGCACATCGCATGACAGCATGTATATGAATTTTTTTTTATTTTTTATTTCCAACCCATGTTGTTCTTATATATCCAGTAGTCTGTATATATATATATATATATAATGCACATATATCCATATATCTATATGCTCATATATATCCTCTCTGGGAGTAAGGTGAAAGGGTCAATGTATGTCGAATACACTGATTTATCATAGGAGCATCATCACCGTTGCCCGGGTCCATACCTCATCCTCCCGTTCGTTCTTGAAGCACAGGCACGCCGCACGCCGCTTGAATCCTTCCCGGTCGAAGGTCCGCGTCTGGTTCGGTTTGAACTTCATGCTTTAATCCTGTCGGTCGTTCCGTAGATGTATCCGACCGGTCAGCAACGCTCCGAGAACGGCCCGGGCTCCGTGAGTCACCACCGACGGTCAGAGAGACAGCGAGAGGCGGACCAGTACCGGGGCTGAACCGAGCCTTCGGGGTTGCGTTGATTTTAAATCCTTTTTACAGCATTCATCTGTATTTAGTCCAGTAAATTCGATTCTTTATCCTCCTTAACAACTACTTTGGATGCCGTTATCCATTCTCATGTTAAAATATCTCGCGATTCCCCTGTATATACACGTCTATGGTGGGCCGGGTGCGAATGTACTAATGTTTACTATGTTGACGGGTTTTTTCTTAATATTCATAAGCTAACCGTCGGCATTGGAAGGTCACGAGGCAACGTCAGCATAAATTAGTTAATTCTCACAGCGCAAGCCTTCGCCATTGGAGGGTGAAGACGCAACGTCTTCGTGACCTAATTAATATGCATAAGCTAAACCGTTACCATAGTATGGTTCGTACATTTCGCAGGCGTAGCGATTCCGTGAACTGCGCGCTCACACTCATCCGTTACCGCATTAATAGCGTGGCCTTCAATCACATTTACCGCAGACATGACACAACCGTTTCTCATTTCTAAAACTGTAAAACCTCTAGTGTAGATGTTTTAATAAGCGGTGATGAGCCGGTGGAGTCTTAATATTAATATGGATATACATAATTTAATTAATTTTCAATTCTTTAAAATACTTTTAATGTATTTCATTTTTATGAATTAGTTAATTTAGAATTATTATATATATTTTTATTATTATTTATTGCATTGCAGGCTTTGTTTATGGACACATCAGTTGTCAACAAGCAAAACACATCTAGTTTATGCACATGTATTGCAATAAGTAATACCATGGTATTCTCTGAAGTATCTTGTCTGTACCATGGTAAAGTCTATGTGATGATCTGATGCCATCACTGTACCACTGGCACCATTACAGTACATTTTTTTTGCACATGTAAATGTTAGTCAGCACCTGAAACATTGGTCTGATAGAATTGTGATGATATTCTAAAATCTGTTCTCTGAGCTTTGTAAACAAAGTGTCATGACCCATGCTGATGTTGACTAGCTCAAACTCATTAAGCATATGTTAATCAACAGCATTGTGGAAATAAACTTTTGTTGATTAATGAGATTACATGGAATTGATCAGGCCAACATCTGCCACAGTGAACACACACACACACACACAACTTTTAATTCTCAAATAGCTAAAAACTGACCCCCTAAGACATGCGTGTTACTCAATAGATCACACTGCAAACCCCAATGTTCAGAGTAATTAATTGTATTGAGTTGGGAAAAATTAAAGTTCCAATAAATTAATCTTGATGAGTATTTAGATCTTTCTTTTGAGTTCACGAAACTGACACCTTATAAGTAACCTGAACTGTTTTATTGTTTTGATTTTAATGAACTTTAATGAAAAAATATGTTTGGTAAACTCAAACTGGGCAGTGGATTTCTTGTTCCCAGCATGCTTTGCATTGGACTCGATAAGGAATGTAAATGTTAAAATGAACTGAATGCAACATGAATGCAAAGGGGTAAACTTTATTTAGAAGAGTGAAGATAATGGTGAAGAGTGTAGCTTGAGCTAATGTTGAGGACCGATACCAAGTGTGTATCTTACTTATTGCTTTATCCTTTATTAAGCAAGTCAAAATGGAAAGTTACATGCCATCAAAATGTATGCGTTAGCTTACTCAATTTTTCAAGTTAAGAGCAATTAGCATGCATAAGTAGTGCAAACTCAAAACCTGACAGTTTCACTTAATTTGGGAATTTATTAACTAATAAAATGTGATGTAACTGATTACCTCAAATGCTTCATGTTCTGCTAACTTATTCAGGTTTACAGTGCACAGTACATATTTCATTACAAAATGTTTAAGTGGTTTCCTTGTCTGAAATAACACAAATTAAAGTGACATAGATTGGAACAGTTCACTGGTCTGAGTCACTCACCGGTCTGCTATCTGCACAACAACTAACACATAAACAATATGGTAAATAGTAATCAGTCTGTAACCGTGCAAACACTTTAGGTGATACCTATCTCTGATTAAACACTGAAATGACATTTTCAGTCACGAGCCTGAATATGTGCCATGCATATGCATGTGTCCCCATGTATCTGCAATATACAAATTCAGGTTGTCATATTTCAAGCTATAGCATAAATGAAAGCCTGCACTGTGGTCTCTTGAATCTCAACACTATTAGTGATGTGTTACTATGGTCATGAATGTTTAATTAAGCAGACAATTGTAGGAATCAACAACATTGTGACTAGAATGACATGAGGCTGAAAAATAAAAAAGGCTATAACACATTTTCCAGGACAATATTGAGAAACTCCTCTGACATTAATGTTTGTTGCATACTCTAAGCCCAAAGAAATCCGGTAATTATACTAATTTAGGTGCCACAGACATAACAAATGACTCATTAGATTTTGATTGCAACTAACGACAGACAAAGGTGATGTGGGTGTGATTATTTCACTACAACTCCAGAAGATAGAGATGGGTATATTTAACAGAATTAAACGCAAAGACTTTATACATTACTAAAATGTCCAAATTGTATTGAGGAGCATTACATTTCTCTAGTCTTGAATAAGTATATTTCTTTATCTTAGAAACTATTATTAAAACGAGAAGAGAAAATATTTGCGAGGACTCTGTTATTGCAGATATAACCTGCAGTCTGCATTTAGAGCAGCGCTGCGGCACTTCAACTGAGACAGTTACATAATCAGCCATTTATTAGAAGCACCAAGACATGTGGAACAAGAGAGAGAGAGAGAGAGAGAGGATGACAGAGAGAGAAAGTGCGTGAGAGAGAGAGCCTCCCAATGTCCTTTAGCATAATCATTAATAACTACTGAGGATATAAAATGTTGATTTTTAAATCCTTGAATTAGGGTTACGATACCTAAATTACAGTAGTTGGTACCAATACCAGTAACATAGTTTCAATGCTATTGAAATACAGATTTTCAGCTGTTTTAGAGATGTTAAACGTCAATGTAAATAGTATATATATATATATATATATATATATATAAAATTGCATGTTTACATGGTGTGACTCTATTAAGTAAACATTGCTTATATTATTATTAAGTAGGACCCCATGAAATCAGTTTGAATTCCATCTACTTATTTTACAAATTCTGTTTTCTCCATTCCGTGTTTTGAAGTTTAATTGAAATTTTATCATCAAAATAGCATCTAATCAAAATAATTCATATAATTTTAATCAAATGAAAATAGGACAATTACTTTTCAACATACCATTGCATTTAATCAAATGAAGTGCTTCAGTAAAGATCATCACAGCATAATATAAAACACAACATTGGTCTTACTTTTGTCAAATAAAGTGCTTCAAAACAGAGCATCAAAGATCGACGCAAACTTCTATTAATTCCAACAGCAATCTCGCTTGTGATACATTGCTTATATATGGTAATAATTATCATTATTATTATAGTAAATGTTACATTTTATTATACAGTAGTCATACACTTCTGTCACGATTTCTTCAATTTCACGGATCAAGCTTTTATTTTGAATTGAACTTTTATTTTGATGTTAACCGTGCGTTCAGACCAGAGGCGGCGAGAGCGCCAAAAATCACTCTGTCTGCCACGAAGTTTCGTGGACGCTCTGACGTAGTTGAAATAGGCGGCAACGTTTGATATGAATGCTTAGTTTTGTGAACTATATTTTAAGGGGCCGTAAAACATCCAGAAATGTCGACCGGTATCTTCAAGTAGTGTATAGCCTCATGAAATCTTTTAAATGTAAAAGAAATCGATCGATGGCAGTAGTTAAAATTATAGTTTTGTTACCAAAATAAACACGTTTCAAAATAGCTTCTTTACAGGCTATGTCGAAACTAAGCAACATCTGTAAGCTCTTGGCTATGTGTGATGTGCAGCTGGTAAAAAATCGTGCAAGTACCAAAAAAAAAACCATGCAATTTATTATATATAATATTATATAAACCATAATATCCACTTCATCAACTCGCCTGGTACACCAACAATTTCAGACACCTTTGTCCACGCATCGTTTTTTAAACATCGTATATTAAGGGAAAACCCGCCACGGCAATAATTAGTTTCTCCTCCATTTTGTCTTCACTATTGTTTGGTGGGAACCAAAGTTTACACGGTTGTGTTCTTTAGACTTCGCTAGAGCGGAGCACTGGAACTTTCCTCTGACACCCACAACACCCAAGACGCACCGGCCATGGACATGCCGCTTCTCGCCGCCGAATGACTTCCGCTCGATTTCATGCTCTCGACACCTCTGGTCTGAACACACCACGTTAAGGCTTATGCGTTTTTGTAGATAGCTTCACACCTCCGGATAAGTTGGTTATATGGCCCAGTGAGATTATTAAAATGCTAAATATTGCGAATTATATAGTCTGCAGACGCTACGTGCTTCACAATGAATGTGCGCGCTCTTCCATCATCTACAACAGTTTTTTTTCAGCATATCAGCAACTTTACATATTCACTTTGAAGCATGCAGCGCATGCAGACTGAGTATTTATGTAATTAAAATGCATCTTTTTGCGGTTTAAGAATCACACTAGGACATATCATGATTTTAATTTGATTAATTGTCCATTTGTACATTATCCAGCATACATTTACGCATTTGGCAGATGCTTTTATCCAAAGTGACTTACAGTGCACTTATTACAGGGACAATCCCCCCGGAGCAACCTGGAGTTAAGTGTCTTACTCAAGGACACAATGGTGGTGGCTGTGGGGATCGAACCAGATTACCAGTTATGTGCTTTAGCCCATTATACCACCACCACTCCCATAAAAGTAGTGAAAGAGCACACGCTCAAATAAGCTTGTTAGCATTTGGAAGCAGTGTTGTGTCAATCAAGCAACGTGCGGGAAACAAATCGAGTCGGTGCTCAGTACTACCAGTACTGCAGAAACACTGGTATCGTTAGATCTCTTATCTTTTAGTATCAACTTGGTACCAAAGTACTGGCACTTTTGACATCCTACCTTGAATGAAGTTATAATGAATTTGGTGGTCAGTGAGTTAAATATACATAAATATACACATTCATATTTTTAGCATCTTATATCTTGCATTTGTTTGCACATATTCTTCTTAAAAGTTTATTTGACATAAACATTTTGTAACACCATTGCTGAGGGGTTTTCAGGAACAATCAGGTGTGATACTGAAAATGACTCTTTAAATAAAGAGATCAAACCAAATAACATAACAAAAAATATTATTTACTAAAACTGAACATTTACAGATTTTAATTTTCCAGACAAGTCATACATATTCCACACCAGCCTAAACACAAAACTTTACACACACACACACACACACACACGCACACACGCACACGTTTTGTTTGGATTACAACAACATCGGAGCAGGTTCTGTCAGGTAGGACATGATATAGATGGGTTAACTACATGCTTTTAATAAACTGAAGAGTTTCAAAGGAAGAAAAAAAGTACAAAATTCACATAATTGTTTTGTCCCTGACCATGAAGCAGCATATTTGCAACCCACGATTAAAAGGCCCACCCTCTATGCCCCATAACAAACTAAATAACCATCCATCTGTGGGTGTAAGGCCTGGGGCCCTGAATGCACAAGCCTACAATCTGTTTTCAGTAAAAGCTGCTGTGTCAATGACTTTAATAGTGACTGGACAACACGTTCTGACCTGGTCCAGTGTAGTGACCATGAAAGGGAAGCTGTCATGAAGCCCCAGGCCTTCATAATACATCATTTTCTGCCTGAACCCAGAACCAGAGAGAGCTCTGAGCTGATCCAGGGACAGTCACTCACAATCACACAAGGGCTGCAGTAGTTGGTTTTGAATCTTTTTTTTTTTTTTTTTTTTGTCCTGTTGCTGCTTTAATTTGACTCAGAAACTGTCCTTTTAATGCAAAAGAAGAAAGCAGGAGATTGCTTTTTTTCTTCTTCTAAACTTACATGTTGTTTCCGGCATAAAGCCTGGTCCATGTTCTGGCTGTAAGAGAGAGAGAGAGAAACTCAAACATCATACACAACACTATTAAATATTCAATTAATAATCGCATTTATGATATCACTTTACAATAAGATTAATTTGTTAACCTCAGTACATGCATTAGGTATCATGAACTAACAATGTACAATATTTTATTACAGCATTTAATTATTGTGGTTAATAAAATTGTTTATTGTTAGTTCCTAATTAACTAATGTAAACATAAACAACTTTAAATGTATTTTTGTTTTAGAATGTGTTGAAATTAACATTAATCAAGATTAATAAGTAAAGTGTAGTAAAAGTACTATTTATTGTCAATTTATGCCAACTAATTAAGTACACTCATGTTAACCTTATTGTAAAGTGTTACCACATTAATTTTCTAATTAGATACGGTGCAAAAAAAAAGGGTTCTTTATATATATATATATACAGATACAGATACAGACACACACACACACACACACACACACACACGGGCCAAAACATCATGACCACTCACAGGTGAAGCGATTAACATTGATCATCTCCTAATAAGGCCACATATCAAGGTCTGGGTAGATCAGATGGTAAGTGAACAATCAGTTCTCTTAGTCAACGTGTTGGATGCAGGAGAAATGGGCAGGAGTAAAGACCCGAGCGACTTTGACAAGGGCCAAATTGTTACGGCTAGACGACTGGATCCGAGCATCTCTGAAACGGTAATACTTGTGGGGTGCTCCCGGTCAGCAGTGGTGAGTACCTACTGACTGTGGTCTGAGGGGGGACAAACCACAAACCAGTGACTGGGTGTTGGGCGCCCAAGGCTCATCAATGTGCGAGGGCAACGAAGGCTATCCCGTCAAGTCACAGTCAATTTTAATGACAGTTACAGGAGGAATGTGTCACAACACACAGTGCATCACAACCTTCTGTGTATGGGGCTGCGTAGCCGCAGACCGGTCATAGTGCCCATGATGACCCCTGTCCACCGTCGAAAGTGCCTACAATGGGAATGCAAGCGTCAGAACTGGACCTTGGAGCAGTGGAAGAAGGTTGACTTGTCTGATAAGTCCAGTTTTCTTTTACAGCCGTGTACGTGTGTGCCGTTTACCTGGGGAAGAGATTACACCAGGATGCACTGTGGGAAGACAGCATGCCAGTGGAGGGAGATGCTCTAGGCAATATTCTGCTGGGAAACCCAGGGTCTGGCCATTCATGTAGATGTCAGTTGACACATGCCACCTACCTAAACCTCGTTGCAGACCAGGTACACCCCTTCATGGCAACGGTATTCCCTGATGGCAGTGGCCTCTTTCAGCAGGATGATGCGCCCTGGCACACTGTACACATTGTTCGGGAATGGTTTGAGGAACATGATGAACCGTTCATGGTGTTGCCCTGACTTCCAAATTCCCCACATCTCAATCCGATTGAGCATCTGTGGGATGTGCTGGACCAACAAGTCCAATCCATGGGGGCACCACCTCGCAAATTACAGGACTTGAAGGATCTTCTACTAATGTCTTGGTGCCAGATACCACAGGACACCTTCAAGAGGCTTGTAGAGTCCATGCCTCGGCAGATCGGCGCTGTTTATGGCGATACATGGAGGACCAACAGCATATTAGGCAGGTGGTCATAATGTTTTGGTTCACCTGTATAATTCTTTTTTCCATTATTATTTTGTGGTGAAATTGACCTGGAAAGGCTTTTGTGAGATTCACCAACTTTCCTACCCTTTTATTAAAATGCTACCCAAACACTCACATACTCAGATAGAATTAGAGATGATAAATTTTTACCTGTCTCAATGGCTTGAGGTTCATTGCTCTTCCACTGTTCAGCTACATCATTGGCCAGAGGGTCATCAGGGTTTGGAGCACTCAGCAGAGCCTGAATAGAGAGCAGCACTGTACGTATCTGCAGAGCTGGAGACCACTTATCTACCGAGAGAAAAACACAGACAGAAGCATCCATGTGTTCGTTTTGTGTGCTATATGTGTATATTAACTAGTCCAAAACAAATGTGCTGCTGATAGTGGTCAGATGAAACACAGAACACACAATGACCCCACTCAAATCTGTTTCGGGTGATCTAATCAAAAGGTTAAATGGGGTGCAAAATGCTTTATCACCTTTCAGAATGTCCAGACAGATTCTCCCCAGCTTGTCCACATTAGGGTGGTAGATTTTGGTCATGAAACGGACTTTTGGAGCAGCCATGGGGTATTCCTCCGGGAGAAACAGCTCCAGTTTGAAAGTCCCACCCTCGAAGGGTGAATCCTGCGGCCCAGAGATGACCACATGGAAATATCGCGCGTTCCCCTCGGCAGGCTCTGCTTTGATACCCGGCACAGGCTCTGCCATTAAGCGCTGTGTCTCCTACCAATTCATATGCATAAATTAAAAAAGTGCACAAATATAACAGCTGAACTTTAGTGGGTTTGAAGCATCACATCCTAAATGACAAGCTGTTTACATGGAAACTAAACACACTGCAATGTAAGGAGACTGGGCATTTAGAGAGCGCCTCCTGGTGTCATCTATGAGTGCTGCAAATGACCTCAGACCATCTCAGCTCAAGAGGTGCTCTGAGTTCAGTTTGCTTTATTCCTCAGAGAACATTATACACTGATCAGCCACAACATTAATACCGCTGACAGGGGAAGTGAATAACATTTATTATCTCGTTACAATGGCACCTGTCAAGGGGTGGGACATATTAGGCAGCAAGTGAACAGTAAGTTCTTGAATATGTGTTGGAAGCAGGAAAAATGGGCAAGCGTAAGAATCTGAGCTACTCCAACAATGGCCAAATTATGATGTCTAGACGACTGGGTCAGAGCATCTCCAATACGGCAGATCTTGTGGGGTGTTCCTGGTATGCTGTTGTTAGTATCTACCAAAAGTGGTCCAAGGAAGGACAACCGGTGAACAGAGTCATGGGTGCCCAAGGCTCATTGATGCACGTGGAGAGCAAAGGCTCCCTCCAGAAGAGCCAGATGAGTCTCGCCTGCATGAATGGTTTTTGCAAACCGGCAGTCGAGGAGCGCAACATTCTTCCCTGAGGTCCCAGAGCCGAAAGTCTAGAAGGACTTCCCCCATTATAGTGCTTATGGCAATGTCTCACTCTCTTCATCTCAGGGAACCGATGTTACGTGTGTAACCTGATATGTTACATATATATTTAAGATTATATTTGACTTTAATAGCTTTATCGTTTCATTTGAAGTGCAATTTGAATTTAGAATGGCCTTTGGTTTAAGTTGAAAAAATAAATGTATTTTTCAATGCAAAATATCCCCAGAACATTCACCGATCCCTCATCCGGGATGTTGCCGATGTAATTGGATATTGGTATTTATTGTTATTATAGATGAAATTGGCAACTGTTGAAAAGCCATCTATAATTGCACCATATTTTTTCCAGTTTCATTTGAACTTTTAGTTCAAATAAATAATAAAGTTCAAAGTTTGAAATAAAGCTGCCTTGTGTTATTGTGTAGGCTATTGCTTAAAGGTGCAATATATAAAAAAGTTAATGTAATATTTGCCTTTTTTTAGCCAATGTGTGAACGGCATGTATTGCAACTTAAAAAAATGAGCCCTTCCTGGACGTCCTAGGTTGCCTATTAAAGCCTATAGACTGATATTCATGCGAAGGGAGCGGGTCGCTTTTGGCGGGAAAATCCAAAGAATGTGAAGTTTATGCATGCTCCCGAGAGCCTCAGTGCTTCTTTTTCGCTATTCAGCAGCGACAACAAACTGCAACACTGGGTAACGTTATCTTAGAGATAATATTCAGAAAACATCCGGCTCCCAGCACAACACGACTCCTACACAAACTCAGAGTAAACAAAAATAAAAATAATATTTATCTACTGAATCTTGTCTGGCTAAGGGGAAACGTGATCATGGTCGAGCGAAAACTAGAGTAAACATCGGCAGGGCATTTGATTCCTGGAGGGACATTCGTACAGTTTTGGGGATCAAAAACGACCCTGAATTGGCGTTCTTCTTATTGGACAGGTAAACTTACATAACTGCAAAGCATGTGAAATATAGTGCCATAAGCATTAATCTGTGTCATTTTAGCTGACTTGATCTTGCCTGCTAACGCTGATGAAACTACCTTACTTCGTAACTTTCAAGTAATTTCAACGATCTTCTCTTTATACTAAAATCAGTTTAATGTCAATGTTAATCTGTAATTACATTTACATTTATGCATTTGGCAGACGCTTTTATCCAAAGCGACATACAGAGCCCTTATTACAGGGACAATCCCCCCAGGAGCAACCTGGAGTTAAGTGCCTTACTCAAGGACACAATGGTGGTGGCTGTGGGGATCAAACCAGCAACTTTCTATCTGTAATTATTCAGCAAGGTAAATTACAATAATACATGAAATGAATACTAGACAATGTTCAAGATAATGCAAAAAGCTCCATTCATTAGTGTAACGTAACTCAGTTATACAGAAAATATATATAATCTATTATTATAAAACAATAGTGCATCCAAATATCAAAATGACAGTTGTGATGAATCACATCAATACTGAATTGTGTCACATATTTATAATATACAGTCTATTTTATACATGGCTACTGTTATCATACACCAAATTTAGCTAACCGCTATTGCTAAAGCTAGCTAGCTAGCTAACGCCGACACAGGCTATCGTATAAATGCAGTAAATGTATCATGCAAAGAAAAGAGATTACTTCAATCTACAGTCTCGCATAGTCTGACCGATATCCACACTTTGTTTTAGCCCTGTTCCAGCACTGGACACTCAAATACAATATACAGTCTCAAAGTTTGTAGTAAAATAATTATAACGGTGTCATTTTAGTTATGCTACCTCATCTGTCAGCGTGATGCCGGTGAATCTCATTCAGCCTCTTTGAACGTTACGTCATTGTTTTGGTCGATGCTCGTTCGCTTGCGTCACTATGGAGTGTGTGCACGAGCACGAGCAACAGGTAACTGCTGCAGTTCACGGAACGGCCACAGGTGTCACTAACAACAAGAGCTTCTGAATCTTACATACTGCACCTTTAACGAAAATTACCCAATACTACCACTTAGCGTCCAACCAGCGGTAATACCGGTTTGAACTTGAACACCGCACTGGTGTGAAAATTATGATATTGTGGCAAGTCTAATACATGCACACCTTTTCAAACTGTTTTCTACTGCAGTACATTCATCTTTAAACATGTTCATATATCATGCAAGTTTATACACATCCAGAATCTCCTGCTACGCAATATTAGGATCTCTGCTCACTTAGATTTTTGCCTCCAAGAAAACCAAAGAGATCTGGCGCCATTGCTCTATGCTGCTCTGATTGTGAAGTTTATTTTCTCATATTTTAATAAATGTATTCAGTTATAAATACTGAGCGCGCGGGAACCACCCTGATGCAGCGCGAGCTCATGCACGTGCCGCTTGTCCCTTTTAACGCATCGCATTTACAAGGAGTACAAAAAACAACGCTGTTATTTAACGCACAACAAAAACATTATACAGGATATACCTTAATGATCCTGCGGGGCAATCCAGCCATCTTGTAATTTAATGCGGTTTGCACCGTGGCCCGCTCCCTACGCCTACTCTTGAGGTTAAAAGCGCATGCGCGGAAGTATTCTAGTATAAACGTCATCGTCCGTTTCGCAGGGATTTCTGGGAAAGGTAGTTTCTTTACGTGACGAATTTCTCACTGTTATTATTCTGATTTAGTTATATTCCTTTCTTAATATATAATATATATATATACTTCTAAAGAGTAATCTTAAAGGGATAGTTCACCCAAAAATGAAAATTCTCTCATTTATTTTTGCTATTCCAGATGTGCATGACTGTCTTTCTTATGCTAAACACAAGCAAATATTCAGTTTGTCTAAGTGTTACAGTGGTACTAAAACTTTGAAGCTCCAAAAGCACATAAAGGCAGCATAAAAGTAATCCATAAAACTCCAGTGGTTTAATCCATGTCTTCAGAAGTTATATATATATATATATATATATATATATATATATGTGGCTAAGAAACAGATAAGTGTCCTTTTTTTAACTATTTATCTCCCCTTTCATTTTCTTCTTCGTGCATATCGCCCCCTACTGGGCAGGGTAGAGAATAAATATCAAAATGTCAAATATTGATCTGTGTCTCACCCACATATATCATGGCACTTCTGAATACAGATTAAACCACTAGTCATATGGATTACTTTATGCTGCCTTTATGTGCTTTTTGGAGCTTCTAAAGGTTGGTACGCATTCACTAGCATTGTATGGACCTTCAGAGCTGAAATATTCTTCTGAAAATCTTCTTTGTTGTTCTGCTTAAGAAACAAATCATACACATCCTGGATGGCATGAGGGTGAGTAAATGATGACTTCTAATTTTTTAGGTGAACTGTCCCTTTAAGTCTAAAGGTAGTCAGAATGACAACAGGAACTAAAATATCCTTAAATTGAATCTTACACCAAATTTACATTAAATGTTGATAATTTACTGACAGCTCAACTTGACTTTCAGAACCATTTCAGTAAAAGAGTCCTGCCGGATCATGTCAAGCAGGACTTAAAATGAATGAAATATAATGAATAAAGTTCACGATCTGTCATGAATAAAAGGAAGCACATGGTCACCCACAGCTGAAGGAGAAGTTTATTTAATGCACAACAGTGTGTGTAAAAAGGATTCTCTTCTAAACAGAAATAAGATTGGAGAATGATCCAGAACTATCGGTCTTTGGGTAGATTTCGGTTTCTGCGTCTTGTGTGATATCTGTCAGGAGAAAACACAACCCATTATAAATGCAGCACGCCCTTGTCTACAAACTAACCATGCTAAAATGCATTTGATTACAAGTGCTGAAAACTCACTGTCCGACCGGGTACCAGCGGTGTTTGGTGGTGTAGAACATCTTGCTGAGTTCCTCAATGGTTGGAGCCTGTTTGTTATTTAAAACCTCTTTCCCGAGTCGCGCTTTGAGCACCTGCTCGTGTGTCTCGGTCTGGTCGCTGATGGCATTTGGTCTGGGAATCGGCTACAAAAAGACAAATGGATATCTCACTATTATAACGGTTTGAGGTCAGGGTTTGTAATCGGAAGGTTGCTGGTTCAAGCATCTTATCGAATATGTGGGGTGAGACAAACTGCAACAGCGTGACGTCATATCTACCTGTGTGAGTTCGTAGGGGACGTCTACCGACGGGTGGAAACATACTATTGTCTTGCCATCAGACGTCACTCCAATTTTCACATTGCTGAAACGGGACGTAATGTTAATGCAATAATAAGCACCTCGACATATCAGGATGCATCAATGATGTATTATGCTATTTTAATATAAATGTTCACTGTATCACTGCACAATACGGTTCTGTTCATTAACATCAGTAAAAGCATTCCTATAATGGATCCATCCAAAACTGATAAATGTGTCTTTCAGAGGCTTTACATGGCGTTTTGATGAAAATAAGGTGCATTTCAAACTGTTCTGAGATCAGTGCAGACAGACAGCACACTGGAGGTTAAGTCATGCACTAAATAGGGAGCATCTTATAGCTCTCCTATAACTGTTCTGAGACCAGTGCAGACAGACAGGACACTGGAGGTTAAGTCATGCACTAAATAGGGAGCAAGGGAGCATCCTATATCTCTCCTATAACTGTTCTGAGACCAGTGCAGACAGACAGCACACTGGAGGTTAAGTCATTCACTAAATAGGGAGCAAGGGAGCATCCTATAGCTCTCCTATAACTGTTCTGAGACCAGTGCAGACAGACAGCACACTGGAGGTTAAGTCATTCACTAAATAGGGAGCAAGGGAGCATCCTATAGCTCTCCTATAACTGTTCTGAGACCAGTGCAGACAGACAGCACACTGGAGGTTAAGTCATGCACTAAATAGGGAGCAAGGGAGCATCCTATAGCTCTCCTATAACTGTTCTGAGACCAGTGCAGACAGACAGCACAATGGAGGTTAAGTCATTCACTAAATAGGGTGCAAGGGAGCATCCTATAACTCTCCTATAACTGTTCTGAGACCAGTGCAGACAGACAGCACACTGGAGGTTAAGTCATGCACTAAATAGGGAGCAAGGGTGCATCCTATAGCTCTCCTATAACTGTTCTGAGACCAGTGCAGACAGACAGCACACTGGACGTTAAGTCATGCACTAAATAGGGAGCAAGGGAGCATCCTATAGCTCTCCTATAACTGTTCTGAGACCAGTGCAGACAGACAGCACAATGGAGGTTAAGTCATTCACTAAATAGGGTGCAAGGGAGCATCCTATAACTCTCCTATAACTGTTCTGAGACCAGTGCAGACAGACAGCACACTGGAGGTTAAGTCATGCACTAAATAGGGAGCAAGGGTGCATCCTATAGCTCTCCTATAACTGTTCTGAGACCAGTGCAGACAGACAGCACACTGGACGTTAAGTCATGCACTAAATAGGGAGCAAGGGAGCATCCTATAGCTCTCCTATAACTGTTCTGAGACCAGTGCAGACAGACAGCACACTGGAGGTTAAGTCATGCACTAAATAGGGAGCAAGGGAGCATCCTATAGTTCTCCTATAACTGTTCTGAGACCAGTGCAGACAGACAGCACACTGGAGGTTAAGTCATGCACTAAATAGGGAGCAAGGGAGCATCCTATAGCTCTCCTATAACTGTTCTGAGACCAGTGCAGACAGACAGCACACTGGAGGTTAAGTAATGCACTAAATAGGGAGCAAGGGAGCATCCTATATCTCTCTATGCAGTTAAGTGCGTTCACTCCTAAAATCTGATCTAAAGTTCAGTTTCAGGCTGCAGATGATGTTTGGATCAACATGTTTGACACACATGGGACGATGATCATCAGTACAGAGATTCACCATTAGTAATTATGCTAATTTCTGATGTAAAGTCTCAAAAACATGAATAACCTCCTCTCCTAGATACATAATACAAATTTGATTAAAAAAGGGAAATGCACACACACGTCAGTCACAGAGGTAAAGTGAATTACTTATTGATTAGGTATATTTCTAGGTATAAACTGATTTCAATGCCAAAGTAGCATTTGCGGTTATGAGACTGGCATATTAAAATTGCAGTATTTTGTTTTGCACTGAATGAAAACACTCACCTGTTATCGTCGATGGATGAACCTCCAACAGAAGATTTATTATGAGAAAACAGAAAAGTTCCAGCTACAAAGAATAAAACACATGAACTTTAAACCTTTGCATGAAATATTCAATAGGGACATTGATATGACAATGACACACTTAGCTACGACACATTACAGTGGACAAACTTACATGTTCAGACACTTTGATATTGTTTTCTTGTATCACAACTTACCTCTAAATTGTCTTATATTTCTGTTAACTCGGTTAAACAAGTAAGCCAGCCTACTGACATGACCCGACGCCATGCTTTCCTCTTACAGAACTGAACTAGCGGAAGGGAAACGGTCAAGACAAAACATGTACTTGGAGGAGCGACTCGAAATATAAATTAAGCTTTTTACATTTATATTAATAAACACGTGTATTTTAATCGTACTTGTGTATCTTAATTTGGTAAATGGCTACCAAGCGTTTGATAGTCTCTGTGGTGACAGTGTATATTATTTTCCATGTGTCCTGAGATTTTAATGTGTGTAGCGCCCTCTAGCGGACAACTTAAACACAACAATGGAACATCTGCAGCTGCCCTTCTATTCAATTTATTTCATTGTGGGCAACATAAATATTCCTCCGGGTAGAAACCAAGGGAAGTCCCAAACGTCTCATATTTTCCTAAATCAAAACTACATTAGATAGATAATCAAGCGAAATAGGCCTATTCCAGCCCAATGAAAGTCTCAACAAAAATCTGGGCTATTTTTCTGACGCGAGTTAGTTTTGAGTAAAATATTTTAACGATTATTTACGGGGGGGGAACTGAAATTGTGACGGTCGCATACCGAATGGGTGTCCGTTGAATTAATAGAAACGTTTGAAATATTGTATATTTGTATAAATTGTATAAAATTGTATAATCCTTAAAATTGTTAGTTGTTTATTTCTGTAGTAGTATAATCAAAATAGAGGTGGTTATTTTGTAAATAAATTTGGTTGAATTAGCGCCCTCTAGCGGTTTATTATTGCACTCAAAGGAAGAAAAGGCAACAGCCCTTCCATTCAATTAATTTCTGTTCTGACGCAGCATATCTGCGTAACATAATTTTCCAACATGGCAACAAAACTTAATGGTTAATGGGGAGAAAATATGCATAGTCAGGCCAAAATAAAGATTTTTATATTTTTATTATGCCAATTACTTTTGACATTTATTTTAAAGATTATTAACATAATAAAAATATAAATAAAGTGACAGTTGCCTGCAGTAACGCTGTTGTCCACTGGAGGGCAGTGAAACAGGTTAATAATACTCCCATATAGTCATCAGGATTTTATTCAATTAAAACCCTGCTTTTGGATCATTGTAAAACGTTCAAGCGCCGAGTATGAATATTTTTTGTTGACTCATTCTGTTTTGTGATAGCTTTCTCTGTATTGCATCTGATTGTAATTCAGAGAAATAAATATGTATGGTGTTTGGTATTTGTATAACGTTAATCCAATAGCATCATCAGAAAATTTCGTAAATGTTCTATATATCGACAAAGTAACTTATCGTTAGCTTTGAATGCGCCTGCTTATTTATTATTTTCGCCCAACATATCGTTCAATTAGAATAAAAATACGGCTTGCGATTTTAATGCAATTGAACGAAGGATTCGGCCGTTTGAGCCGTAAAGCGCCCTCTAGCGGGTAAAAAGAAGCTAAATCACAATCATCTTTTCCATTTAATTTATTTCTGTGTATGTGCGCAACACAAATATGTTTCCGGGTAGGAAACAGTCTGCTCACCCGAGGTCGTTCTCATCCAAATATTCCGAATAATAATAAGAAAATAAAATAAAATAAAAAAAGCAGAAAAAGGTATTATATCAGATGATCAAGACAAAATAATTTAAGAAAAGCAAACTTATCAGACATGTCACTTTGATACCTATTAATTTTTATTATTTGCACAATAATTATAATAGCTCAACAATGACCACTCACTTTTTCAGCCATCTGGGTTCCTGAAGTATTTCCCCCATTAATTTCTTCCACAGACATTTAATACTAATAAAATAAATAATAAATAAAATTTTAATAAATAAAAATATTGATTCTAGGTTGTTGTTGTTTGGCACGTTTCGTGGGTTTCATTGGCCGCAGTTCTCTGATTGGTGGATCTTTCTCTGCTGTACCATGGATAATGTAGTTGTTTCCCACAAATTCCGCTATCAAACATGATTTTTAAACAATGAAGTTAAAATAACGCAGACGGATGGCTTCAACGGAAGCATATACCATCAAATAAAACCCCAAATTGGATTTGAATAAAATTAATATATATATATTTTTTAATTATTATTATTTATTATATAAAATAAAAACACACAGACATGAAGGGGTGAGACTACCAAACATCAAAAGTGCAAAACACTAAACGGAACTGGTCAGTTTCGACTTCTCAACTATTTTTCTTTAATTAATAAACAAACAAACAAACAAATAATCCACCACAATGCAGAACACACACACTCACACACACACACACTTTGATAAACCAGGATAATTAGGTCATTACTGGTTATTATACTCATTTTAGGTATTCAAAATCTGACAAAAATAAACTCAAATAAATCAAACATTTGAATTTAACTGTTGCTCTCATAAAAAAAACATTTGCATAATTTCATGATCTTAGAAATCAGTAGTTGCTTATTTCGGTAATGATAAGTGTAATATCAAAAAAAAAAATCTATTTATTTGCATGTGGGTGAATCAGCGCCCTCTAGCGGTCTTATGAGTGCATTACATCTTTCGGTTCTGTGCAACACCTATATTCGTCCGGGTAGGAAACGGACCACTCATTTTTCCTGCCACAATTTTCTAAAATTTCCTAAACGTGCTGCTATATTAGATGAATACTATGGAAAAAATAGGCGCAGTCATGCCAAATGAAAGTAGTCATATTTTAATGATGTCAAATGGCTTCGACTATTATATTTGAGCGATTATTAAAAAAATAAATAAATAGTGACGATCCCCTGCAGTACCGATGTAGTCCACTGGAGGGCAGCGAAACACAGTTTGAACAGCACAGCCACTGAAATTACTTCAAGATTAATTTTTCAGTTAAATCAAAATCTATTTATTTCTGAAAACCTCAAAGCACTTTATTTACATCCGTTTAGTTAAGAACTGACCCTCAATGTTTTGACAGCTGATTGTAATACAGCGCAAAACAATTATCTTGAATTGCATGGCCTTTGGTGGTTTATCATTAACCATTGCTTCCATAACTGCATTATAATACCAGGAATGGGAAATCATTAATAGAATATATTTATCATTATTATTAATAAATCTCACAGAGAGTTAAGGTAGTACAGTTAAAAGACATGATGTTTAATTTAGTGAAGGGCAGTAAATGGACATGGACATCTAGTTGTTTATTTTTTGTCGACTGGTTGAAACTCTCATTAAACATTAACATAAATCGCAGAAAACTGTTTATTTTTTAAATATGGGGCAAGTCCACATTTTAAAATGTAGCTGGTTTTGTCCTTTAAACACCCGACGCCGTCCAAACACCCGACGCCGTCCAAACACCCGCCGCCGACCAAACACCCGACGCCGTCCAAACACCCGACGCCGTCCCAACAATTACCAAACTGGATCCGCGTGTTTATCACACCAATGAACATATTTCTCTGACAACAAATTGAAGTTATTAATTATTAAGTTTATATTAAAAATAAATTGGTAATATAATTTTTTCAAAACTATCTACATTTTTAATGCATGTATGAATAACATTTAATGCTTTTTAATGCCATTTAATGCCTTACTTTTCGCAAAATCCATTTAATGACTTTTAATGCACATTTTAGCATAAGGCTGCAACGTTACAAAATGTGAAAAAAAATGAAGGGGTCTGAATACTTTCTGAATGCACTGTTTATAAACACACACACAAAATCCTGAATCTGGTGAATTTATAGGCAATACAAATCTTTATTTGGTAAATACCTTATATTGTAACGTTTATCATTTCAAAATAAGAGTCCCAACATTTTCAAGTTTGTTTATAATTAAAAGTCTCCAAAATCTGACGCACCAAATCCTCATGGTTTGCCCAATAAAATGCACATGGGATTTCAGACATTTTGGACTCTTGTTGTGAGACACTCTCATGTCTGTGCCCGTCTTACTAAGGAAAGACTATGAAAATGTTTCAACATTCAATAAATCGATGTTAAAAACCATCGGCCTAATAATTGGTTATCTGCCTTCACTACCGTAGTTATCAGTATTGACAGAGTGCACTATCGGTCGACCTCTGCCAGTGACATCATATTGAGTGAAGGGTAAACGACTGTACACACTGGTCCTATGATCCCGAGATAAGCGTTTGGGTGAAACATCAGTGTCTGAACCTGAAACACTGTATTTTCTGGGGTCTGAAAAGGTAAAACTAAATTACTACACTTGGAGTACTTGATTCTAATTGGTCAATCAACAGTCAAATATTTTTGTATACTGACCACTTAACTGTATAATTGACCGTTATCCAGGTAACTGTACATTGTTCCTTAAATATAATGATTAAATTGGTGTGTGTTTGTACTTTATCTGTGTGTTTTCTGAGTGTTTTCTGCTGGTTTCATCTGCAGACGCACAAGTACACACAAGTACAACCACCATCACATGTCATCATAAACTCTGGAATAATCTCCCACATCAGATAATATTGTGTTAAGACCTTCGATTTTATGCTGGTATCAGAGCAATGAAAATTATGTTAGTACGTCCCATTGAATATGCGCAACAAAAATAAACTTGTTTTACATTCATGAAACCTTTGAAACACTGTGATTTAGAAAAGACATCTCACTTGATGAGTTTGTTCCAGGACAGCATCAATGTGGCCGTCAATGAGCTCAGCAGCCGTCCAGAACACAAACATATTAACATACAACAAGGAAAATGATCTGGAACACGTTCTAAAGAGGCCTCCAAAACATTCTTCCACCAAAGTGCATCATAAAAAACTGAAGAGAGCAGTAAGTCTCTCTATCAACAGCAGAACTGTATCAAGTGTTTCAGTAAACTCCTCCTTTGCTTTCTTCTTTTTTGTCTTCTTGCAGCAAAGTGAAAACACTGGATCCAAACAATAAACCACATCCAGATCCCAGACGTCATGTTTCCAACCGCCGTGTAACTCCCTACAGAACTTAGAGGGAAACTCAGAATTCCTCAGAATTCATTTCCACACATTCCCCACATTGCACTTTCATTTGTTTACACTCCTTTGAGATTCATCAATGAGCCTCACCTTGGGTTCTCTCTGTCATTTTTGACCAGAAAGAGTAAATGATGATAATGATCCCATTTCTTCTTACATAAAGTAATAACAATAAAATTACGGACTTCTTTTGGGATTTTATGTAAATGTCTCAATTTTACCATTAATTTGCATATGCAAAAAAAACTTACACTTCTGTAAATTGAATCATGAAATATGAGAATGTGATGTCTGGTGAACAAAATATAAACAACATGACTTGAAAATTATGTCATGACAATAATAGCACCCACAATGCAGAATACACACTCATGCATGCACGCACACACACATACACAAGCACACACACATACACAAGCACACACGCACACACACAAACAAATGGGTGAGACTAAAACTGCCAGGAGGCAGAACACACAAGATAACACACACACACACACAAAGAAATAAATGCGTGAGACTAACACAGCCAGAAGGGAGAACGCAGAACACACACACACTCATCCACACACAGAGAATACATTTTGAGTGACCCCAGGAGATGGCTGCAGGGTCTCCTGAATAATGAAGTTGTAGTGTTCCTTCTCGTGTAGTGCATTTGAAAAACTACTCACACGGAGAGGTATATCTCAGAACCATTTGTTTATTACCGAACACTAGTAATTTGTGCTGCTAACCAGCTCGTGCATGTATATCACTCACTCACCTCCGGTAACCACACTCGTGAAACCCTCTAGCGGAGTTAATATGCAATTACAACATAAATGCTTATAACAATACACCACAGAAGTGCTAAAGGTATACTTTTGTACAGCTCAAATAAAGGAAACCATTTTTATTAAATCAGCAAATAATTATTCCGGTCAAAAATGACCGAAGACCATAGGAAGGTTAAATATTTTGGCTTATTTTACAGTGACAAGAGTGCAGAGTTCAACACATTTTACACATTACTGTGAATATCAGAGATTATTTTAAACCTTGTCCCTCCTTGGGGTGCAGCCGCTCCACACACAGAGGGTACGCAGGCAGCAGAATGTCATGACGCCTTCCTGTGAATTATCCACTGAAAACACACTCACACACAGAACAATGAATAAAAATGCAAAAGTGACAATAGCAAATGTGAGTGAGTGCCGCTGGTTACTGTAAATCTCCAGGATGCAGCAGTCTTTCTCTGCCCGTCCGGCTAAAATCAGGTTATCAAAGGGTTTGATCTGAAAATCTTCTCGCTTGTACTACATCCTCTTCCTCATCATCATGCGACCTGGAGAAATCAGACAGTTTTGTGAAGCTATTCATCACAACATACATGCACAATGTTCCCATACATTTGGAAAGATGATTTCCAAGAGTTTTCTAGTCATTTATGAATACTAGTATGATATATATATATATATATATATATTTGATAAACATTGCTTTGGCTGTTTTGTCATTTGTACGTCAAGAATCAAAACAATTTCTCCAATAAGACAATAAATAAACAAAAATAAACACAATATCTGATACCAGCATATGTTTAGCCTATAAAACATTTTAAGAACAGAACACAACAAAATTATTATATTTTATATTTGATAATATCTATAATACAACATTATCACGTGGCTCTCTGAGCAGGTCCTCAACTCTTTGGCTTCTGATATGAGCTGCAGCTCTTTGCTCAACTCAACCTGTGATTGATTTGACTTAATATGCACATGTTTGTTGATCTATACAACATTAAGTATTATGAACACAATCACATGATGCACTCACTTTATCTGGCGTTTCTTTAGCGACTCAAGCCGACACAAGTTATTTGAGAGCTCATGGTTTATTCATATTTAACAGGGACGTCACTAGGATTGGAAGACAGGGGGGGCTTAGCCCCCAGGGTATTTGTAACTTGCGTTTGCCAAATCTTTGCACTCACATCTAGAGCTACACTTATGTCAACAACCAGTCAAGAAACCAAGATGTTAACAAGTAAAACGTGACAGACATATCCTCTTCTTCCATTTCTACTCTGTTAAAGAAATGTTACTGTAATGTTGCTTTTAGACACATCAAAGCTGCATGGGGGCATTTACTTAGGCCAGACTTTGCTCCTGATGAGTTATTCTATAAGCAATGACTTAAATGCTATCTGTCTGCTCATGTAAATGTATGATAAAGTAATAGCATACTATATCTAATTCCTCTCTATACAAGATAAGTTGTCCACAGAATACTGTTTAATTACTCTAATTACTGTAACTGCGCTGTGGATTGGTTCAATCTGAGTGTAATTTCGCTGTGTAGTTTGGCTTGCAGACAGTTTAACCCAAGAACCAGAATTTTAAGGTCATAGTGAAATTTGACAACACAGGTTTGAGCGTTTCTCAATTAAAGATGATTTATTCTGCCAAATGATGTATACAATGTATGATATAACAACAAAAAGGCAGTATTCAAATAAAGGAAAATTAAGAATGAAATCATTTTCAAAACCACAGTCAACAGTTACTTTTTGTTTATTGTCTACTTCATTGGTGGAAGCATCAAAAAATGCCTTCTGTTTTTAAGGGTGGCAAATCGGTCTATCACTCTGTTGTGACTTAGGTGCTTCAGTATGTCATTTTCAATCGACATGGCTGCAAGATTGTGAAGCCTTTTCTGCCCCCTGATGCTAATTTCATGACTTTGAAATGCAAATTGGTCAAATGAAACAACATCCAAAATGTCCAAAAACAGACAAACAGAGGCCAGACAGCTAAAAAGTTGGTAAGTTAAACAAATATGACAAATAGCAGTACAAGAAAAACTAAAAAATAGGCATCACTACATACTTTATCATGTAAGCTATTGATACGGATCCTATTTAAAGTGGCTACTGTCTAAATAAAATAACCTGATGGCGGAAGGAATAAAAGATTTGGAGTAATGATTACTGTATGTACTGTATGTAGGATTGCTTTCATTTTAGTTTCACATGTGTATCTGTGGGCATTTGCTCATCTTTAGCCTACATTTAGGTAACATCTATGTATTTATTTAATTTATCACAGCCAATGAATGCAGAAAGTTAAATTGGTATAGCTAGCATATATAATAAATATAATGAAATAATTTAGTTTAGGTTATGCACAGTGCCTAGACCTGCCAACAAATGCTTATTGTTAGAAGAAAACAAAACAATCCTTAGACCTATAGACCATTACTGACCTCAATCACACCGGCTCCCTCAGAATCAACTGGCCTGCCAATCTCCTGCGGCTGCTTCTCTTTCTCTCTGCTAAAATATATTTGAATATCCATCTTATCTGCTCAATGAATTGAAGGATACAACAGTAATAGCATTAACAGGGACCCTATGACATTTAGTTTTCAGTGACAACAACATACTATGGGGATTGATATTGTTTTATATGCCTATTATAGAGATAGGTTATATTATTGGCAAAGAATAAAGAGTTGTGATTAGCTTGCTAAGTTCACCATTTCTTGTATTTTGCTTGTTCACTCTAGCTAGACTACAGTTTTCCATAGCAAACCAAAATATCCCCTTTCCTTTACCTCAAGAAATGTAGCTAAAGGTAAGCAGGTGATTAAAAACAACTTACAATTTCACTCTGTATCATGACACTTACCGATCTTCCTTTCACCATTAGCGTGTGAATCGGTGTGTGTGTGTGGGGGCGGGAGGGTGCATAGCGAGTTCAACTTTCAGACCGAACTTGCAGCGCTCCGGTCTGCAACGCTCTGAAAGCTGCCACAGTTCACACCAATGCAACGAGACGCTGCGGTGCATCATCTTGATAGCACAACGACTCTTTGTACTTCTGTTCAACTTCCGACTTTTCGGCTATTTTTTGTAGCTGGATATATATCATTTGTTGCGTCTAATTCTAAATATGAATGAGAATACGGTTATTGATAAATCGAATTGTTATTGTTGTTCTTATTATCATTTAGGGGGGCTTAGGAACATTTTGGGGTAGCTTCAGCCCCCCTAAAATAGGCCTAACGACGTCCCTGATATTTAATAAGATTTATTTCAGCTCGAGTTTCTCATCCGCGAGGTGACGTCACGCCGACTCACAGAAATACATTTGCCAGAGGCACTGAAAAACCTTGAAATATTTGGATTTATTTGTAAAATGTAATTGGTTGTAAAAGCTATAAAATGACATTAAAATTTTCTATGGCATTTTTATTTCTTTATTTTGAGCTGTTTATTCTTTCTTTTCTTTTATAAACTATTTTGTGCAGAGACTTCCGCTGTAAATGCTGTAAATAAGTTAATTGTACCATTTATACCTTTTTGGTTGTAGTGATTTTATCTTTCATCAATAAAAAATAAAAATAAATAAATTGGCCAGAAGGACTGGGCATACACATGGCGTTCTGGTTTTTGCAAATATTTTATTTATTAAATAATGTATTTATTTTTAAAATACTTTATTTTTGTATAAATGTTTAATTTTGTATTTTTTTTTTTTGGTATAAATATTTTTTTATCCTTAACTTTTACTCCTTACCTATGTCACTTCTTCTTTTATTTTATTTTTAAATATTATAACTAACTTGGCCATTGTCCCAGTGGCTTTATTAAAACCATTTCAGTTATTTGATCATCCCTTGTTGCTATTTTGTTGTTTATCTTTTTCTCTATAAACACTTTACTTTGTGTGCTGTCATGTAAGTGGTTCAATAATTTGTACATTGCTTATGACAATAAAGCATAAAATAATCACCCAAATAAATAAATAAATTAGCTTGAAAGTAAATCCGAGAGAATAAAAAAGCTAAACCTACACATTGTTTCAAGTTTTTGTTTTAAATCACACGTAAACAAGTTCATCATATTTGCTAATTACTAAAACTTAGAATATTAATTACATATTTTGTTTTCAACAAAGCATTTACTGATGAAATAATGTAAACAAGAACCACCAATCCACACCATTCATCAGTATCCATTTATTATTGATGATATAAAAATGTGGTCGATAGTTATGTTGTACAAATACATGTATAAATGTAAACATATTTTAAAAACAGGCAGCACGTATAAAAAAAGTAATACTCAGAAATACAGAGCATTATTGTAATAGCAGGAAAATTGTAATTTTAACTTATTGTTAATCTTAATTTACTGATAAATACACCCTTTCAAAAAGAGTTTCCAAAAAGTACTGTTGCAGCACCAAGTACAGAATCAAATGTTAATACCATATAAATCTGATATATCATGCTGCTGAATTATATTCATATACCATGGCATTTACATTGTGCCCAAATAAAGGTAAAGAATACCATGATACTACCATGCTACATGTTCAACATTGGTGAAATACCATTGGTATGTTCAGTGGTTAAAATGTGTAAAAACTGGCTGAACCTGAATAAAACAAATCTTACAAGCATAATACTTAAACACTTGATAGTCACTTGAACCTTTTAAAAAAAGCATGTTTCATCGTTTTATCCCTAAAATCACATTTCTTATACATATCTGGGTTTTTAACATTTTATATGTTCACTGCAATGTAACAAAGTACAATTTCTTATCTTATTACGCCTAATAAACATCTGGCGTGCTGTAACATCTGTATAAAGGTAAGGCACTTACCAGGTACCAGAACAATAAAGGTTTTGTAAGCCACTCTCAATGAAAAGAGTCTGAATGAAGAGCACTAAACAAACTTTAGCTTTGTTTGTTTGAGGTTTTCACATTCGTCACAAAGGCACATTTGTTGAATAGGACTCAGACAATAGGTGGAATAGGGATAAAAGTGGAGTTTAGATTAGGGGAGGGGTGCAGTTAAAGTCAACATGAAATCAAACCTGACTTACTTTGTAAAAAACACATTCCTGGTCTTATTGTGCACTCAGCGAACATGTTATTCCAAAAACAGCAATGTTTGTCTTTGGAATCTTTCATCAAAATGTAACAACTTGCTCCGCCTCTAAAACGACTGTTCGTTCTGGCTGACATCACCAGGTCCACTTATTTTTAAGCCCCTCCCCTTAAACTACACGGATCAATTCTGGTATGCAAAATCCACTTTTAACGATCAAATCAATTCCCATGGATAAAATCAAGTCCCGCCCTAAACTTTTATTTCCTACTTGGGAATATGACACATTATGGAAGCAAAATGGGTACCGAACACTAAGTGATAGAGCTTCAGGTTTTAGGTTTTCATTCGATCATTAGATGGTCTCACAGTCGCAGGTTCAAGTCCAAGTCCAATTCTGGATCATCAATTTGGTCCTTAAGTCCATCAGCAACAGGCTTCAAGAGGTCAGTGAAGTGTTTGATGTTGGTTTCATGCAGGATCACCTGCGTCAGGTAACGCTCACGTTTGATCTGTTCTGTCAGAGCTTGTGGAACATCCGGTATCATGTAGGACAGTATGAACTTGGTTAAGTAAACAATGTGCTGAAAGGAGAAAAACAGCATATTTACAACCTTAAAAAACTATCAAAGCACATGAGTTAAGATAAAAGTTCATCAGTCACTTACCTCTACCACAATCATAAAAGCTAGTTTGGCACCAATGACGTGCCAATAATATACGCTGAACTCATATTCATTATAATGACCAGGAGGATTCCTGAAATCTCGATACCTGATTGAAAACATAATGTCAATTAATTAGTCATTAATTAACTGAGTTAACAGTCAAGGAAAAAAACTGCTCACATGGGGTAACCTCCTTGCGGTCGCTATAATGTGGTTCTCGCTCTCAATGTGGCACGTGATGAGTTGTGCGTGGATGCCGCAGAGAATAGCGTGAAGCCTCCACATGCGCTAAGTCTCCATGGTAACACGCTCAACAAGTCACGTGATCAGATGCACGGATTGACGGTCTCAGACGCCGAGGCAACTGAGATTGAGGCGAGTCACTACGCCGCCACGAGGACTTAGAGCAAATTGGGAATTCCAAATTGGGGAAAAAATAATGAAAAATTCTAAAAATAAATATTGTATACATAGTCATTATTTGTTTTACTGGCACCTTATTTTTTTTAATCTTTTTTTCTTTTAGTACTTCAGTAATTGAAAACTGAAATCGAATAACAAAATTAAACCATATTCCTAAAAATAAAGATTCTTCAAATGTTCTTTGCAGTGACATTTGCTTGAGTTTCTATATGGTTCTTATGAGATAAAAGAGTTCTTGAGATCAACTTGGTGGTTTCTGGGTTCTTTAAAGCACTAATGGTTCAAATGATAAAGTTTATAATAAAAGTAAGGTAATAAGTGGGAATGTTTGCGCAGTTTACCGGCATGTGGTGCTATTAAACCAGTATGGAACGATGTCATCGTTAGGTTTACTCTTATTGGAGAAGTCGTTGATGTTGAAGACAGACAGCGAGCTGTTAATGAAGCCCTGCATGGTGTGATTTGTGCTGTTTGTATATGGGCTTACAGAAAAAGCCCAGTAATAAACCAGACGAGGAATCATATCAGACGTGAAGGCAATGATAGCAGCCTGGAGAGGAAAACACACAGACGGTGAGCAAACTTGACCTAAATTACACAACACAAGCGCTAACGCTATTTCTTCTGAACTCACATTTGTGGCCACTGCGAGGATCGCGATTCCCTGAAGGATCGGCTGCCAGGCTCCAATGTCCTGAGCCTTTTCTGGAACTATCCGCCGGAACTGGGTGGTGATCTTCCAGGCGTCCACACGGATCTCACACAGATTATTGATAAGTGCCAGGAGAGGAGCCAACGGGAATGAGGCCACGAACAGAGTCACAAAACCAAACTGGATCACTGCGGAAATGAGACACAAAGTTCAGAGTGTAGGACAACAGTTTACTCATACTAACAGCTGATTAAATGAAAAACATCTATAGCATAACACTGATTACCAGAAAATAATGTCCCAAGCAAAAATGGCTTTTCCAACAATGCAGCTACAAATCGAAAGTCTACAGAGCAAGACTCTTCAAGGGTTTAAAGCGGGTATGTAAAGCATGAATCATGCAAAAGATACTAAGCTTGTAAACTTAACATGGTCATGTCCAGGGTTTAAATATTGCATATAACTGTGCACAGACATTATTAGTGCTTCTATCACACCAGCCTCATACGTAACACAATGTATAATCAAGTCTTGTGGCTAACAGTGTGTATTTCGATTTTAAGTGCCTTGCTTAAGAGTGGAAATTATTTTCTACGGGAATCAACGTTCTTCCACAAATGCTGTTTATAGAGCTCAACGATACAGATGAACCCAGGACAATCATTTAAAATGACAGTTGTGTGTAATATCTCACCCATCTCCAGGTATTCATAAAACAGGCCGAGGTTCCCCATTGGCTGGAGCTGATAGTCTTGTTCCCAGCGTGGAATTACTTTCTCGCAACCCACTTGAGTGCAATGACGGAATATCAGATTCTTCACCCACCTAGACACATATTTGCTTATTAATTGCTTATTTATCTATTTTAAACCAGTTTACCGACTAGTGGTTATGGTAATATTTGTTTTTAAGGGATTAGGTTTACAGGGGTAAGAGTGACATTGCTGACTGCTGATTGAGTGATACTTACGGCACTAGGACTTCCTGTATGTTGTTCCAGACGGCCTTCCCTGTCATGATGATTGACAGCTGTGTCGTCAGCTCAGTCAGGCAGCCCCCAGGATCACACTGAACACAGTATAATTTACCATGTCACACGTTATATGAAATAAAGATCGATTCATACCGATCTATACACTTTTTGATGTAGTACATCTCATCACATGCAATAATCTTACAGAAAAGTTTCACCTCCTCATTGCGGTACGCTCCCAGCCAGTAGACGGGTTGTCCCGGATAGCCCACCAGCTTCCCTTTGAAGAATGCGATGTAGAAACAGGATGAGTAATAGTTCACAAACTGAAAGAGGAACATCTTCAGCGTCAGGCTGTTTTCGTATTCCGTTTTAGTCCGTGGCAGCTCTGTAGCACACAGAATGATACGTTTGTATTAGGGATACACTGATATGAAATCATTTCTATTATACATTTTTCACTTCTGTTTTCGCAATTCATACTATGTATATGTCGAGCAATTCCACAGAAATGTCAACCACATCATGGAAAAATAGAAAGAACATAACCCCCTTTTAAATTCTGCATTATACAGTCCCACCAAGATTTCGCAGCACTTTTTCCTGATTTCTACTGCCCAAAATGACAGAATTTGCTGTGGCTTTTCTCATATTTTGTGATGCAGTTTGTGGTATTTTTTTGTATTGTTTTGCAGTGAAAACTCACAAATCATCATTATATACCTCTATAATTGTGCTAATTACATTGCAAATGCAATTACATGTAAATATTTTAATGCATAATTTCTTTCTATGCAGTTAGCAAGCAAAAACCAAAATACAAAAAACTGAATTACATACAAAAATAGCATACATTTAGGTGAAACCTGTGGGTGTTGGAAGACCCTTAATTACTTTTGTATTAAAATTGTCTGCCTCAGAGAATGCAATAAAACTTATCCAAGTTTAAAATAGACGTACAATAAATCTGTAAACTAAAAACACAAATAAGGATTCAATAATTGGGCCTGTTGCCATTATTCCATCATCTAATATTGTAGAAAGTAAGTCATGCACTGGGATGGGATGGGATGGCATAAGTGTGAGTAAATTATTTTTGAGTGAACAAGTTCTTATAATTCTGGCGGTTACATCCTTTGTTTCATGCGTGAAATGCCTCTGTTGGTCTCTTACCGAAGTCTGTGATCCAGATGGCCACTTTTTCATAGAGGTTGTTCAGAATCATAATAAGGATGAAGCTGATAATGGAGGCGGTGATGGACGTGGCCATCTGAGGGGTGACGTACTCTTTAAATGGCTCCAGCTCTTTATGATCCCTCAGATCAGCACGCAGCGTTGCAGAGAATGTGATAAACATCGCCAACCGATACACGATCACCCCGACCACTGAGGCAATAATCAGCATAACCTGACAAAAACAGACATCAGATTGATCGACAGTGGTTGATTTTTATCTCTCAATCTGGTGAAGTCAACATGAAATGGAATTTCAACCCATTTTATTTCCATAATGTGACATATTTCCATGACAACAAGACATTAAATGAGAAAAATGTAGGACAGGACTTGATTTGATACATTGGGATTAGATTAGAGTTTGAGGAGAGGGGTAGAAAAATGAGTACTTGGTGACAAATGACCAGGAATGCATGTTAGAAAAATAAATGGGGTGATCTTTGATTTCATGCTGACTTTAAAATGGCAAAATCTATTAACATATTTTGGAAGATTACCCAAAATAACACGGTGCCAATTCCACACGATACTCTCATGCATTTCCCACAGGCTGTATAGGGCACCTTCTCATTGGTCTGTATAAAACACAAACACATCAGATACACCACTATTTTCAGTTCTCTGTCTTCAAGTTGATGATATGTCATGTGGCTTATCCTTAAATAAAGTATAACTACTCTGAATCCAGTAATACCCATACCTGTGTAATAGGGTTAACTCTTTCATAGACACATTTGGCCTCATACTCGGGTCGCGGCTGTTCTTCTTGTAGAAAGAACTCCACCATGTCCCACTCGTGCTCCAGTTCTGCCTGGTAACGTTTCCAAAACTCCAGAAACAATGTCACTGAGAAGAAACACATTGCACAAATAATGCACCAAACTGACTGTCTCAGTTAACGCAATTTCAATTTAACCCTGTAAAGCCTGACATAACAAAGAATTGGTCCAAGATTCTAATATTTTGACATTAAACTGTTTTTAGTACAATTTTAGTAGAAATTGCACAAAGCTGCATATATGAAAACACACAGAAATATTAGTTTAAATATAACTCTTTAAATATATCTTATAAATGTTTATGTCAGAATTTCCAAAGCGCTGTGATTTTGTTTGTGGTGTGCATGAATGTAATGTAACAAAAGCCTGTTGTATCATATTTGATACATAGTTTTCAATAAAATTATATCAAAAATTTTAACCAAGCACAAGTTGCTTATATTCAGCAAATACTCATTTTAAAATATCAGTAACAATGTCATTACTCATTACTGTCACTTTTACATTATTAAAATCAGCAAAGATTTCAAGTAAAAAAAATGAGTGCATGCAATACAAAAGCGGGCATTATTGGAAAATGTAAAAAAAAAACGATTTTTCCATCAAGAAATGCTCGATAACATCCACCAAGTGGTAGCAGACATCTAGTACATTGCAGACAACAGGATTTTCTGCAACATTTTGATTATGTTAATATTTGCACAGGCTTTAGAAAATAGCGTATCAACTTTGATACAGGCAGCGTTATAGGGTTAAATGCCCTTAAATATCACAATAAAACATTAACCATATTAAGTGTCATCATGTATTGATGACCCCTGACCCCAATCCCCTATGCCTGTTTCCAACACTATATAATGTTGCATTAATGTTGAATGTTATTTCTTTGTAGTTATTTTTGTTCTCACGTCCTAGTTCAGTTCCTGTTCTGTTTTTCTATAATACAAAATGTCTTTGTCATGCCAATAAAGCTCATTGAATTGAACTGGTCTGTTCCTGTCTAGGTGGGCAGTTCTTGGGCAATAAGCTGCAATGTGGACCTGACTTTAGTCTCATGCAGCAAACTTTTGACTACTTTTATAGTAAAATGAGCATGGCCAGCCATCTGAATCATGTGACCATGATTGCATTCATGATTTTATTTTGAAATCTATGTGGAAATCAATATGCATCATGGGTTGCTCCAATCAGAATGAGACATTTAAGTGTGACATCACTCACCCCAAACAGACATGAAAACGGCAAACACTAATGTCCCAAAGTTATCAAACACACACAGTTTCTGTGGAGAAAAACAAAACACAGAAACACATTTTCAGTATTACACCAACAAAAGGGAATTTCGTAAGGATCAGACATGAAATCCTCAAATCCTGCAGACCAGACGCTGTGGGTGTTTAAACCACTGAATGATCCCTGTTGATGCAATAAAAACATGTTTGTGTGTATTTGAGCGCTGGTTAAAGTTGGACTCACTTTAGAAGACTCACACGTGGTGTTCAGTCTCCAATATGGACAGTCCTTATCACACTGTGGACACATGGTAATATTCCCACCAATCAGAGGGTCACACACCTCTTTGCTGTCCAATCAAAGAACAGAGTTACGGTCAAAATACACATTTTCAAAGGACACAAAAGGAAACTGGTTTCAGGCCAACGGAGATACCATCACATCACATCAACTGACCTTGAACAGAGGTTTTCAAACTTATGTCAAGGATCCTAAAATATGACGATCCCCTTGCGAAGGACCCCCTTACTAAATAAAAAGGCAGCTTTATTTTCATATATAAACACATTTCTATAGTGTGAGATCAATAGAAAGTGCACTATTATAAAGACAACATGCAGTTTGCAAAAATTACTAATATATATGGTTTTATATTATCATTGTACTAAAGCTAAAAGAAATGGTTTAAATATGATATAATTATGAAATATATTTACTTTTATCTCTTAAGAGATAAATTAGGAAAAAACGAATTTCGCAAAACTATGCAGATTTATTTTATTATTGGTAAAAACTATGACTGTCAATATACTAAAATAATCACGATTAAAGTTTATAATTTCCAACCAGTCTTTAGAAAGCAGAATGAAACAGTAATAATATAAAATTAATCAAATTTTTACTTTTTCCCACAAATTTGCACTTTTTTTTCTCTATCAGAAATGTTCAGCGGACACCAGTTTGCAATCCTCTGATCTAGAACAAATTAAAGTGCACTTTAGAGATAACAAGTGATTATCTCTCACTAGAAATAAAATCATATGAAAAAATATATATATTTATGAATTCATTTACTTCTTCAGACACAGTCATTGCAATAAAGGAAAAAGCATATTATGAATAATCAACATATTAAAGTATGATCTGAAAGCAAGAAATTATCATGATAATTAATCAAATGATGTTGAATAGGTTTCCTAGTCCTTGTAATATTCTTTAAATGGCTCAAATGAATGGTTTAACATGTTTAAAATGTCAAAATTATCAACATTATTTTTCTCTAATTTAGAGTTACAGTAGATCAATGGGCTGTGATTTATGTTACAACAGGAATATATGGACGTTAATGTGGGTTGTCTCTCAATTTACCTCCAAAAATGTTATATGTTAAAACCAAACAGCATGCACATCATATACATAAATGCTTTTCAGAAATCGCAGGCCTTTTATTCTACTCATAATACAAGATATTTGGTTCAGGTATTTGTTTTTATTATTTAGTATTATCAGGCGGCTGTACCTCCACGTGCTGCTCTCTCTGGTTATGTATCCGTATATGAAACAGCCGAGACCAACCATAGCGGCGAGCGTCAGCATAACCGTGTAGAAACCCAACCAGGCAAAATAAATCCCTATCTTCTCCCCATAATACTTCCTGAGAGCAGAAACACATTTGAACAAACTGATCACATTTAGAGAGAAGCAGAAGTTATACCAGAGACTAAAACAAGCTGCATGAATGCAACAGCAGAATGACACACACTTTGCAACAGCATGCACACACTTTCACTCACGCACGCACGCACGCACTCTCACTCTCTCACACACACACACACACACACACACACACACACACACAGACACACACACACACCTTATCAAGTTGAGTGGTTGCATCTTGTAGAAGCTCTTGGGATGTGCCCACTCATTGTACAGCAGAAATCGTTCATTGGGGCAATACGACTCTTTAGATTTCACATTAAACCTGCACTGTTACACAAAAAAGCACATTATTAATCCATTAATACCTGCAGTACAGACCTCATGCATCATTATAGATACTTAACATCAAGTGCATCCTGTTTAAACCCTTATAATGTTATACAGAGGCTCCAAATAAAAGCAAGGTTTGACAGATACAAAAAAGGAGACTAGTGCCATTTTCCGAAAGGCATACTGCCAACTGTTTTAGAAGCAAAGTAGTATGCAGAACGCATACTGTGAAGATTATGCAAACGATGGGCGAGTCTCACGAAACCTGTCAAGAACATGTCATATTTCAACCTGAAATCAAAATAAAGAAATGAGAAGTAAAAATGATCTTATAGAAAATGGAGCCTTTTTTAGGACTATTACTATTTTTGGCATTGTGACATTATTTTCATGACAATTAAGCACATACCATACTATAAAAAAAAATTCATTCTCATTAATGTAATGAGAAAAAAATTATAAATTATTTCAATTTTAGGAATATATCAGTATATATTTATGTTATTTTTTTAATGGCCTTTTGGCTTTTTTATGGGATATGGAAAGTAGAGAGGTGATAGGAAATGAGAGGGAGAAGAGTGGGAATGGAATCGGGAAAGGACCTCACGAGCCGGGACTCGAACTCGGGTCACTCGCGATGCATCAGCACCACATATCATGAGTGCAGCCCGCTAGACTATGGCTCTGTGGCTCTATAGCTTTTTTTACAAACGTTCAGACACATTACAGTAATAAAAATATCAGCAAAAATGCATGAAGAAATAAGGTCACAGTCAAAAATATAAATAATCAATTTTCTTTTGATTTTGGAGGTCTTTTGATTTGAACAATTGACATGTTTTCATGAGATTCTCCCATATGCTGTTATGTATGCATTAACTAGTATGCTAGTGTTCCATTCCAGCAATAATCTATTACAGCGAGCAAGTACAAGCCCAATCAGAGCACCGATGGTACTTACATCATGTAAAGGATACGCAGCCTTATACACGCCTCCATCCAGCAGCTTAGAGATCCCAAACTTCTTAACGTTTCCTTTGACATCATACGGAGCTCGGCAGAGGATGTAGTATGCCTGCAATCGACAGCGTATCAATCAAATAAAGCTGAACCGTAAAGTGGACCGTTGTCACACATGGTTTGATCGCTTGCTCTGATTCCAAAATAGAGTATCAGCCTCGATAGCAACAGCAGGAGTAGAATCATACCATTCTACTCCTCATGGCCGGTGTGAAGAACTGCTCTCTGTCCTTCACGTAAAAATGCTCCAGCTGATTCTTCTTGAACGGGGCCGTGAAGAACTCCGTCTCCTTGGCGATGACCTCCGAACTGGGGTAGAAGTACTGCGTGAAGCAGTTGTACGCTGATGACCGAGGGGCCAGATCATTGGGCTGAATTGGCAGCTTGATGTGCAGAACCTCAGCGTATGTACACAGAACATCAAAGGGCATGTGCACTTTCACATAGTACATCTTCTCATCCACCACCTACAAAACACAGCCAGAAATGAAACTCTCACATTCAACGCTACAGGAAGGTGTGCGTATATTCTAGCAGAGCAGAAGACAGGTTGAGATGAGAAAAGACAACATGGTTTCTATCCTTCTCATAGCTGTCCATATTTGCTGGTGGAGGTGCTTTAAAACAGTGGATCTGAACTGGTGGCTCACGATCTGAAATGTTTGCAGGTCTGTTTTGACAAGGCTACGGATGGCAGGGATAAAATAATGCTAAATGTAAATAATAAAATGCAACTAAGCATATAATTGTGAATAGTTAGGATAGAAATTAAAAAGGCTTATCAACTTTTCAAAGGAGAGAAAACATGCTTCCCATATCAAAGGTTGCTAAAAGGTCGTGTCAAAGGTTGTCCAATCAAACGATTCGGTGCTTTGACACAATTGCTTCTGTCACTTGACAGAAGCTATCTAGCCAAATTAGCCAGGTGCCACTGCCAACATGGACAGGTTCTGTGACATGCTCTCACACTCAAACTTCATTGTGAATAAAACTATGCAAAATAAAAACAACATGATCCAGACTACAGGATAAATGCTATGTGCCATTTCACATTCAAGAGACATTTAGAAAATGTAAAAGAAGGAAAGTCCCCACAACAGGAAGTCTTTTTAAACGTCCCAGCGGTTCAGTTCAACAACTTACAGACTGCGTTGCTTCCAATTCCAAACCCATACTCATCAGGCTTGCTTCAAAATACTCTCTTCGCCTCTGCTGCAGAACAAAAGACAGAATAAATATAAAAGCCTGTATGAGTTGCAGTCTTAACTCCAGACATATTTGAAGGTGTTTAGTTTCTGCATCATCAGACAGAATGGCAGTAGTCATGTATTCAAGATACTCAAACAAGGAGAGCAATGTGCCTTTGCAGTCCTTTACAATACTGATGTCAAATGAAACACTGACTAGGAGACAGATACAGACACAGATTTCTAACCAATTTCTGATTATAAGGCTAAGGTTTGAGGTCAGGTTAAGATTTAGGTTAAATGGTTTGTGTGTACGTTAGGGTTACTGTAAGTAATGGTTGAGTTAGGTATGAGGAAATGAACTACATGAATGTGTACGATTAGAGAGATTTTGACTGACTTTTCTCCTGAGGATAGAGTGTTTTTTCTCTGATATATTTTTGGTCTCGTCCTCATAGACCAAAACAAAATCAATCCGCCTCTTTCCATCGTTGAAAAACAGCGAGTCGGGGTTACCGTTGAAATCAGCCTACAAAACAATAAGTAAACAGGTTTTACAGGAAACTCCAAATCTCAGGCGCTCATTATTCTTTTCAAGCATTTTTGCTCTAGGTTTGACACTTTCAACCTGGACAGATGGAAAAAAAAAGAAAACATACCCGTTCAACTTTTGGCACAGTTTGACCTTTAGGAATAGATTTGTATGTTGGCAACTCCTCCGCATAAACTGGGGGGAAAAAATAGAAAATACAGTGTATTTAATCAAAACCATGTATTTGTCAAATACTCAAATAAACAGAATATACTGCAAGTGCAAAAGCATTTTTTGCACATGCAGTATAACCAGTACTAGACAAATCTCTATTGTGGATGTATTCTAAACAGGCCTTAATATAATATATTAATTATTCATATATATGTAATCAAAATTATTCAACCCCCCCTGGCCAGCAATACATTCTGGTGATGTGAATTAAAACACATCAAGTAAAACATCAGTAAACAGTCAAGTTATTAATACCCTTTTGAGTGATTTTGAGAACAAAGAGTTCATTTTACACTAATTTAAAAATAAAAAATAACTAATATTCAACCCCCAAAATCAATCATTTGTGGAGCATCCTTTGCCCTTAATAACAGCAAATAAATGTTCTCAGGACACCTCTCTATTAGAATTATGACACATTTCTCATGAGCAAAAGCTTCAAGCTCATTGACATTCTTTGGTTTCTGTGCTGCCGCTGCTTCCTTGAAATCCCAACAAAGGTTTGCAATGGGATTTTAATGATGGGCCATTTAATGACATTCCACGACCCATCCCTGAACCAGATTTTGGACAACTTGGATGTATCCTTGGTGTTATTGTCTTGCTGAAATGTCCATTGATCACCAAGCTTCAATTTACACACTGAAGGCATCACATTTTTCATGCCAAAATGGCCTGATGCCTGAAATAATCCCTGGTTTCAGTCACATAGTCAGGATAGCCGTATCCTGCGGCCGCAAAACACCCCCATCACAGGACTGACCCACCTCTATGCTTGACTGTGGGGATGGTGTCGTTCTTGTCATCTTACTCCAGACGCACTGCTGACCCGTGGGTCTAAAACTCATTTTCAGTTTAGTGTCATACATCTATAAAACCTTCTTCCGGGACTCCACAGGTCTTTCCTAATTACTTCATGAATATTCAAGTCAAAATTTCCCTTTGTGAAGTTTTGCTTACTTCCATACCCTGAGAAAGTTGCTGTTGTACCATATTTAAAAAAATGTATGACGGTGCTGCCAACTCTGTCTATTGGAAATTGAAGTTCCTTGGAAATGTACTTTTAGTCGTGACCTTTCTTGTGTAATGAAATAATCTCCTCTATTAGCTTTTGAGACAGATTTTTTCTAATTGCATTTTTTGCATAGAAATACATTTTTGCTTACAACGCTAAACTTACATTTTAAAACTAAAATAAGCGCCATTACAGATTTATGACTTTTGTTTTAAAACAATTACTTGTCTAGCCTTACATATTTAAGTATCAGCTACATGCAAAAGGGGTTGAATAATTATGACATGGCTGTATTTAAAAAAAATCCTGCTATTTAGAAATATATTCACACTATGACTTTGAATGTGTCACTCAACTAATATTTAACCTTTGTATATCCTTACTGTCTTGGGGGGGGGGGGGGGGGGTTGAATAATTTCGATTGCAACTGTGTGTGTGTATATATATATATATATATACACACACACACACATACGCGCACTGGCGGCCAAAAGTTTGGAATAATGTACAGATTTTGCTCTTATGTAAAGAAATTGGTACTTTTATTCACCAAAGTGGCATTCGACTGATCACAATGTTTAGTCAGGACATTAATAACATGAAAAATTACTAAAACTCAATAAACAACTTCTTAAACTACTTCAAAGAGTTCTCATCAGAAAATCCTCCACGTTCAGCAATGACAGCTTTGCAGATCCTTGTTATTCTAGCGGTCAGTTTGTCCAGATACTCAGGTGACCTTTCACCCCACACTTCCTGTAGCACTTGGCCTTTCACCCCACACTTCCTGTAGCACTTGACCTTTCACCCAACACTTCCTGTAGCACTTGACCTTTCACCCAACACTTCCTGTAGCATTTCCATAGATGTGTCTGTCTTGTCAGGCGCTTCTCACAGTCTTACAGTCTTCTTACAGTCTAGCTGATCCCACAAAAGCTCAATGGGGTTCAGATCCGTAACACTCTTTTCCGATTATCTGTTGTCCAATGTCTGTGTTTCTTTGCCCACTCGAACCTTTTCTTTTTTGTTTTTCTGTTTTAAAAGTGGCTTTTTCTTTGCAATTCTTCCCATAAGGCCTTCTGAGTCTTCTCTTTACTGTTGTACATGAAACTGGTGTTGAGCGGGTAGAATTCAATGAAGCTGTCAGCGGAGGACATGTGAGGCGTCTATTTCTCGAACTAGAGACTCTGATGTACTTATCCTCTTGTTTAGTTGCACATCTGGTCATCCACATCTCTTTCTGTCCTTGTTAGAGACAGTTGTGCTTTTTCTTTGATGACTGTAGTGTACACCTTTGTATGAAATCTTCAGTTTGTTGTCAATTTCAAACATTGTATCGCCTTCATTCCTCAAAACAATGATTGACTTTGTTTATAAAGAAAGCTGTTTTTTTTTAACCTAATATTGATCTTAAAACGTGCCAGTCTATTGCATACTGTGGCAACTCAAAAACAAACACGAAGACAATGTTCAGCTTCATTTAATGATCCAAACATCTTTCAACTTTGTTTGATATAATGGCAAGTGATTTTCTAGTACCAAATTAAGAATTTAGCATGATTACTCAAGGATAAAGCTGCGTTCACACTGCCAGCGACACGCAGCGACAAAACTACCTCATCTCCTTCATTTTCAATGAGAGTTGGCGACTTCCGGCAACTCGAATGACAGCAACCATTGGCGACCGAATGTGTCCATCAACACAACAAAGTTGAGAAATGTTTAACATTATGCAAATGAAGAGTGACTTTCGGGAGGACAGCCAATACGAGAAAATGTGAGAGCTCACTTTATTCTTCGCTCTCTCAGCTCCTGCAGTGATGGAAAGATGGAGGAAAGGCTAATCCTTGCAGTTAGCAATATACCAGTGTTATATGATATGTCTCTGCCCACAGACAGGGACATATTTAAGAAAAATGCGTGGAAAGGTGTATCTGAGATTGCGGGGATTCCAAGTAGGTTTAAATCGTCAAATAGCCTGTAAAATTAACTATTAAATAATTAGTTTTGAAAATGTGTTACATGTATGACAGCAAACGAAACAACAACAATGATCAAATATAGTGAATAAACATACCATATTAATCACCTTACTAACATTTTAATAATAACATTAATTGTAAAGAAACAGTGCTGTATAGATTCTCCATACACACCACAAGTGACCTGACCGCCTGCCACTGGCGACATGCAGCGACAAATTAGCTAGCAGTGTGAACGCAGCGTCACACTGCCAGCGACACGCAGTGACAAAACGTCCTCATCTCATTCATTTTCAATGAGAGCTGGCGACTTCCGGCAAACACAAGCGACAACGACCATTTGCGACTGGATGTGGGCGTGTCAAGCGATGCAACAAAGTTGAAAGTTTAACTTTATGCAAATGAAGAGCGACTTTCAGGAGCGACAAGCAATACGAGAGAAGATGGTAGAGCTCACGTGATCCTAATATTTTAATAATAATATTAATTGTAAAGAGACAGTGCTGTTTAGTCTCTCCATACACACCATTAGCGACCTAACCGACAGCCAAAGGCGACATGCAGCGACAATGCGGCAGTGTGAACGCAGCTTTAGGTGTGGGAGTGATGGCTGCTGGAAATGGGGTCTGTCTAGATTTGATCAAAAATGACTTTTTCCAAATAGTGATGGTGCTGTTATGTGATCAGTAATGTCCTGACTATAATTTGTGATCAGTTAAATGTCACTTTGGTGAATTAAAGCACTGATTTCCTATATATATATATATATATATATCACATTATAAATCCAACATTTATGGTTGAACACAAACATTAAAGCACTGGACTTAAGATCTAAATATTACATTCAAACTAATCAAACTAAATTACACAGCATGCCAATGAACACTCTGGAATTCTGATGTCATGTTTACTCACAGCAATGAGAAAGCCCAACCACAACAACTGTTCAGGGAGTAGAGCATAAAGGGATTTTTTTTTTTTAACTCAAATCAGATGTTGCTTGCATGGGTGGAAAATGTCCATAGCAACAGCCTGAAAACAGTCAGTGAGGGGAACTCATTTTTTCCACATCTGACAGACTTTATGAATAACGCCCCCACCACACAAACTCACACAATCTAATGCAATAACCACAATCCTCTCTCTCTACACCACAGATGAGCATTCGTGACACATTCACTACCAGTCCAAACATACAACTCATTACATAATATTATTTTTTAAATTATAGTCATTCATACATAATAAAAAAGTACACAAATGGAAGTATGGGAATTATGAGACCAAAAACGTTAAACATCCTGAGAAGCTTCTTAAACAGTTTTAAAGGTGTTCATGTGTATGTTGGACACTTGTTGACTGATTTTCCTTCACTATCCACTCTATTAAAAATTACAATTTTAGCTTAGTAAGAAATGAAAACATAGGCACAACTTATATGACTACGAAGCTAATGTCAAGCATGAGTCTTGAGTCTTCAATTCAACCATGTGTGTTCACAACGTGTTCCACAAGTCACTTCATATTAATAACAACAGTAACAATCACATATTAAAGTGGCACTAAAGTTACAACATGTTTATAAATTAGATCAAATTGAATCAACAGAACTGGGACATCATTCAGCACTATAATAGGTTTCATACACACACATGCATTTAATGAGATTGAAAATAATCCTAATAACATTGTGAGAGACTTTTAATAGTCAGAGGGATGGTGCTAAAATGTGTACATATTCTTTCTGGCTTATTAAATTGTGTTGCATTGTTTATGCCTGACTTAACCTCTTCCTGAAGCTCACCACACCTGCTGCATCCGAAAAGAAACTAAAGAGTGACTTAAGAGTTTGTTCAGTTTTTCTGTGAAGCATGTAAAATTTAAGTGATAAAAGTGTGATGAAATGATATAAGAATGCAGAACTCACCAATTTCTTTCAGCATAATCTCATTTTCTTCCTCTTCTTTCTCTGTCTCTGAGTCCAGCTCAAGAATATCATTGTCTTCTGCTTCACTCATCTCTAAGTTTATAACAATCCACAATGTACGTCAAAACATTGCAACATGTAACAAGTAACGAGCATGTGTAACGCAGAGATTAATGCAGAGACACAAAGTAAAACCCACAGAGAGCAACAAAACAACAGGCGCGAAGACAAGCGAAATTCTCCCTCTGGTCTGAACTTGCTCGGAGTAGGTGGGGTCGGAGGAGGGTTTTTAGGGGTGCAGATGACAGTCATTACAAAAGCATGCATGTCTGCCTTATGCATGTATCTAGCTTCCGCTTTTGCATTGATATCAGATATTTTTTTGTTGTTGTTGAAGTTTTTGATTAAATATTGATAATGTTTATATGGGGGTTTTCCCAACACAACAAGTCGCACTGTATTTCCTCGGTCACCCGTTAATTAATTTCTCCTGTTTGAAATAGAAATTTGGCGCATTATTTAATAATTTTCCTTCAAAAGTCAGAAAGGCGTTTCTGCGCACTAGGAACGAATTCCGTGTCCTTGATTTTGCACGGATTAATTTAAGTGACGGATGTGTGTAACCGCGTATAATGCCCCCCGATTTTTATGCTTCTTTTAGGGTGTATAATCTTATCTACCCGTTACGTTTAATGACGTTTGAAGTCTTTTATGTTCTTTGTATGTTTTTACAACGATACTAATATTTTTAAGCGTGTGACTTTCATTGGACGCATACTAGACAGTGATGCTAGCAGGCTTAAGCTAACCGACTGTTGCGTACTTGAATAAAAACAAGAGTGTGCTTAAAAGTGCAATTTATGAAAATATTACCCTTAACCAAACTGCTCCATCGGCAATTTACTAGTTCAGAATTTGGACGAAGTCCTGGTTGACCCCAGTGGTGTTTAAATTATATATATATATATATATATATATATATATATATATATATATATATATATATATATATATATATAGGATTCCAAAATAACACTAAATAGGCTAATTTTTTTAAGAACGTGTAATTGCCAACAAGACTTCCCTTTAAAATAGTAATAATACTCAATAAGATAAAATTCCCTATGTGGAGGTTTATTTAAAGAAACATTTTCAGGATTTGACATTACATCTCTACCTGTCTATTAGCAAAATATTATTCCATATTAACCCGCTGATCACTAATAACAATTACACAATCCAAAATATTGGAAAAAAAGACTCTGAATTAAAAAAAATTACATTTATCCCTGGAATGAAATTAGACAAACAAATAGGCATATTCTCTCCAAGTGATCAATTGATTTCATTCTTTATTTGCAGATTGAAAAGCGTCTTGCAGCATTGTTTGTAAATGTAAGTGGGGAACACATAACAGTGTACCTTCTGCACAAATTACAATAAACACAGGACATTGGGTCTCAATACAATAACAATATGAACAGTATACAATTTCACAAAATGTAATTTAGTAAAACAGTTCCAGAACAGTATCTACATTTTACAGTAGCTACTGAAAGTTATATATGAGAACATAATCCTTGTATAAATATAAACTAGTCCTCCACTAGACCATTTTCAGTTGTCAGAAAGTCCCTTAAATAGAAAAGAGATATGTTGGTTTGTATGATAAATAAACGTAATGCCTAGTGTAGGTACTGGGTGGTGAGTGTTCAAATCCTATCCAGCTTCAGATAGCATTGAGGAGTATATGGGGGATAAGGATCTTACATGCTCTGGGATGATTTGGGATAAATATCAGCTGTGGGGCTGGGAGGACAATACTAATGCCCTTGCAGAAGCTGTGTTTCTGGTTCCAAATATGTTTTCAGCTGTCTATACTATCCTCTGCAGTGATTTGTGGTCACAGACTTGCAGTTCCCATACCAGATAGAAATACAGCTGGTTAGTACACTGTAGTAGAATAGAAACTTGTGAGGTTTAGGGTAATTGTATTGGTTAAAAGAATTTGGTTGATCTTAAATGCAATACATTTTGAGTGGCGCTTACTAAGGAAACAAAGAGACAACCCTGTGGCTACCCCTGGTGGTGAGCCTGACAACAGAGGCCATTTTAGCAGACCACCATCATAATCAAGCTTTTTTTATAGATATTTCCATCTTGAGACTTAAAAAAAAGCAACTGAAAAAAAGACGATTTATTTGAATGATTCTATAGAATGTTGTGAATAATACAACCTTAGTATGAAGGCATAAAGTTAACGTAATAATGTAAACACACAACACCAAATACAATTGCTGTGTTGCAGAGTAGTAAAGTCCAGTTACGTGCTTTCTTTTCTTTGCTTGATTGCTCAACCATGAATCATGTTGAAAATGTTGGTTTGTTCAATTGCCTAAAGGTTGTATGGGGTCAGGTTACTGACTCCACTGAAGGCTAAGACCAAAAGTGTTTTGAATGTGATCCTTGGAGCTTTGAAATATAAATTCAGCAAAAAAAAAAAAGAAACGTCCTCTCAATTTCAACTGCTTTTATTTTCAGCAAACTTAACATGTGTAAATATTTGTATGAACATAATAAGTTTCAACAACTAAAACATAAACTGAACAAGTTTAACAGACATGTGACTAACAGAAATGGAATAATGTGTCCTGAACAAAAGTAACAGTCAGTATCTGGTGTGGCACCAGCTGCATTAAGTACTGCAGTGCATCTACTCCTCATGGACTGCACCAGATCCCCCACTATTACAACAAGGCACTTGCAAGTTCCCGGACATTTCTGAGGGGAATGGCCCTAGCCCTTTTGATAACTGTGACCTTAATTGCCTACCTTCTGTAAGCTGTTAGTGTCTTAACAACCGTTCACAGGTGCATGTTCATTAATTATTTATGGTTCATTGAACAAGCATGGAAAACATTGTTTAAACCCTTTCCAATAAAGGTCCGTAAAGTTATTTGGATTTTTTCAAAATTTAAATATGAGTTTATATACAAAGGTGCAGCATTTGAGACTTTCCAGGCGTTGAAAATAAGTCACACAGCATCATTTTGGATGCACTTATTTGCAAGTGGAGGAAAGAGCCATTACGGTTCTCCAGAACTTATTTCAGATCCTCTGTTGGGTCCCTCACATGCGGCTGCAGGCATAGCTCCAAAAAAGGGGTTTGACCTCCAAATCACCATTAAAGATACAGAGAGCCCCAAACATAACCCTTTCCCTAACCTTAACTGTGAGTGGAAGTGACTTTCAAACTACAAGGAGAAGTTGCATTAAATATATCTAATTCCAGTGAAAACAATGCATCATTTTCAAACATACGTGTCAACAACGCTGTCCATCCAGTCTAATCCAGTCACATGCTGGAAATACTCCATGTTCAGATAATTTATCTAGTTTCTCATACCTGGTCAAATTTGTATATCTTTGATTTGTTTAATACTATTGGTGTGATTCAGTTTATTTCTGTAATCATAAATTGTAAGATTTTCTGTTGAGACTTAGCATGATCAAATGGCTATACATAATAATTCATGTACAATGTGTACTCCACAAGTAAAAAGGTAGTTTAATTCTCTTACATTCAGTCTGTAAGCGAGTCTTGTAAAATGTTCTTTCTTGAAATTTATTTACATTCTCATGTAAGTTAATTCTAGTACTTTGGAGAATATATCTGGACACTGGATCTGAAATCCTCCCCTACAAAAAAATCATTTAGATCCAGTATCTAAACTAATGTTTTTAAATCTGTGTAAATGTTGTTTCATTGTTTGTTTTACATTGGTTGGATATCGATTTTGCTGTTTTTTTGGGTCAACATTTGTCATTTGTGCTTTGAAAATAAACCTGACTTGACAACTGTATTCAAGAGTCAATGCTTTTCTATTGCAACCTTTTTCAGTAACAGAACAGTAAACACTGAACTCTGCTATTTGGGGGGAAATAAATGGGCGAATACCCCATAGACTTACATTGAAGGGGAACTCCAGGCATAACTAGAGAACAGACACCATAAAGATAAACTACAAGGAGACATGAAGCAAAAATTTACGGTAGAAACTCTCTTACATGCGCAAGATCAGTCCAATAACGAGGACAAACATAATAGCAGTTAGACACAAACTAATCAGACTAAATAAGGTGAAAATAATTATGGCGGGGCATGAAGAAACAACAAAGTACGTATTGGACTGGGTCAGTTCACTCTGCAACCATCTTGTTAACTCTCCGGATAGAAGCTTATTTTAACAGTAAGGTGGAATCCATCCCTGCATTGTGATTTCTCAAAACACATCCAAACGTACAACACAAATGTACAGAAACAGGGATCCCCAGTGGTCACTAGAGTACATTACAGGCAGAGGCTGTTAAACTACTCCAGACTCACATTCATCATCACTGTCAGGGATGTAGAAACCCCAAACCATCCAAAAAGAGGGCATTTCCGGGAAAAAGAGGACGTATGGTCACTATATATGAGTACATTTTTCTGCCTGTGAACAAATGGGAGCGTGTTTGATGTATGTGCACTACAACTGCTTTGTGACATGCTTTTAGTCCAGTCAATGGCCATGCTTGTGGTATTTGTAGTCCTAATCAAAAAAATAGTTAGCAACATACATTTTTTAAAAAACAGTGGCTTCAAAATTCACATTTGAGGTATGATGTGTAATTTATTTTGTACAACAAAACATTCAAGTATCGTCAATTAATGCTTACCACAGACCTTATCTTAGGTAATTATAAAAGGCCAGAGGAAATTACAGAAGGAACTCATCATGAATTAGTCTTGTTCACATACAAACTGATATCACGGCAGAACAGCTCCATTAACATTTCATAAAGTGCTTCATCCTTTAAGCTCAGATGGGCTGCGAGAAAAGAATGGTCAAAATAACTTTTTTATGAATAATTAGTCTTTACCAACACAAAATAGATATTGTTTGAAAGCTTAGAAGCTCAATGCATGCAGACATTATGACCAAAACTGAACAAGTGCTTTGACATTTGCAGACAAATTAAAGTGTTCAGTTTTGGTCATTTATCAACAAAATTTACACTATAAATACTTTTTGTGCAAGATAGAGAACATGTTTTGACATGATTTTCCTGGGATGTATTGGCCGGTCGTCAGATGTCAATGATTGTTTATGGTGTGTTTATATGAATAATGTCTTACCATTCACTAGTGTTCCTTCCTGGTATGCTTTTCACACCTACATCACTACCTACATCCTGAATTTGTTGTTTAAATAATGGTTTAAGAAGCCATAGTTAAAACACAGAAGACAATCTGCAACTTTCTGCTCCGAGAACTCCTAAAACCCCCAGAAGAGTGATGTGAATTTCACCAACAAGAGGATCTATTGAAACTACATTGAGTTTACATTGAGATGTATTACACATGCTAAAAGAGTACTGTCTCTTTAAGAACAGAGGCTGTTCAGAGAACAGTTGAGGAGTGTTTTTACCACATCCATGCTGTGTTTAATTAATCTGACTGTAATTAAGAGACTTAAACAAATAAACAAGAAAGGATTGTGTGGATCTCAACTTTAATAGATAATTCAATATAAATGAAAATTGGCCCCGGGACCCTTGCTTAAACTTTCAACAGTCTTCTCTGGTAAGTCATTTTATATTTTCAGATGTTTTTACGTCACTTCGAGGATCTGAACATCTTCTGAACACAGAGAAGGAAGTCCTTGATCATTCTAAGATATAATAAATCATAGAAATCAGTTTTTCAAAGTTTCAGTTTCTTTAAGGGGTGCTAAACCTAAATCAGGTTCCCTGATAGTGAGTAAAAATGTTGTTCTTGTCTTCGAATGTTCTTTATTCTCCATTTAATATATTACTCCTGCACAGTCGAAAGAACTTCTGAGGAAATTGAACAACAACTTACAGACATGAAAATAACTGCTTCAATTTCCACTTGAACTGTAACTCAGAAACACGACCGGTGTGTTTGTTCATTTGTATTTTCTACTCTAAGGTTGAACAAACGTTAAAGATGGAAACAGCTGTGAAGATCATTCTCATTGGTTGTCTGATAAAAGGTCGTTTCATTCTTATTATTGGCTGAATTAGGATTGTAAAAACATGATTTGATGTTTGTGGGAGTTTAAAGAGTAATTAACACTTTTCTCTTTGTGTTTTAGATTATGAATATGTGTTTATGTAATATCAGCATTTTCAAATCAAACTATTCTGTGTGTGAACTACATTACAGTAAACTGTTTAATCTTCATTTATGTTATTAATGCATATTTTATATATGTTTGTGTTTTGTGTTGTGTAGATGTTTTGTGTGACTACAGTATCAATCTGCCAGAGAGGATAGAAGCTCTAGAAGGATCCTGTGTTTTCATACCCTGCACTTTTGATATTGACAAAAAATATCCATATTATCAATATTATGAATATGACCTCACTGATGCAACACGAATATGGATAAAATATAGATTTTATAATTCATATGATGTAGTGTTTGACTCCAGAAGTCCCAGTACAGGAAATCTCAAAGGGGAAATCTTTGGCAAACCAGCAGAAAAAAACTGCACCACCCGCTTTGATGATGTCAGACTGGATCACAGCGGTGAATATTACTTCAGAATTGAAGGCAGAAATAATCTGAGATATAACTATAATAAAAAAGTGGACATTAGTGTCACAGGTGAGTGTCATATTGTTATCTACGGTACATTAGGCTGTATACTGTACGCAGAAGTGTCATATTGTTATCTACGGTATATTAGGCCGTATACTGTACGCAGGAGTGTCATATTGTTATCTACGGTATATTAGGCCGTATACTGTACGCAGGAGTGTCATATTGTTATCTACGGTATATTAGGCCGTATACTGTACGCAGGAGTGTCATATTGTTATCTACGGTATATTAGGCCGTATACTGTACGCAGGAGTGTCATATTGTTATCTACGGTATATTAGGCCGTATACTGTACGCAGGAGTGTCATATTGTTATCTACGGTATATCAGGCCGTATACTGTACGCAGGAGTGTCACATTGTTATCTACGGTATATTAGGCCGTATACTGTACGCAGGAGTGTCATATTGTTATCTACGGTATATCAGGCCGTATACTGTACGCAGGAGTGTCATATTGTTATCTACGGTATATTAGGCCGTATACTGTACGCAGGAGTGTCATATTGTTATCTACGGTATATTAGGCAGTATACTGTACGCAGGAGTGTCATATTGTTATCTACGGTATATCAGGCCGTATACTGTACGCAGGAGTGTCATATTGTTATCTACGGTATATTAGGCCGTATACTGTACGCAGGAGTGTCATATTGTTATCTACGGTATATCAGGCCGTATACTGTACGCAGGAGTGTCATATTGTTATCTACGGTATATCAGGCCGTATACTGTACGCAGGAGTGTCATATTGTTATCTACGGTATATTAGGCCGTATACTGTACGCAGGAGTGTCATATTGTTATCTACGGTATATCAGGCCGTATACTGTACGCAGGAGTGTCATATTGTTATCTACGGTATATCAGGCCGTATACTGTACGCAGGAGTGTCATATTGTTATCTACGGTATATTAGGCCGTATACTGTACGCAGGAGTGTCATATTGTTATCTACGGTATATCAGGCCGTATACTGTACGCAGGAGTGTCATATTGTTATCTACGGTATATCAGGCCGTATACTGTACGCAGGAGTGTCATATTGTTATCTACGGTATATTAGGCCGTATACTGTACGCAGGAGTGTCATATTGTTATCTACGGTATATTAGGCCGTATACTGTACGCAGGAGTGTCATATTGTTATCTACGGTATATTAGGCCGTATACTGTACGCAGGAGTGTCATATTGTTATCTACGGTATATTAGGCCGTATACTGTACGCAGGAGTGTCATATTGTTATCTACGGTACATCAGGCCGTATACTGTACGCAGGAGTGTCATATTGTTATCTACGGTATATCAGGCCGTATACTGTACGCAGGAGTGTCACATTGTTATCTACGGTACATTAGGCCGTATACTGTACGCAGGAGTGTCATATTGTTATCTACGGTATATTAGGCCGTATACTGTACGCAGGAGTGTCATATCGTTATCTACGGTACATCAGGCCGTATACTGTACGCAGGAGTGTCATATTGTTATCTACGGTACATTAGGCCGTATACTGTACGCAGGAGTGTCATATTGTTATCTACGGTACATTAGGCCGTATACTGTACGCAGGAGTGTCATATTGTTATCTACGGTATATTAGGCCGTATACTGTACGCAGGAGTGTCATATTGTTATCTACGGTACATCAGGCCGTATACTGTACGCAGGAGTGTCATATTGTTATCTACGGTACATTAGGCCGTATACTGTACGCAGGAGTGTCATATTGTTATCTACGGTACATTAGGCCGTATACTGTACGCAGGAGTGTCATATTGTTATCTACGGTACATCAGGCCGTATACTGTACGCAGGAGTGTCATATTGTTATCTACGGTACATTAGGCCGTATACTGTACGCAGGAGTGTCATATTGTTATCTACGGTATATTAGGCCGTATACTGTACGCAGGAGTGTCATATTGTTATCTACGGTATATTAGGCCGTATACTGTACGCAGGAGTGTCATATTGTTATCTACGGTATATTAGGCAGTATACTGTACGCAGGAGTGTCATATTGTTATCTACGGTATATTAGGCCGTATACTGTACGCAGGAGTGTCACATTGTTATCTACGGTACATCAGGCCGTATACTGTACGCAGGAGTGTCATATTGTTATCTACGGTACATCAGGCCGTATACTGTACGCAGGAGTGTCGTATTGTTATCTACGGTATATTAGGCCGTATACTGTACGCAGGAGTGTCGTATCGTTATCTACGGTACATCAGGCCGTATACTGTACGCAGGAGTGTCGTATCGTTATCTACGGTACATCAGGCCGTATACTGTACGCAGCAGTGTCGTATTGTTATCTACGGTACATCAGGCCGTATACTGTACGCAGCAGTGTCGTATCGTTATCTACGGTACATCAGGCCGTATACTGTACGCAGCAGTGTCGTATCGTTATCTACGGTACATCAGGCCGTATACTGTACGCAGGAGTGTCGTGTCGTATCGTTATCTACGGTACATCAGGCCGTATACTGTACGCAGGAGTGTCGTATTGTTATCTACGGTACATCAGGCCGTATACTGTACGCAGGAGTGTCATATCGTTATCTACGGTACATCAGGCCGTATACTGTACGCAGGAGTGTCGTGTCGTATCGTTATCTACGGTACATCAGGCCGTATACTGTACGCAGGAGTGTCGTATTGTTATCTACGGTACATCAGGCCGTATACTGTACGCAGGAGTGTCATATCGTTATCTACGGTACATCAGGCCGTATACTGTACGCAGGAGTGTCGTATCGTTATCTACGGTACATTAGGCCGTATACTGTACGCAGGAGTGTCGTATCGTTATCTACGGTATATCAGGCCGTATACTGTACGCAGGAGTGTCGTATCGTTATCTACGGTATATCAGGCCGTATACTGTACGCAGGAGTGTCGTATCGTTATCTACGGTATATCAGGCCGTATACTGTACGCAGGAGTGTCGTATCGTTATCTACGGTATATTAGGCCGTATACTGTACGCAGGAGTGTCGTATCGTTATCTACGGTACATCAGGCCGTATACTGTACGCAGGAGTGTCGTATCGTTATCTACGGTACATCAGGCCGTATACTGTACGCAGGAGTGTCGTATCGTTATCTACGGTACATCAGGCCGTATACTGTACGCAGGAGTGTCGTATCGTTATCTACGGTACATCAGGCCGTATACTGTACGCAGGAGTGTCGTATCGTTATCTATGGTACATCAGGCCGTATACTGTACGCAGGAGTGTCGTATCGTTATCTATGGTACATCAGGCCGTATACTGTACGCAGGAGTGTCGTATCGTTATCTACGGTACATCAGGCCGTATACTGTACGCAGGAGTGTCGTATCGTTATCTATGGTACATCAGGCCGTATACTGTACGCAGGAGTGTCGTATCGTTATCTACGGTACATCAGGCCGTATACTGTACGCAGGTGTCTCGTATCGTTATCTACGGTACATCAGGCCGTATACTGTACGCAGGAGTGTCGTATCGTTATCTACGGTACATCAGGCCGTATACTGTACGCAGGAGTGTCGTATCGTTATCTACGGTACATCAGGCCGTATACTGTACGCAGGAGTGTCGTATCGTTATCTACGGTACATCAGGCCGTATACTGTACGCAGGAGTGTCGTATCGTTATCTACGGTATATTAGGCCGTATACTGTACGCAGGAGTGTCGTATCGTTATCTACGGTATATTAGGCCGTATACTGTACGCAGGAGTGTCGTATCGTTATCTACGGTATATTAGGCCGTATACTGTACGCAGGAGTGTCGTATCGTTATCTACGGTATATTAGGCCGTATACTGTACGCAGGAGTGTCGTATCGTTATCTACGGTATATTAGGCCGTATACTGTACGCAGGAGTGTCGTATCGTTATCTACGGTATATTAGGCCGTATACTGTACGCAGGAGTGTCGTATCGTTATCTACGGTATATTAGGCCGTATACTGTACGCAGGAGTGTCGTATCGTTATCTACGGTACATCAGGCCGTATACTGTACGCAGGAGTGTCGTATCGTTATCTACGGTACATCAGGCCGTATACTGTACGCAGGAGTGTCGTATCGTTATCTACGGTACATCAGGCCGTATACTGTACGCAGGAGTGTCGTATCGTTATCTACGGTACATCAGGCCGTATACTGTACGCAGGAGTGTCGTATCGTTATCTACGGTACATCAGGCCGTATACTGTACGCAGGTGTCTCGTATCGTTATCTACGGTACATCAGGCCGTATACTGTACGCAGGAGTGTCGTATCGTTATCTACGGTACATCAGGCCGTATACTGTACGCAGGAGTGTCGTATCGTTATCTACGGTACATCAGGCCGTATACTGTACGCAGGAGTGTCGTATCGTTATCTACGGTATATTAGGCCGTATACTGTACGCAGGAGTGTCGTATCGTTATCTACGGTATATTAGGCCGTATACTGTACGCAGGAGTGTCGTATCGTTATCTACGGTATATTAGGCCGTATACTGTACGCAGGAGTGTCGTATCGTTATCTACGGTATATTAGGCCGTATACTGTACGCAGGAGTGTCGTATCGTTATCTACGGTACATCAGGCCGTATACTGTACGCAGGAGTGTCATATTGTTATCTACGGTATATTAGGCCGTATACTGTACGCAGGAGTGTCATATTGTTATCTACGGTACATCAGGCCGTATACTGTACGCAGGAGTGTCATATTGTCATCTACGGTATATCAGGCCGTATACTGTACGCGGGAGTGTCATATTGTTATCTACGGTATATTAGGCTGTATACTGTACGCAGGAGTGTTATATTGCACTAAACAGTGACTCTAAAAAGAGTTTAATAACATCCAATAAAGTTAAGGCATAGAGATTGATCATGTTGATGAATCAATTTAATGACTATAGATTTAAATGAAGCATCAAAGCTGAATTTGGAGACATTATTTACTGCAAAGTAACTTACTGTAATTGTATTCTGCACAAAAATGCTCAGAACATTCTGGATGACACTATTGATATAGTTTGATTTGAAATGAAAAGTGAATCTGAACCTGTATAAGAGCAATTCAGTTTTATTAATGTTTGAAATATTGATATAATTTCACTTGTGTTTCAGCGTCTCCATCTAAACCCGCAGTGCAGTTGAATGTTGATCTGAAGAATGTGAAAGTTCATCAGGAGGTGAAGGAGGACAGTTCTGTGAGTCTGCGCTGCTCTGCTAACATCTACTGCCCCTTTAATCCACCAACTCTCACATGGAGCTCCTCCTCTAACACACTCATCCCCAATGAACAGCAACATCAGGACCAAACGAAACTCATCTCTGAACTGAACTTCAATATAACTCATCTTCATCATGGAGTCACTTTCACCTGCACTATAAAATACCAGCTGAAGAACCAGAACAAAACAGAACAGGCGTCCCGTACACTACATGTTCAGTGTAAGACAGGAATATTTGTTCTGTCCTGATATTCCTCAGACATTCTGGTTAGAGTTTGTTCTAAACTCGAGCTCGATTAAACAGTAAATGTTCCAACAATGTGTCAATGAGAGATTCGACAAAACACAAAACTAAATAAATACTGGGACAATTAATTCAGCTTGAATCACTTAATGTGAAACTCTTTTCAATCTTATAATAGTGTCACAATACATTTACAGAGAAACAAACGCTCAAATCTAAACCTACCTAAAACTTTAACTCTGTTCTTCTGCTGTCTTGAAATCAGTGTTGTTTTCTTCTGGAAATACAAATGTTGCCTTGTTCAAGTACAAATCATATAACTTTAAATAATATTGTAGATTGAATTATTTTTTTGTCCCTCAGATTCCCCTAAAAACACATCAGTGACTGTAAATCCGTCTGGTTCTGTGTTGGAGGGTCGTTCAGTGACGCTGACCTGCATCAGTGATGGAAACCCAGATGTGAGTTACAGCTGGTACAGAGACACTGAAGAACACCTGAAACACCTGCAGAATGGACAAAATCTCACCATCAGTAAAACCGACCCGACACACAGTGGCCGATACTACTGTACAGCTCAGAATCAATACGGCACCCAAAACTCATCTGTACTGCTGGACATTCAGTGTGAGTACTAATCATCAGTAATTGTAATTACATTGTAATTAATTAAACAATTACATTAAAATCAGTTTATGTGTAGGGTTGTTGTGCATAAAACATGTTCAAACAAAGCAAGGAATGCCAAATAATGTTAAATAAGCAGGATCACTTGGCACGTGATGTCCTGCACAATAGAGGAGGTAGAGCAGGCATGGGAAAAGTGGTTTGGTACAGGGGTTACATCACGCTTAAAAAGGACTAATTTACCCCAAAAATAAAAATCTCTCATCATTTACATGGGGTGGGGCGCACATTGTCCTCCTTTTGAGATACAATGTTCCACAATGATTTAATTCTTGTATCTTCTTGTATTCTCTGAAGTTTGTGACTGGTGGAATATTCTGCTGAAGTACTTTTAAAGCTACTGAAGTTATTCAGCCAAAAGTAGTGAGTGGTTTTATCATTTCTTTGTTATTGTTGTTTGATTAATTATCCTTTATGTGACATATCCTACTAAACAGTGCTCAATTCAGTTACATGATGCAGATACGCTTTTTGTCTGACTGTTTAAATTCACTTTAGACATAAACGACTGCGTTTACATTAAATCCTCATCAAGACGGGCATTGGTGGAATCATAAAGTGTATTTGACACATTAGCACTCAAACATTAGCCGCCTGTCAATCAAACAACACGCAGCTACAGACATCAGCAAATAAATCAATCTCACTTCTTCCCAATAAACATCTAGATAATTTTATTGCCCAGTGCTATTGATAACATTGCATTAATAACTCACATCAGCCCAATAATTTCAGTGATAAATAGTTCAATTACAGGCTACGTTATAGACACACAGAATATAGTAAACAGAAATATGAAATTTACCTCGATATGTTTCTTCAAATTAGAGGCAGGATTAATGCTGATATCTGGCTTGAGCAAGTTAAACTCACATGACATGATCAGGAAACTGGCCTTTTTCACTGCGAAAAGACCTTCCAGGTGTTGAACTGTGCTTGAGGCATCCTCCACATCCATAACAGTTGGCGCCAAATCTGCAGCTGCCGTTCAAGATTTTTACGTGTGATTTGATTTGACGGGAGTCGCGAGACGCTCCCTAGACAATCATGTTGATAGATACAAATAAAATCAGGACAGGGAAGTAGCGAACACAGATGGGGGGGGAAATATCACAGTAATAGTACAGTTACAGCACTTAAAATATACTCAAGTAAAAGGAAACGTATCCAAATTTTAAACTACTTAAAATAGTAAACATTTTGGGAAAAGTAGGTAATTACAGTAATGTGAGTATTTGTAATTCGTTACTTTACACCACTGTTCACTGCTTGTGCCACGGACATAAATTATGCCTCAAACTGTGCAGCTTGTTGAGGAAGAGGAATACTTTTTGTTAGGAATATTTTGGATCTAGTCACGATCCCCAATTCCCCGGTCCCGTCTTTCTATGTCTCTGCCCAGTGAGATGCAGTCGTGAGTCTGAGTCTCTGTAGACTTCGCGAAGGAAGTAGAAAGAACAACAACACACAGTTGGTCTGTATTCAATCTACTCAACGTTTATTACATCAAGCATGTTATTTATATTCTTCATGAGACAATGAACAGCCAATAGTAAAGCGACAACAAGGCTTATGATCAAGGGGGAGAAATTGGGTATTCTGGAGTAATACAGGAACAAGGCCATATACAGATGTCCTAGACGTTCTGCCACGTGCCTGACACTGTTCACCTCACGAGGACAAGTGTGACCTATTCAAATTACAGAAATAAGCATGCTGCATGATGTGTGGAACATCATAAAGAGGAAGACAGAATTTGACTCAGTCCCATACTCACACATCTAAGGCGTGCAACTGACATCTGGGGTCAACTGAGCACACATACAGAGAAGGCGAGAAACATACACACACATATAGAGCAGAACAGCATGTACATTTCATGTTTCTTACACTTTTACTTTTCTAAATGGATTAAATTAACAATAGCCATTAATAAAAATTAAATTTAAAAACTTTTAAAAATATTAAAAACATTCACACTCGAATACAAACCAATACTGACGGCATTCGTGTAATACACATTTATAAAAAGCCATAAGTTGTGTGTCAGTAGATGAAAATGATTTAATAATACTTACATTCTCTATAATTTATCGAACCATAAATTCAAATCCTGATGACAACCACATTTTGCATGTGTATAAAAGTAGTGCCACTGTCATGAAAGTCTGACATTAAACAAGGATGCAGTTAATGCACAAAAGAACGCAAGTCCATATTTCTATTCTTCTAATTCATTGCACCCAGTCCATTTCCATTATCAACTTCTTATGAATGTGATGTCTATGTTTATATCGCTGGTGTTTGGCAGGGAATGGAGTATATAATAGGATGCAGATGGTGTTGGAAAAGAACCCATCGGCACTTTGCGCACAGAGCGCCTAATTTCACCAGACCCACTTGTGCCTAGAATTAACACACGTTTGCACAGAAAAAACTAAATTGATGGCCGTGCCCGCTGACTTTGCATGTGACTTATGGCATTGCTGTAATTTGATATTTATTGCGTAATCATTTGAAATCCCAAACTCTTGGCCCATGTACAGTGCAAAACTAGTTTCCTTCATGAGTATTTTTGTCCTGAAATAAAAAAACAAGAAGCAAAATTACATACTGTAAGATATTTAGTTTAAATGAACAACTTTTCTTATTCAGTTGTTTTTCTCTTGTTTTGAGCATAAATCGTGTAAATTTAGTTTCAAGTTATATTCTCTAAAAACAAGTCTTCTTTTCTGGACAAATTTTGCTTGATTCAATTGATCTTATTTTAAGACTGTCTTGATTATTTTTAATGGAAACCAAGACAAAAATACAGATAAGACAAAATATTTATGTTTTATGTGTAATGTTTAGCAGAAAATGATATTTTGTGTAATTATTGATGTGAAAAAGGCTACCAAGAGATGAACAGTGATTGTCTGCTGAGAACATAGCAGCCCTGTTTTTCTGAATAATTGTGAGAAAACCTTTAAATCGTTTTTTTCTTTTTTGACCTGAAATATTAAAGGATAGGATTGTTCCAGTGACGATAATGCAAAGTGTGTTGGTGATTTGGTTCCTCTTTTGTAAACTCTCTTGTGACTGATTAAGATGCTGCAGTGTTTTAAAATGGCAGATTTCTATATAAACCCAGTTTGAAACCGCATTGAAATGTGTTTAATGAACAGTAATTGTAACTCATAAAAGTGTATATGGTTCCTCATTTTCAACTTCATCCAGATTTTTTTTTTTCCTGTTAATGAATTATTCTCATCTGAGGCCTGAACTCATTCCTATTTTCACCCAAAGTGAGAAGTACACATCAGCAGTTTTTCAAACTGTTTTATTCTTCTTAGATACTCCTAAAAACACATCAGTCACTGTAAATCCGTCTGGTTCTGTATCACGCCCTTCCGCCTAAAGTGCGGCAGGGCTCTCGTGTTTCACCGAGGTGAAGAGGGCACCACGTAACTGAGGCGGGCGCCCAGGCTGCACCACCCAAAGGCGGCAGTCCGGTCGAGTCGTCGGCATTGAAATGAGCCATCAATCTCATCCCAGAACTGGGTGGAGGCAAACGAGCGAACCAGAGAGTGGGCGGTCCGTGGGGATTTACCCACTCGACTTACCCAAACGCTTTCTCAACACTCAGTGATGGAAGGTCATCTTTTAAAAGATGTGTCTTGAAAATGACGTTCAACGTCACCGTGTCTAATAGTGGAAATAGCTCTTAAAGCACTGTCGAAGCGCCCAGGGGTGTAATCTGCAGAGAAAGTGCAGAGTGGAGAGGAACCGCTGATATTGCGCCTTATAACCAACAGACAGGCTCAAAAAAGCTTTCAGTGAAGCTGACATACGACCGCTCGGCTCTGAAGAAAAAAATCTGATTAAATCTGCTGTCCAGGGCTGTCCAGGACGGGCTGTCCAGGACGAAGTGATGCAATCATGTTTGTCTGTGAGGTTCATGGAAATCCGTTTCCTACACTGGAGTGGCGTCTGTCTGGACGTCCCATTATTAACTCTACGGAGACGCCCATCAGTGAGGAGCAATTTAAGGACAAAAGCTTGAGGAGCATCCTCACCATCCGTCAATCAATCAAAGACACGCCCACTTCACAGTGTGTCAGCACCAACACACATGGCACTGCCAGCCAACGGTTTCAGCTGGAAACTCCACAGGATCCTCGAGGTTAGTTCAGAGTTTCACTGATTGATCTATTCCAAGCTACCCAAAACAATAGCTTTATCTGATTCTCATAGGACAGAAAATCACACATGAGATCACTTTAACCCTCCTATGAACTTCTCATTTATTGAATGTTAATAAACTGTAATTATTTCTATAGTTACGTATGGAATCTAAAATAAGCGCTGTACGGCGGGTGCCAGCGAGTCTGGGCTAGTCCTCGAGAAAACAAAACGCTCTCATGAGAATTACCATTTGAACTCTCTCTTGCACATGTAACAGCAACATCCGAAACGCAACAAACTGTGCAGCTAACACCTCCCTTCCAAGGCCGTAACCAGGATTTTCCAAATACCTTCAATTTGAAGTTTATGTGAGAGTTTATGTGAGCTGTGCGAGACACTGCGTTGCGTTCTTTAATTGGTTTAGGTCAGTGGTTCTCAAACTTTTTACACCAAGTACCACCTCAGAAAATATTTGGTTCTCCAAGTACCACCATTAAAATACAAAAGTAGTACGCCTAACTATTCAGCTTGCACAGCTCAAAAACCAGGCAGTTTTATTTATAAGAACATTTATTATTGTCAGCCACTTTGAACATTGTAACAACACAGTTTTAACATCAACACTGCACTGTGCTGCTTACATAGAGGTAAATAAAATAAAAATAAAATAATGATTAAATTAACTAAAAGTGAAATAAAAACTGCACTTAAAGATTAAATGAAAATGTATTGCTTCAGTTCGTCACGTTTTCGCAAAAAAATCCACTGGCTTGTCCTTCAGCGCGTGTGTTTGGTTACAAAATGCCGTTTGAGATGCGATGGTTTCATGCTCTTCCTCTCTCCCGCTCCAAATAAACCCAAATTTGATAAAGTTTGGGTCATAATTTCTCACTATTTACTAGCGTTTGCTGCTGCTAGCAGATGCTCTGAGGACTTCACCGGCGATATCAAAGTTGCCACTGTTGTTTGCACCTGTGCTCGTCACTCTCGTCCTCTTCAGTTCTTGTACTTGAAACATTCTCCTCCTGATCCGAACTTCTCTTGCCAGAATGAAGCCACGATAGCAGTTTTGAACTTTTAATAATTGTATCATCCACCTAACATTCATTTATATTTAACCTTTTCACAAAATTCGCTGCCCTCAAGTCTGCGTTTTTCAAGGCAACCGTTATAGAACGCGTCACTTTATTGTTTCCATGGTGACGCGTCATTTCTTGTCACGTGACTACAGCCATCGAACGACTGATGGTCTGCTTTTATTTCCTTTTTTATTCAAAATATTCACAAATTTGTTCGCTATACTATAGCATTACCTATATAAACATCGCTATTATAAACATCGCTATTATAAACATCACCTTTATAATTATCACGTTAGTTGAGCTCTATGCGCGATGGGCGCCACCTGATTATAATGGATAGGAATATTAATGCCGCTTCCATAGACATCAGTGTGTATTTTACAAACTCTAAATATATTGTTTTTTTTTTTTTTTAGTATTTATGTGAATTTAAATGTCTAAAACCTAAAATAAACATTATGTGGATGAAAACACTGAATAGTTGTGAATGATATGACTCCGCTGAGCGTGTACGTCTCTGGCTCAGCGCCAACCAACGCGCGAAAGCACAGTTTGAATGTATCAGTTGGTCACGCGCTCACCGTTCTACTCACACCGGTGACATCGAAATTCAGTGATTCCTCTGAGTACCACACTTTGACAACCACTGGTTTAGGAAACACTCCACTACAGGAGACTACTTTTGTTTTGACATGACAGCGGTATCTGCAAGTACGTGTCACGTGACGGTCCGTTATTGACTCGTCGGCTATTTTCACTTCCCAATGAAAGGAAACTTCAAGAAAAAAATACAGAGGACATGACCTCGGTGTCCTCAATGGTTGTTATGGCCATGCTCCTTTCTAAAGTCTCATCATCTCCCCCCTTCTCCTCCTCACATAAAGCTCACTAAAAACCTATGCAATATGAAGTGTGTACAAAAAAGTAACTATAACATGTTTGGTATCATTTCAAGTGTCTCAGTGTGTCTGGTAAACTGGTCTCATCCTCCCAGCCATAATGAAAAGCAAAAGAAGTTATAAGACATGAGAGATGTGGTGTGTCCCTTAAAGGTGTGCCCTCCCCCAGATCCTCCATACAAACTACCTCCTGTATGTAAATATACAGGAACCCCCTCAATAAGGGACCAAAATCTAATTATAATGACAGACACACCATTTGGTAAGCATATTGAATTATTTGGGTATTTAAGGAGATGTGACACATTGTTCGTGCAATTTGAATCTCTTATGTTTTGATAAAATGTCTAAATTTGTCTTATCACTGTCTAATTGGAATCGATGAACTTATTATGTTACCTGGTCAATAAATTGTAAACATCTGATTTTATTCTGACTGACTCTGAAATAGTTTTTCCCAAACAGATTAAACGATTCGTGTGTTACCGGAAGTCTGCGTCAGATTAGTGACGACTAATATTTGGCATCTTTGGTTTGTAAAGACAGAAAGTGTATTTCCGTTTAGAACAGCTTAATACTGCTTGACCAATCTGGATTCAGGTGTCTTACCTCTGTTTTGATTGGATGTTTCTCCAGATAAGTGTACGCGGGAAACCACGACATGGTCAATCCAAAGCTATTATAAGAGAAGTTATGTTGGTCAACTTACATCTGTAATAGTGTCCGTGACCTCTACTGGAGAAAACGTTCAGTTAAATTCAAGTGTATGTAATCCATGGGGGCTATACTGACGTATCTTTGATTGTGTAAATGTGAACGTGACCGATCTCAGGTATATAGCAATTACCTCTGTTTGATGATCCAAAACTGGCCGCTTGTGATCGTGAGACCCGAAGTGTAGAAAAAACACACGAGGACCTCAAAGCGACATAGTTTCTTAATCTGAACGGGTAAAATATAATTCAAGGAGTTAAAAGGTAATACATAAGATAAAATGTATTTTATTGAATCTGGTTGTTTTGTGAAAGACAGTAACGCACAGAGACCTTCACCCGTATTATTGGAGACCACCATTGGACCGATAAACGGGCTTACAGCGCTGTAACCTTTACAGTATATATTTAAACTGGAATGTCTACATTATGAATCTTCACACTTTATAATGATTTTTCATTTGTTAATTCTGTTTTTCAGCCTCCATCAATCCTCCAACCAGTTATTTCTGTCTACGTCCCGATCACAATTAAAGTTTCCAGGTGATGGATTAATATTGGACATTAAAATCCTCCTCAACATTTAATACATTTATATCCTGTATAATAATAATCTTTTTAAGTCTGTGTAAACTGTTATCTTATGTTGTTTCAATGTTTTTTACATTTCATGTATTTTGTATTTTTGATGTATTATGTTGGTTGGAAATCTTTTTGCAGCTTTTTGATCAATATTAGTTGTTTTTAAATGTGCTTTATAAATAAATTTGACTGGAGTATTAAATTCAAGAACCAATTCTGTTAATACATTTTTAAAAGACAGAGCAGTAAACACTATTATTAAACAACAACAACAACAACAACATTAAAAGGGGACTCCAGCATATCTAGAGACCAGACACCATTTATCTGAAAACTATTTTCAAAGTCAATCAAAATCACTAGCGGTCATTGAAACCAAATAAAGTAAATAAATATGAAGCAAAGACACACCATAGAAACTCTCTCACATGCACAACATCAGACAGGAACTAGAACACAATGCTAGTTAGACACAAACTAATCACACTAAATAAGGTGCAAAGAATTATGGGAGGACAGGAAACAGGAGGACACAATAAAGTGCTTATTGGATCAAGTCAGTTCACTTGGTGGTCAACTCCTCAGACAGTTATTTTCTAAGCATATAAATACAGCTACTAACTATTATGTTTCAATAATATATTTCATATCAGTATTTAAAACTGACAAATAAATAAAACTGAACAGGTGATGCTTCTATCAAAAAGATGTTTATCTTGATTTCCAGTCCTACAGCCGCCATACATTGTGATTTCCCAAAATTCATTCAAAAATACAAATATACAGAAACAGTGACCCCCAGAGGTCATTACAGTACATTACAGACAGGTGCTGTTAAACTACTCCAGACTCTCTATTGGGGATTTTCCACTTTTGGGGCTTTTCCACTTTTCCACAACTAGACTCAACTCGACTCAACTCGACTCTGCTCGCTTTTTTGGGGTTTTCCAGTGTGGGTAGTTCCTGGTACCTGATACTTTTTTAGTACCACCTCAGTCGAGGTTTCAAGCGAGCCGAGCCGATACTAAATGTGATGTCAAAATCCTGCAGATCACTGATTGGTCAGGGAGAATCATCACTATCGGCGTCACTGGATTTCCGACACGCAACATCAACCCGCTAGTTTTAAAGTTAGCAACAGCAATAGCAATATCATTTGTTCATGTGACTTCCGAATTGTGAAATAGAAATGGCTGTGTGCAAAACCACACCGTGATCAATGAACGAGGTGCAGACGGTCCACTCGTTAGCGATGAACGAAACGAAAACGTCTTTCAGGAAGTGTCTCAGCTGTTGTCCGCACACGGCTGCCACCGGACCTACCAACAGTGTAGGGAAAAGTTAAAAAACTTAAAAGTGACGACAGAACCATCAAGGAAAAGTGGAAGTGGTTCGACCAAATGGACGCTATCTAAACTGGCGAGCAATGGGAGGGAGAGCGCCCTGGACTCAGCCACGATGGAGGACGGTACGTTTTGTTACGTTAACTCTATACTCTGCTTGAAAGCTTCACTTTATTTAGTTGACCAGATACTGGAAGCTTCTTAAACAAACAGGCCAATTTAACTGTTACACTTGTGTAAAATCACCATCAACATCTGCTTTATGCAGCACAATGAGCTAGCAGCTAATTTTTGGTCGTGTTTATGATGATGTCACGGCAGTAGAGTCGGTGCAACTATGACGATCATCTTATAATCCCACCCACGTTGATGTGGTACTAAACTGCAGCGGAAATACAAGCTCAGAAAAGTAAAACGAGTCGAGTTGAACCGTAACGTACAGTGGAAAAGTGCCATTTCATCATCTCTGTCAGGGCCGTTGACCCCCCCTAAAATAATCAAAACAAGCAAGTGCAACCCCCCAATAATTATTAGCAATACAACCCCCATGTTCAAGCCAAACCTACACCCATGATCTCTGTTGAGTTCCTCACATGTGTGGCCTTTTATTAATCAAATGTGATTTAAACACATCTGTAGTTTGGTTAGATCATAAGGAATAAGGTTCATTACGATGGTGCTGCAACAGAAATATGAAACTGCATGTCATAAATTCAGGACTTCTGGATTAACAAAAGATCTGTTCAGTTTGTACATCAAAAACACAGAAGAGAATTTGCATTTTCGAGCCATTTGTTCCTCTGGATTTTCCTACGGGTTTTTATAATGGCAGTTTTGGATTATGATTAAATTAAGGTCTGTGGTAAACATTACTTTAAGATACTTGTATGTTTTGTACAGCATAAACTACACACAGTCATATCTTAAACGTGAATTTTGAATCCACCGTGTTTTTAAAACAAGTGTGTTGCTAACAAGTTGCTAGATAATAACCCCAAAGGCCCACGTGTACTTTGTTCTTGCACGATCCGTTGCCATTATGAGTTCACTTTTCTGACTGCGAACAAAAAGGAACGTGTTTGATGCATTCACACGACAACGGCTTTGTGACGTGCTTTTACTAGTCAATGGCCAGCGCATGTGCAGACACACACAGACTATGACCGAGTACACGAGTCAAGGCTAAAGTATACTTTGCACATTCACGTTGCTGATTACTCCATGCACAGTATGTGTGATGCAGAATTCATCAGCAGCACATGCCGCCTAGATTTCCTTGACTCGATGGTCTTCATCTTGTCATCTGCTCATGTGCTGGCGACAGTGTCACAAAGCACTTGCAGTGCGAATGCGTCAAACATGTTCCTATTCGCAGAAAGGCCTTCCTGGTATGCTTTTCACACCTACATCAGCACCCACATACTGCATTTGTTGTTTAAATAAAGGTTTAAGAAGCCGTAGTTAAAACACAGAAGACAATCTGCAACTTTCTGCTCCGAGAACTCCTAAAACCCCCAGAAGAGTGATGTGAATTTCACCAACAAGAGGATCTATTGAAACTACATTGAGTTTACATTGAGATGTATTACAAATGCTAAAAGAGTACTGTCTCTTTAAGAACAGAGGCTGTTCAGAGAACAGTTGAGGAGTGTTTTTACCACATCCATGCTGTGTTTAATTAATCTGTCTGTAATTAAGAGACTTAAACATATAAAAAAGAAAGGATTGTGTGGATCTCAACTTTAAAAGATAATTCAATATAAAAGATAATTGGACCGGGGGCCCTAAATGAAAATCGGCCCCGTGACCCTTGAGGTCTTAACCGCTTGAACTATTTCTGAGTAAAAGAGGAAGTTGTAATAAATATAATATCAGTGAAGACGTTTGTCATGTTCACACTCAAACATCATCAGTGATACAGAAGAGCACTTGATCTCTCAGGAAAAACTCTGTTGAAAATATTTCTTTAAACTTTCAACAGTCTTCTCTGGTAAGTCATTTTATATTTTCAGATGTTTTTACGTCACTTCGAGGATCTGAACATCTTCTGAACACAGAGAAGGAAGTCCTTGATCATTCTAAGATATAATAAATCATAGAAATCAGTTTTTCAAAGTTTCAGTTTCTTTAAGGGGTGCTAAACCTAAATCAGGTTCCCTGATAGTGAGTAAAAATGTTGTTCTTGTCTTCGAATGTTCTTTATTCTCCATTTAATATATTACTCCTGCACAGTCGAAAGAACTTCTGAGGAAATTGAACAACAACTTACAGACATGAAAATAACTGCTTCAATTTCCACTTGAACTGTAACTCAGAAACACGACCGGTGTGTTTGTTCATTTGTATTTTCTACTCTAAGGTTGAACAAACGTTAAAGATGGAAACAGCTGTGAAGATCATTCTCATTGGTTGTCTGATAAAAGGTCGTTTCATTCTTATTATTGGCTGAATTAGGATTGTAAAAACATGATTTGATGTTTGTGGGAGTTTAAAGAGTAATTAACACTTTTCTCTTTGTGTTTTAGATTATGAATATGTGTTTATGTAATATCAGCATTTTCAAATCAAACTATTCTGTGTGTGAACTACATTACAGTAAACTGTTTAATCTTCATTTATGTTATTAATGCATATTTTATATATGTTTGTGTTTTGTGTTGTGTAGATGTTTTGTGTGTCTACAGTATCAATCTGCCAGAGAGGATAGAAGCTCTAGAAGGATCCTGTGTTTTCATACCCTGCACTTTTGATATTGACAAAAAATATCCATATTATCCATATTATGAATATGACCTCACTGATGCAACACGAATATGGATAAAATATAGATTTTATAATTCATATGATGTAGTGTTTGACTCCAGAAGTCCTAGTACAAGAAATCTCAAAGGGGAAATCTTTGGCAAACCAGCAGAAAAAAACTGCACCACCCGCTTTGATGATGTCAGACTGGATCACAGCGGTGAATATTACTTCAGAATTGAAGGCAGAAATAATCTGGGATATAACTATAATTATAAAAAAGTGGACATTAGTGTCACAGGTGAGTGTCATATTGTTATCTACGGTACATTAGGCCGTATACTGTACGCAGGAGTGTCATATTGTTATCTGCGGTACATCAGGCCGTATACTGTACGCAGGAGTGTCATATTGTTATCTACGGTATATTAGGCCGTATACTGTACGCAGAAGTGTCATATTGTTATCTACGGTATATCAGGCCGTATACTGTACGCAGGAGTGTCATATTGTTATCTACGGTACATTAGGCCGTATACTGTACGCAGGAGTGTCATATTGTTATCTACGGTACATTAGGCCGTATACTGTACGCAGGAGTGTCATATTGTTATCTACGGTACATTAGGCCGTATACTGTACGCAGGAGTGTCATATTGTTATCTACGGTACATTAGGCCGTATACTGTACGCAGGAGTGTCATATTGTTATCTACGGTACATTAGGCCGTATACTGTACGCAGGAGTGTCATATTGTTATCTACGGTATATCAGGCCGTATACTGTACGCAGGAGTGTCATATTGTTATCTGCGGTACATTAGGCTGTATACTGTACGCAGGAGTGTCATATTGTTATCTACGGTATATCAGGCCGTATACTGTACGCAGGAGTGTCATATTGTTATCTACGGTACATTAGGCCGTATACTGTACGCAGGAGTGTCATATTGTTATCTACGGTACATTAGGCCGTATACTGTACGCAGGAGTGTCATATTGTTATCTACGGTACATTAGGCCGTATACTGTACGCAGGAGTGTCATATTGTTATCTACGGTACATTAGGCCGTATACTGTACGCAGGAGTGTCATATTGTTATCTACGGTACATTAGGCCGTATACTGTACGCAGGAGTGTCATATTGTTATCTACGGTATATCAGGCCGTATACTGTACGCAGGAGTGTCATATTGTTATCTGCGGTACATTAGGCCGTATACTGTACGCAGGAGTGTCATATTGTTATCTACGGTATATTAGGCCGTATACTGTACGCAGAAGTGTCATATTGTTATCTACGGTACATTAGGCCGTATACTGTACGCAGGAGTGTCATATTGTTATCTACGGTACATTAGGCCGTATACTGTACGCAGGAGTGTCATATTGTTATCTACGGTATATTAGGCCGTATACTGTACGCAGAAGTGTCATATTGTTATCTACGGTATATTAGGCCGTATACTGTACGCAGAAGTGTCATATTGTTATCTACGGTATATTAGGCCGTATACTGTACGCAGGAGTGTCATATTGTTATCTACGGTATATTAGGCCGTATACTGTACGCAGGAGTGTCATATTGTTATCTACGGTATATTAGGCCGTATACTGTACGCAGGAGTGTCATATTGTTATCTACGGTATATTAGGCCGTATACTGTACGCAGGAGTGTCATATTGTTATCTACGGTATATTAGGCCGTATACTGTACGCAGGAGTGTCATATTGTTATCTACGGTATATTAGGCCGTATACTGTACGCAGGAGTGTCATATTGTTATCTACGTTATATTAGGCCGTATACTGTACGCAGGAGTGTCATATTGTTATCTACGGTATATTAGGCCGTATACTGTACGCAGGAGTGTCATATTGTTATCTACGGTATATTAGGCCGTATACTGTACGCAGGAGTGTCATATTGTTATCTACGGTATATTAGGCCGTATACTGTACGCAGGAGTGTCATATTGTTATCTACGGTATATTAGGCCGTATACTGTACGCAGGAGTGTCATATTGTTATCTACGGTATATTAGGCCGTATACTGTACGCAGGAGTGTCATATTGTTATCTACGGTATATTAGGCCGTATACTGTACGCAGGAGTGTCATATTGTTATCTACGGTATATTAGGCCGTATACTGTACGCAGGAGTGTCATATTGTTATCTACGGTATATCAGGCCGTATACTGTACGCAGGAGTGTCATATTGTTATCTACGGTATATTAGGCCGTATACTGTACGCAGGAGTGTCATATTGTTATCTACGGTATATTAGGCCGTATACTGTACGCAGGAGTGTCATATTGTTATCTACGGTATATTAGGCCGTATACTGTACGCAGGAGTGTCATATTGTTATCTACGGTATATTAGGCCGTATACTGTACGCAGGAGTGTCATATTATTATCTACGGCAGTGGTTCTCAAACTTTTTACACCAAGTACCACCTCAGAAAATATTTGGTTCTCCAAGTACCACCATAACGACCAACATTAAAATACAGTAGTAGTAGGCCTAATTATTCAGCTACAATTATGCACAGCTCAATAACCAGGCAGTTTTATTTATAATTATTTATAAACATTTATTATTGTCAGCCACTTTGAACATTGTAACAACACAGTTTTAACATCAACACTGCACTGTGCTGCTTACATAGAGGTAAATAAAATACAAATTAAATTATGATTAAATGAAAATGTATTGCTTCAGTTCATCACGTTTTCGCAAAAAAATAAATAAATCCACTGGCTTGTCCTTCAGCGCCGTGTGTTTGGTTACAAGATGCCGTTTGAGATGCGACGGTTTCATGAACTTTGCCACATACCGCACACTGCGGCCTGGGCTCTTCCTATTCCTCCTGATCCAAACTTCTCTTGCCAGATTGAAGCCACGATAGCAGTTTTGAACTTTTCATAATTTTATCATACACTTAACATTCATTTATCTAACCTTTTCACAAAATTCCCTGCCCTCAAGTGTGCGTTTTTTCAAGGGAACCGTTATAGAACGCGTCACTTTATTGTTTCCATGGTGACGCGTCATTTCTTGTCACGTGACTACAGCCGTTGAACGACTGTTGATCTGCTTTTATTTCCTTTTTTATTCAAAATGTTCACAAATTTGTTTGCTATACTATAGCATTACCTTTATAAATATCGCTATTATAAACATCGCTATTATAAACATCACCTTTATAATTATCACGTTAGTTGAGCTCTA